>OY740768.1:43117798-43638218 GCA_963513935.1 Aphrophora alni
GGTTTCATTGACAACTTACCGAGCAAGAATTAAATTTCTGTGGTTATAGGTTTCAATTATTATGTAAAGAAGGAAACGAAATCAATTTTTTAATTCCACCGAAATCAACATTCGCCTGAATATTTTGACAGATGTTATTAAAAATCTACACTAGATACGAAATTTTACACACGTACCTAAAATTGTAATATGTAGATTCACAATTTTAATCCTTGAAACAAAATCTGATATGTGAAATTCTCATTTTTAAACTAATTATGCAGACTAATTGAAAAAGGCTAAGGATTTTCGTTATATAATCGTGCACATTTGTAGCAGAGTATGTTCAGAATAATAAGCGTTGGAAATCTGAAGTATGTTGCAATGTTTGCCCAATAATACATCGGTTAAAATCCGATAATCTGTTCTGACAGATTCATTAAGTCAGGTTGATTTTAACGTCCAACAAGTCAACTAGATTCAGTACTGTTTATCGATTTTCAAAACTAAGATGGATTAAACTCTTCCCAAGTAACAGTCTGGTACTAAACATCAATGTTCAGAATAACTGCGAACTCATTAATAAAGTTTTGAATACACAATACGAATTTTAAGATCAGTAATCTATTCTGTGACCTCTTTTAAAACACACCAAACAAGTATTAACACGTGATGGCTACATCACACGTGCATTTCAACTTTGTTTAAAAACGCTCTGCCCATGGGGGAATCAAGAACCCAGTTAGTCCAAGTGAGAGGCCTACTTTCAACATCTATTGCTGTACGTTTTGCTAAACACCATCGACTTTGGTTATTTTATCTAAATAGCCAAATGCGTTGGATTGGTTTTCGAAATGGATTAATCTGCGTAGGAAATAATAAATATTACGCAATGCAGCTTGAAAAACTTGTAGTTCCAAACTGTATTGTCTGTCCCATGAATGACAGATCCGTGTTGGCCGGTGCTAATATTAGCAAACACAAACAATTTATTACGAAATTCTAGATTTTTGAACGAAAATCCAATGGCGTTGCAGATTTTTGGAAAAGAAAAAGTTTATAGAAAAATTGTTCGAAACATTTTTTTGTCATTGTAGCAGGAACTTGTCACATGCATAGCCACTTTTTATTTGAGAAGACATGCCTGAATCAATTATATAACTTATCTGACTAGGCTACACAAAAATTCGTGAAATTATTTAATGTTGTACAAATTGTTTCATCCTTTATCATGTTTTGAAGTTACATACACTCTTCGTATGTACCTGATAACTATGCCTACTACAATAATTTGATTCAGGCAGAAAAATTTAAATCGTGCACAATTTGAAATATCCAAAGGAGTATCAAAACGAAAGTACGATTTTATTCGTTCTGACAGTTCGGAGTTCGTTTCAAAAAGAAACTGTTCTAACTCGTGTATCCACAACCCTTCACTTTTTAAAATATGGGTAACAAATACCGATATGTAGGAGTGGTATCAGCACGAACTACATTCCAATAAAATACAAGTACAAAGTAATAATTTACAGAGTAAAAGTAATAAACAGGTATCCAAGTAAAAGTGAAACTTAACCGATATGAGTGAACGATTTCATTAAGCACACATCGAATGAATATTAAAATCTTTGCCAAATAGTCCAAAACAATTTTGGTGATTATGAGAGCAGAACGAGATTATTCAGATAGGAAATTTTGAGGTTTTGATGCAATGGCGTTTGTACAAATCTTTCCAACAATAAATTTATCGAGCAACGCATAAGATCAGTTCAATCAATAAGATCAATTTTGTTAACTCGTTTAAAAAATACAGTTCAGAGAGGTAAGATAAGATACTTTCAATTTAAAAGAATATCATACAACAGTTTATAAAATACATCGAATAGTAGTTCGCTTCAAAAGCTAAGATGTTTTCATAATAAAATTGATCCCTAAGAAGAAAATCATGAAGAGTTTTGTAATGCAGAATATATATGGTTTCAACAAATAAGTGAAGCTTTGCATTAGCATGAAAACAATAGATTGGATTCAAAGTAACCAGATAAAGATTAAAATAAAAATCATCAACTGAGAGAATTTTATATTAATAATAGTTGGCAAACCTTTCGTGTTGATCAGATTTTGTTAAAGTTGGAAAATTTCATCCAATAACAAACAAAAACAAAAATTCCTGAGTGAAAAAAAAAAAAAATGAATATCAATTACAATCTTCATGCACTTTTCAGATAAGCAGTTTTGGTGAATATTTTGGAAGATCAAATTACTTTTACTCAAAATAAAAGAAGGAGGCCTACGTTACTCAAGCGAGCTGTCCAAGTTAAAATTTCTAAATCAGTTAAAAACATGCTGATATAACTGAGTGACTTAATCAAACTTTTAGTCCTTCTTCATGGCTACTTCTTGCACCAAACGGAGCCGCATCAGTAAACTTAACAGATCGACTACTCATTCAGAGCTAATGACAGTTTCCGGAATTGTATGAGATAACTGGGTTCAAATGGTTCTGTGCGTTTTCAAGAATAAATGTATGAATGAAAATATCTATTTGTCGAATATATGAATATGGTTTTCCGCAAACTTCGAAAAAAATTTAAGATTTGAAGACCTTAACCAGTAAACCAAATCAGAATGTTTTACGGATTATTCGTCGTTTTGTTATCAAATAAATCGCAAACAATTTAAAGTGATAAAACTGACGGCTGTGAAATTTAGGCAAACTCCTTCTCTTTGTTTTCCAAAGAAATGTTTTCTTTGATTCATGTCTTTTGTAAACAATGGTGAAATTACTCAAAGAGGATAAGAAATAAATACTAATTAAACATCTACCAGTCTTTTTATAAACTCAAATTTTAAAAAGCACTAAACTAGTTTCAGCGAAAAATGTGAACGTTAAAACATTCAATGATCATCAGTTGAGATAATTAAGGCAGCCTTTTACTCCGATTGAAGCTATTTATAATTATGTAAGAGGAAAATGACTACCTCAGCATTGTCCAGTAGACTTGAACATCACTTCGTCTTTTAATTGGATGTAGAGTAGTGATTCGTTACAATCTTTGAACTGAAACAAGTTTGGTCAACGTAACGTGTTCGATAATTTATGAACACTATCATACTCGATCTGATCAACTTCCTGTTGTAATAAGGTCAAATTCAATAATTACAATAGACCAACAAAACTTCTTAAATCGACCACCGTCACATCTTATAAAATACTTGAAGGTTTAGCATTTTATGTATCATATAACATATTGGACTATTTAAACAAATTCACTTGTGTCAAAATTAGCTGTGCACAAACTTTCCATATCACCCATTCTCCAAAACCAAACAAACCTATCCATCATCAAAAATGTCAGTTGGGTAGTTCAAAAAGTGAAAATGAACCTTGGTGACATCTTTGAAACAATATTTATATATTTAAGTAAAGTTTAAACTTATATAGTTTGTACCAGACTAAATGTTATTAGATTAAAATCGAACTTTTAGCGTTGGTGTCAAGGTTTCTTTTTGTTTTTTGTCAATTATTCCTGAACTGTAGTTTTTCACACGGGTTTGGGTAATTTTCGTATTTCAATAAAATTTGTAAACGGTAAAACTGAAATATTTACAGAAATTTAATAAATTTTTTAATAACTCGTAGAAAATAAAGCGTGCAACAAACAGCAAAAAAAAAAAAAAAAAAAAAAAAAAAAAAAAAAAAAAAAAAAAAAAAAAAAAAAAATACCAACTACAAATAAACTAACATTAAAGAAATATTTTGGTTATTGCGAAGTATAGTGACGCGTGGAAAATGTAAATGGTAACATCACGATCGTAGGCCTAACTTGTAGAATACCTTTCTTCTTACCTTATACGGCGCGTAAGTAAGTGAGTATTTATGTAATGATCACGGTTTGCTATATATCTATATTGTTAGATCAGTAAATCTAATGATACACGATACCTACCTTTCTCAAAACAAGTTGATGAAGCCCTCGTAAAACTTACCCAGTCTTGTCACGCAAATCTTTGACGGTGTCACTTTAGTCGGGCCCGAATGTATGTGGACCTAACTTGAGCATGGTTCGTTTTGTATTATTGAAGGGAACAGCTGACAGGAATTTAGTCCGTGACTGAGTGCGTCAGTAGTGGTGTGTCAGCGCCTGTCTCGTATTAATTTTGTTTATATTAATTTATTCTTAATTACACCATGGCTGTTTAATAAATTTGGACCATAGCGTTCGGGGTTTTACCGAAGGCCCAAATCCCCTATTCGGACGACTTAAATTATTTATTTACAACTATGTGAGTTGAGAATGACTAATGGCCAACATCAGCCTTTGAGTTAATTTGTGCCAGTGTTTTGTGAGTGAATATTTTATTCAATTTGTTCTATTTCGGTATTTCATTATTAATTATATTTGTCTCTTCAAAGCTGGGTACCTATGGTGCATGGGCATACCTGGGGTAAGGGATTTAGACATCAAAACGCGCATGGGCAATAAGTAGTATCGCTTTCCAAAATTGTAAACCCTAGACTAGGTTAAATTGTGACCAGCTTGTTGCCAGACGTCACAAATCAAAGTAAACACAGTCCCAAAGAATCAGATAATGTTGGAAGATTTTTTGATATTCAACTTAACCAGGGCTATCTGTAGTCCATCCACCATTTTTGGAGTAATCAATTTTCTAGAAATTAAACATTGTGGTGTTACTTAACCTAACCTAAGCTTCACGTTCCACGATAGTTTCAATATTGAAAGACGTATGCAGAATCCGAGAATTGTAATATGAACTGCTTTAACCAACACAGCTATAGTTCGCACTTACTTGGGTAGAGCTCGAAATAATATTGAAATTATTTAAATTTCATGCTTAAAGCTCGGGTGGAGTGAATAGTAATTTCATCATTACTTTCAAATGACGCAAGCTTACCCTTCTAACTGCACGTAAATTCCGAACTCCTATAAAGCTCTATATTCGCAACCTATTGTAACTCACGATTTTAAACATATCTAAATTCTGAATCTGGTAATTTGTTTACATTTTTAATGTTTAAGGTAAAAAAATTAAAAATGTACAAAAAAAAAAAAAAAAAATACAAAATTTCCTAAAGTTTAACTAAAATAAATTATTATCAAAATAAACTAAAATTTTAATAAAATAAAAAGATGATCAGATTCATATTGCTTTAATCTTTTAACTCGCACTTAATTTTCGGATTCCATTATTTGGGTTTTATATGGTGTTATGGACAATGAGTCCAAGATGACGATTATCAAGGGACGTAATACGTAAAACTTACTGTTCACCATCTCCCCCCCCCCCTAAAAATCTCTATTATACTTATAAGTCAAAAAGAAATTAATTTTATTATTATTGACTGTTTGCCCATGCAGTTATTTAGTGTGTGACATAAGTTGAGAAAGAAAGATTCCCCCTTATCAATATTTTGAAAAATGTATATATAAAATATTTAAATATCACCTACATTTGTTCCCTTAGGCCATAAACTCGCTTTAAACGTAAATCGTGATTTAAATCAAAGTTTTAAACGGGGGCGGTCAAGATCCATTTTCGATGATTGCCAATAATTATTTTTGAAATTAAGTTTGTTTTATTTGCATTTGGTACACCAGTTAACTATTCTTCTTTTTTCGGATTTTTTTTACCGAAAACATAGGTACCTTTATTTTTGGAGGACATAGCTACCAATACGTTTTGTTTGAATTATTAAAGGCTAAATTTGATGCAAATTGTTGAGGTAATTTTGATTAAATCTTAATTTAAGTTGTTTTTATGAGTCATTCTCCAATTTTGTAAATAAAAATTGATCTTGACTTGTGAGATAATATTAGATAAAACTCCAAGACAAGTTTTTTTATAGTTTTGTTATTGTAGCTTATGTATAACTGAGGATGGCGACTTTGTCGTTGAAACGCGTTTGATTAAATAAACGTAATCTTCGTGAGATATTGTGTCGAGTTTTTTATCTAAATTTTTGTGTTATTAAACAAAATAATTAAATTGCGAGATATGACCAAAACATGCCCACTTTAGTAAATTGGTCAAATTTAGTAAAATTTGGTCCACGTGTGTGGGTTGTAGATAAATGTACAGATTACAAACATTTCTAGAAACTCTCTTTTGCGACAAAGACCTCAAACCGCATATTTTCACAAAAACCACGACATAGGTTTTGGTTTGTTTTTTACATTATATAACTTTCTTTATAATAAATAGGTTTTAAAAGGAGAGTATCATTTAGTGAGTAGCTATAATTTACTTTTTAACAACGTCTAGAATCTTTGTCATAGTTTAAATCTCGTAACACACTGCCTAGTAAGTTTATATTTTTTCACATAATTTCTCCACTCTCTACAAAATGTACACAGTTATTAAATATTGAAACTCACACCATGTTTGGAAAGTCACCAGTGAATGACCTCTCCACTCCCTCACACAATGCCCGGAAACTGACACTACTATGGGATGTTCCACACACTTCGACTTTCACCATCATATAAAAGCTCGGTACAATCAATTTAAATATCCTTTGTATACTTGCGCGACTCATATTTCAAAAATCGTTTAACTTTAGCTGAACATCTCCTATTCTTGTACGTATTGTTGATATAATTTTGACATCATTTATAAATGAATATAATACATTTCGAGAATGTGGATCAACTCTCACTTTCAAGTAATAAAATTAGAACATAAAAAACATAGAAAGGACCAACATAGCCTAGTAGCTAAGGTGTACGTTAGAAACTGTAAATAGTGAACTAAAAAAACAATAATGTTGGGCTGAGTGATCAGAACAACCAAGACTATGTTCAGGAAAACCACAAAACAGAACTATACACCAACAAAAGAAACGACAAGCCACCAAGTCAATGTGAGGACATTAACTGAATAAAAGCGTATATGCCAACGGGTTTTTTTTCGAAATGAACAACCTATAATCCCCTCTATGAAGAGTTTAGACTGTGACCTTCTAGTCTCTAATTGCGTAGAATTAACCGGATTTAATCGTTATTGTGAACAGTTATAAGTTCACAAATAAACACACAGACTTCCACGCGTAGTGTCTTATGCAAGTAGACACAATATACTTACGTCGGGAAAAAGTTGTCGAAAAATGTGCTTAATGTTTAGTTCTAATTTGGCTGTACTATTCTGAATCCCTAAATGTTTTGCACACTCCACAGCCTTTGTTAATTTAAAACGTCGTTTATTTACATAACTTAATGTTCCATGAGGCTGTGGCTGTAAGAAAATCATGTTGCGCATAATAACAGCGTCACGAACAAAGGTGATGAGTGCATGCGCAGTATTTGCTACAGTTATTGTGAAACGGTTTTGTTTGATGTCATCATTTTCATTTCTGCTGTTATTGATAACATTGCTTCATTGAGAATGATGGCCGTGAGAAATAAACAGTCGTGCTGTTTCTGTTGATCGGCGATTGTTACGGTGTACACATCATTACACCAAAGAAAAAGGAAAAAAGTTTTTTTTAAATAAATTATCCTCTGAAAAGTCTGTCGGACTTTTGTATTAAAAAAAAACGTAATTTTCTCAAACTTTAAATTTGTCACAATTAATTGATTCCTTTTTCTTCATATTTCACCAACATTTTATGAGAGGCTTATAACAGATTTTGAGAAAAAAACAAAGCAAATCTCCTCTTGTGTTAAGGCGAATTTTTGCTTTAGAGATTGTAATAATTAATTCAACAGTCGTTATGCATTGTGCAGCCGTAATTGTGCATTGATCTATCTCCTTCACATTACACCAAATTTTTTTAGAAAACGTTATAACTGATTCTGAGATAAAACATTGTAAATACCCTCTCTTATTAAGGTGAATTTTTTAGGTTAATCAGTTATTTTAAGTTATGAATTTAATGGTTAATTGAGTCGTCATTATCTGGGACCATAAAATGTGCATTGACCTAGTTCTTTATAAGACGTTATGAATTACCGTTTAAATTAGGCCTACATACGTATGTTTGTCACTATTAAACAATTTTTTTTATTTATTACATATTTTTTATTATTGTTTTCTATAGCCTGATCAAGGTAAAAAAATTTCTACATATTAATATAAAATAAATTTCCCTCCTAATTATTTTGTCCTCTACAGAGGAAACTATTCTGTAATTAGTAGTACTAAAAACCACTCTACACCACACATGTGAGTGGTATAGCCTATGGCCTATATGCCATATAATATACATAATCTATTCTTTTCTTTGCTTAAATTATGTTCAAATTTTACTAAATTTGGTATAAACATTGTTTTTAAAGAGACTTGAGAATCAAAAATCAAAAGTTCTTCTTTAACCAATTTGCCAATTTTTCAACTACGTACACAATTATGTTTAATTTTCACGAAATTTTGTTTTTTGCATAATTTATTTGTTTAGAGACTTCGGCAAAACTAAACAAAAAACCCTTTTGTTTTCGAATTTGTTCTGCCCGTCTGTCACTAAATTCCAACGTGTAATTTAACCTATTTAATTGAAAAGTTACACCCCCTGGGAATAGATGTAGCAATTATGTTTTCAACCTGAAGGGTTAAACAGAATTACGACAATGATAATTTACCAAGAAATGTTACATAATATGAACTCACCAGTTTAGTCGTCGCTGGGATCAAGACTCACCAATCACAAATTTACAATCCTGTTTAGGAGATGCACATTTATGTATATCAACTTTTGTATAAGGTTAGAAATACAAGTAATATGAGTTTACACAAATCTTCCTTTTAATAACAAAATGTCAGTTTTAAAAGAATCATTGAAAGCTTTTTTTTTTTTTTTTTTTTTTTTTTTTTAATAAAAGGAATGTAAGGAAACTGCACTACTTTATCGCTCGTGTTATCTGTTTGCAATGCATTCGGTAGGTTTCTTGATACAGATCAGGTCATCTTAGGTGACCTATTAGCAGTTTGGTATATCTTGATATCACAGAGTACTAGACTGTACTGAACTCTGTCCATTAATCCATTAATTAGACTACTACAATGGGTTATTGTGTTATTTTACAGAAATGTTTTATTGAATTAACGTAATTAATTTTATTGAATGTTTCTTCTATTAACCTGATTATTTATTTTGCGAGAGGTTTTATTCTAAGTAAATGGATTAAAGAATGTAATGTTATTTTGATGTGAATAATTATTTAGAAAGTGAAATTATGCCGAATGCTACAGAAATTTGGCACAATTTTATATTATATCAGCCAAAAACTAGTTGGACAACATTATGATACTTACTCTGCCCTATCCTTAGATCCTATGAATATAAAGCCCTAAAGTTGATTTTGTAAGCTTATTAGGAATTATTAAATTGTATTTTATCCAGTAGGGTAGGTTTGTTTAAACAGTTGTTATTCAGATTGTCCGAACCTCATCTTTCTTGAGTTTAACTAGCCTCTAACGTACCTAGTAGGTGTGTACAGTATACAGGGTGATTCACGAAGTTATCCCCACACTTATACAGCTCAGTCTACTAGTAAAAATAATGAAAAAAGTTCATATAAACATACCGTTTCGTTTAGCGTCTGTCTGTCTGTATGTGTTTTTTAGAAAAATTTTCTATCTTAAAAATGGTTTGAGTCTTATTAGTGTGCATCTTAGATAAAAGTTTCAAAATAAAAAAAATAAAATAAAAAAAGTTTAGGGCCTACTTGGGAAATCTTACTTATTTCTGTTACTACTTATCTTAGATCAATAAACCAGGTACCAAAATGCTTGTATTAAAAGGGGCTATTTTTTATGTATCTTGCTTTTTTTGTAACATCACTCATTTTAAAGTTATTAGGATTTGAACATTTTAAATGACCGCCATTTTGTTTCTGTAAATGATATTATTTTGAAACTTTTATCTAAGATGCACACTAATAAGGTCATTAAATGTAAAAAGTTTCAACTTGATATCTCAAACCATTTTTAAGATAGAAATTTTTTTTCTAAAAAACACATACAGACAGACAGACGCTAAACGAAACGAGATAGGACATATGTTTATATGAACTTTTTTCATTATTTTTACTAGTAGAATGAGCTGTATAAGTGTGGGGATAACTTCGTGAATCATGTATATTAAAAAGTCTCCATTCGCTTCGTCCTTTCGGGTCTCGAAGGCTGGATATAAGACGAAGCCACTTGCCTGGCTGTTGATTTCGTGACTATAATATCAATATCACATTCTTTGGAGTAGTCAGTGTTCAAAATTACATTTTTGATAATACAGTAACTTCACTGTAATTGTAGAGAAGTCGGGTTGCAGAATTTAAATCTGATAATTTTCATCTAATTTAACTTATTATAAGTTGAATAACTTATTATAATTTAACAGAAAAACCTGTTTTAAATGGTCGTCATTTTAGCATTTTAAATTAATTTTTTAGAATTTCTAGGGTTTTGTACATAAGCCCTGTATGAAATTACATTTTTAAGGCTATCTTGTTTACGTACAGATGACAAGGACGTCGGTATATCTAAAATCACTCTTTTCGTTTTCATAAGGTTATGATACGTGATCCAACTGCATATACAAGACAAGTAAAATAAAGATTAAATTACTATTAGCAAAACGTATCATAATTAACTTCCGAACTAGGTCTAAGTTGTAGGCCGCTGTCATCTGACAACAAAATTACAAAATATTTTGAAATGTTTATGGGGAAACATATGCCCGTGAAGAAATCAACTGAAAATAGCCAACACAAAATAAAACAGTTTTCAGAATAATTTTAAATCCGAACTTCCCAAGAAAATGAAATGTTTTTATAGGTAGAAGACCCGTTTATCCAAGGCCGAGTCAGCAATAAGAGCGTGAGTGGAAGGTTTTACAGAAACATCAGATTAGAGTGCGCCAAGGCTGAGACAAATGAGTAGCAAGTGAAGACAGCTACAATGAACGTTAGGCCCGAGGTGCAATATAAACAACTAACTATGAAGTGCATTAATTACCATAATATTGTCTTCCTACTGGCAAGAGTGTAGCAGAAAACATCAAAATACCTAAAAAAAACTCAGTTTATTTTAATTGATTCAATATTTAAGTTCAGCAGATGTTTCGTTAACAAAAATATTAGATTATTCCTTTTACAACAGATAATAATAAATTTTCTGCAGTTTTTAATTACAAAAAAATTTAACACATAATAGCCTATCAGTCTTGTAAGAGCCTCGTCAATGCCGTAACTGGCGAAACCATGATCGGCTAGACCAAATAAATTATAGAATTTTACAAAAGAAAAATTGTGTTTTATTTGTTAAAATGGAATTGTCTATGGTAAAAGGAAACAGATCATTAACACATTTTGTTTACTTAGATATTGTTAGCTTTAGTTTTGAAGTACATAAAAAAGTATTTATTCATAAACGAACAGTTTAAAAATATACCATTGATTACAATCCTTTAGATTACAGCTTCTAAAAGTTAGATAAACATTTACAACAAAATTATATAGAAAACAGAAATGATTTCAAAACCTCTCACTGCTATATTTAATACAGTTTGGACATATCATCTTTTTAGAATGAATTAGTTGTAAGTTATAGATAATCAATATTAAATTAATTTTTGGATAGGCTTATCCAGTCAATGGATGAGCCTAAAAACAATATTGTAAAAATTATAACAAAAATACTAAATTATTCCTTTTACAACAAATGATAATACATTTTCTTCTGTTTTTAACAACAACAAAATTAAATACTTAATGGTTAAAGGAAACAGATCATTAATACATTTTGTTTATTTAGATATTGTTAGTATTAGTATTGAAGTAAATTTAAAAAAAGTATTTATTCATAAACGGACAGTTTAAAAATATACAATTGATTACAATCCTTTAGATTCCATCGTCTAAAGGCTAGATAACATTTAATCTTGGCCGAGTTCTGCAAACGGGTGGAGCAACTATAGCAAAAAATTCATTAGTGTCCTGTCTATCAATATAATTTGTCATTAGACATTGAAGAAATGATATTTTGATTGAGAAGACCTTTTGACTGTTGACGCAGCAACTTGTAACACCTTTCCCATGACATTCTACTTGTTTTACACAAACATTCCTTGTCGCCATGGCTTGTTGTTGTTAGTGAAACCGCCTACTTGCATGTTGTTTTAGATTCCTTTGTTTGCCACAATCTCTGTGAATATATCATTAGTACGTTTATAACTCGAGAACCGATGTCTAGGTGATTAAAGAAAAGGTGTGAAGGTAATTTACCTATAACTACACTACATCCACAAGTTAATCAAGCACTTAGCCGTGAAGATAATAATGTTAACAAGAAGTTAATACGAGAATTAATTATGTTGTGGTTAAATTTTCTAGTGAATATAAATGAAAAAGTTTGTCATAAATATTTGTTCGGGCTCCTAAACAGTCATTATTGGAGTAATGAGTTTTATGGAAATAAGGACCTTTTCAATGTTTCTGACTTTTTTCTCACGTATATTTCGAGTAAGAGAAAAATATATATAGAAGGACGATCCGTTAACTATTGCCGTGTCTAAGACTTATTTTGGCTTTTAAAAACAAATATTAAAATATTGGACTTTGTTGTGAACAATTAATATTTAGACTATTTAAAGATATTGTGAATAAGTGGTTTAAAAATTTACACAAAGTTCTCACATACCCATTCACAATAGAAATACTCTTATATAACAGTTTGTTTGCTTTTAGACTACCTATAACCTATAACCCAAAAACTGGCATTTAAAAAAAAAATTTTAGGGGTTACCTTTTAAATATGTTAGAGTTGATTTTGTGAAATAGGAATTTGTGATTTTCTATTATGGCAGATACCTCTAATTTTGAGTTATTGAAAGAATGAAAAAAGTTCCGAAATTTAGCCTACATATGAACACAAAACGAATTTTATTAATATCGTTCGATACACGGGTTTATCCTGGAAAGCAATGGAAATACAGGCCAAACAACAACAGATGACAGACAGCCATCATTCCCTTTAGGACTTCAGAGGACCTCAAAACAAATATTTCCTCTAAAAACTCTGGATTTGCAATCTATCCATTACAACTTTATTACATATACGTGATAGTACAAGCTATTAAATACAATTAACCTGGATTGTAGACGATACATCCAGATAACCTCTTTTTTATGGTGGATTTGATCCTACACAGATAAAAAAAGTTGTTGTTTTTAATGTTGGTTTCCTACAGTTCCTTCACAAAGTTTACTTTTTTACGATAAGGGATTCTCAAAACAGCTGTTTCCTACATTTTACAAACACGTAGTGTGTGCTTTGCTATTTTTCTCACACAGCAATAGTCTACTAACCTACACTAATAAGTAAGTGTTCTAACCTCAATCATTGTTTCTAGTTACACAAAAGATGTAAAATAAATATATATGTTTCTTATACAAAGAGTCCCGTAAGTTGCCCAACTTTAGGAAATGACTCAATGGGTCAGGGTAAATAAAAATAAAAATACAAATGTTTCCGAAAACGTTTAAATTTCCAGATAACTGTCATTTTATTTTTACAAAAAAAAACTTTGAAAATAAAATATATATATTGAGTTCAGATTTAGTATACGTACCGGGTAGGCTATTTGGTATGTTTAGTTTTATAAGTGTATCGAAAATGAAGATCGTATAAAATATTTAATATTGAATATTTCGAAAACGATTAACGTACTAAAAATTCACAATAGACAAAAGTTTCCTTTTTTTAAAGACAAACAAAAAAAAATTTTAATTTTTTTGTAGGTTAAAGGATAACTAGAGTTATTGATAAAAAAAGGAAACTATAATTTATTGGTAGTTGTCTATAACACATACCAAAATGTTTTTGAAGTCCAATACTTTTAATAAAAATAAAAATCCATTGCTCTGAATTGCATAAAAAAAAAACTCAAATATGACCCTTAACTATTTCAAAATGGTGCCTATTTAATTTTGTTCATGCTAAATAATTGTTATCTTGAAAGATGTTGGTAACAAAAATATAAGCAAAGGTAAATTGTATTTTTTAAACAATTTAATGACACTTTAAACTTTATATATATATTTTACATACAATTTACATTTGTTTTATTTTTGCACATGTTTCGAGATATTTAGCACCAAAACAATTTAATTAACCAAGGACACTATCTTAGAAAGTCCGAAAATCTCACAATCAAGCTGTTATTACAATCACATTTTGTGAAATGTAATGTTTAAACCAATTTGCTAGGACACAGATAGAACGAAATTATTGTTTTCCTAGTAAATTTGAAAAAAACAAATTAACCCTTTCCCGAATCTGTGTTCATGCATTGAAACATATAGCTTTTCGTTATAAAGCTACACATTTCTCCAAATTTGAACAAAATCACTAAGGTGATTTTGAATTTTTATAAAATCAAGATTTTTATAAATCTTTAGTAAAAGGAATCTTTATTGATAAGAAAATCATGTATTGTGGGAAGCATAACCCAGTAATTATAGTTTTAAACTTTTCTATATTCTATAAAGTCCTAGGTAAACAGATAGGTGATGAAAAATTCCATATAACATGTGATCTAAAAGAACCTTCAATTATAGTCAAATGAATATAGAAAGAACCCAATGAACTATTTTTTCAAAATATTTTATAACTAATGGGATTATCACTAAAATATGGTAAATTAACACAAAAACAATATTTTGTAAATCTACAATTTTGTTGAGTCTTGCCGACCATTGTTTTGCCAATTATGACATGTCTATACCTCAAATGCTGTAACTGGCGAAACCATGATGGTAAGATTTAATAACTTTATAGAATTTACAAAATATTGTATATGTGTTTCATTTAACATGGGGTTCTACCAATTACCTTTGGTTGACAATAAAAATTGTACAAAAAATATAGTATATTTATTATAATCTCCACAATTAGGAAAAATCTACATGTGTTATGGATTCAGCCTGAAAAGGTCAGTCATAAAGTCATCTAAATCTGTAGAGACACTGAACTGATTTCAATCGAAAATGTGCTGAATGGTAGGCCAGACATAAAAATATATTAACAAATTCCAAATTGTACAATATAGTCTATTTATGTTTTCCTTTCTGCTGGTAATAAAATCATCCATTGTATACATTACAAATGAAATTTGGTTAAATAATAGGTTTAAAAATTCTAGTACAGTATGCAATACCAAAATCCAACAGGGCACATGGTACAGACTAAATTGTTAACTTATTAGTTGTTAAATCATTAGCTCCTATAAAATGGAGATCCAGTAAACAGGCAATTATGGATTTTGTGTTAATTACTGTACATAATAAAACAAAAATTTTAAAGTTCTTAAGTGTGTGTGTGTGTGTGTGAAATTTTACTTTAGTTATACACGGCAATTTTTGAGGTTTGTGTTAAAGTATTAAATTTTAAAAAGATCCCTCTTTCCGTCTTTCCCATCTAGCTCTCTTAATCTATTCTTGTTCTTTTTTAAAGAATATTTTAAGTGTAGGGGTATTTATTTTATTATTATTATTATTATTTTATAAAGTGTTGATGACAGAGAGGTATTTTGCCTTTTAAATAAAAGGAAAAATAAATAAATAAAATAAACGATAATAGGACTATCATGTATTACTTAGTTATGAAGTTTCATTGAACTGATTTCTATTTTGTGTGATTTACAATACTAAACCAAATAATAGTAGAAGATCAGATTTATGAAAAACATATAAAGAATTAAAAGAAAAAACAGAAAGCAAAAGAAAGTGAAAAGGTTCACTCTCCTAAACTTGTACAAACCAATATGCGGTAGAATATACAAGTGTGTGTCACGTATTTATATGCATACAACAATAGGCTAAGCCTTAATATTACTGAAGCATTTAAAACCATGAGGCTGGCCAGTCAATGATATCAGCAAAGAAAGTGAAAGTTTTGTTTCAAGATGTGACCGATTATGATCCCTAACATGAGCGAATCTAATAACAAAAATTAAATAGTTCCATTGTGGTATTAAAAATATGTGCAATCTTCTTCAGTTTTTGAATGTTTCTAGTATATATGAGAGTTGTTTCAAATATTGGGATTGATGCACATTTCATGGGTACCTAATTGGTCTTACTACGAGCATGGTTGCACTAACTAATCTCATGTTGAATTATGTTAATAAGCTCAAACAAACATTTCAGACTAAACCCTGCGTAACCTTTTTATTATACAGGTTTAACACTCTTCATACCTGTTGACCTTGTCTTGGTCATTAAATAATCAAATTGTGAAGAATTCTGTAAACATAGATGTGAAATCATTTTAAGATTTAATCTTTCTAAAAAAACAGAAACTATCCTTATTTTACTATACTGATTTATCTTTAAAATTAGAAAAAAATAATTATACCAATTTTAAGGATAGTAAATAGCATTTCAAGTAAAATGTCCATAACTATCCCATGAATTTTTCAAACTACTACACACCTATTTCAAAGCAATTTGTGTTGTTCTATTTTTTCATTCTATGACAAACCAATGGGACTTTCATGTTTAATCAATAAAATTTATTAGTGTTTTATTATGACACTAATCACAATATATTGCTCTTGCCTTCCAATCAATTGATAAAGATTATTGTTCTGAGTATGGTAAGTGGTAAAGAACAGAGTTGGTCAATGTGTCTGTGTCTGTATAGTATAAATCTGGATGGTTTTTTGCATGAAATGTACCTAGCTAAAGCTAAGGTTTCCAAGATCACGCCAGCGTGAGCTGTCCGGCGTGATGTCCGTTGGCGGTAATTCCGTCCAGTGGATGTCCGTTCAAGCTCGGCGTTAGAGTGGTTTGCAAGAAAATGGCTTTCCCGGTTATTTTACTTGGGAAATGATCTAGTTGCAGTTTGTACCAGCATGGACGTCGTTACTGTTGCTCTGCTACTGAAAGAAGAAGAGGAGGAAGAATGTATGTTACTGGAAGGTTTTGTTAGAGAGGATCCACACATGATGTTTAAAAAAGGCAAGATGAGGGTTGCTTCAGGATTTTAATTTCACGATACTTGATGGACAACGAGAGAAAAATTCGTGAATATTTTAGAGTCAGTATAGAACTGTTTCAAACTATTCTTACGTTTATTGATGACGATATTTCTAAAGAGGCTTTCAATCGTGTCAATACTCCTATTTCATCAACAGAAAAGCTGTGCATCACTCTAAGGTAAGTGGATTCGTTAACAGATGGAACTACCCTAATTGTGTTGATGGTAAACACATTAGAATAAAGTGTCCTAAAAATTCTGGTTCCATGGTTTTTTAATTACAAAGACTACTTCTCTATGGTATTGTTCGTTTTAGTTGATGACAAATACAAATTTTGGCAGCTATGGGAAAGAGGGTGATGTGTGTATTTTTCCCAAACCTACTTTTGGAAGATCTATTGCTGATGGGACATTTCCGTTTCCTAATCCAGCTCCACTGCCTGGAACAAATGCACAACTGCCTTATGTCATTATTGGCGACGATGCATTTAAACTAACTCCAAGATTTATGCGCCCATACCCAAAGGAGCAATCAAAAGTGGATGAAACGAAAGCTAGGCCTATCTACAACTACCGCCATTGCAGAGCCCGTCGTGTCACTGAAAATGCCTTTAGGATATTATGCCAGTATTTCCGGGTGTTCTTTACGCCTATAGCGATTGTACCTGAAACTGTAGATAACCTGGTGATATATGCCAATATGCCTGTATACTACACAATCTCATGAGAAATGCAAACATTCCTTGTCCTAACGAAGAGGTAGAAGAACTGCCGCTTCCTATTGAGAATTCAATTCCATTGACAATACCGACAACAGGAAGAAATGCAACTCGTTTCGCATACGAGGTCAGACCGTCAGAGATACATTCAAAGAATATTTCTGCAGTTGTGACGGCTCAGTAGACTGGCAGCTTGATCGTGTGCGAATGGCAACGTAATTCTATTGTTTAAATATATTGTACTCTTAATTTCATACTTATATTTTTGCATAATAAAGTGGTATTCTTATTTGCATCCTATAGTAAAAATACTATCCTGTAAATACGATGAGAGCTTTGAAGCCCTATGGGGCGAAGAACAATAAGGAATACCTATTCACAGGTAATATACACTATAAATAGACATAATCATAAACTTTTAATACGAACTGTGTATCAACAGAAACTTATTTAAAATATATAACAATTTGTATCCTGTTAAAGACATGTTACTTAAATACAAACTCTACCATCTAGGTAAAGTGATTCAGCAATTTTCTTCCATACATTGTGTTTCACCATGGTATCTTTGTAGTTCTTCCGGTTCATATCATACAGGACCAGATTACAACTTACTAAATCAATAAGTTTTTCGTCCAGTTCTAATGAAAGTACTTTTGACTCCATTATTAAAATAAATAAACTTTACACAAACTAACGAAATTAACACAATTTAATCAAATTGGTATTTATCATTCAAAATATTCACATTCATGACAGTGTCCTACACTTGTCCGCTCTGCGTGGCACGCCGAATTTGACTGGCGATCAAGTTGAGTGTGCCGCGCTGAGGACTCACGCCGGACAGATGGCGGGAAATCTGTTGCCCAGCGTGTCCTCACCCGCTTGAAAACCGCGCCCATGCAGAAGCACGGCTTCAAATTGAATTCGATTACGTCATCACGTTTGTCCACTCACGCTGTCCGTCCGGCGTGTTCTTGGAAACCTTGGCTTGTGAATTTTCTATTGTCATAGAAATAAAACATTGTTATATTACAATATTTTTGAAAAATAATACTAGGAATCTACTTTAAAATTGCTATGTTTATTTTTGATTGGTCAACATTTTAAAAACCATAGTTGTCATGTAAAACTGAACTGGCAGATCAATCCATACAATAACAAAATCTTAATAATATTGATTTTTATGTACTTATTTTTAATTAAATTGGTTAAAAAGAGAATTTGTATTAATTTATATTACATTTTTACTTGATTTTTGACACCTTATTAGAGTTGGTGTATTAAAAATTTTATATATAAGTAAATGATATATTATGGCAAATATTACATGCATTTATTAGTGCAAGTAGGTATATCAGGTGAAATGTTGCTCTGCCTTATATATACTCTTGACCAAAGGTAGCAATGATGTGTCTGTTTGAAAACATAAGAATTTCCTGTAGTTAAAGTGTACATTAGATTTTCCATTATTTCTATTTTTTTTAAATAAATCACCAGTATAGACTAGATAACCAACATACATATGAAGGAGAAGAGTATGTGCTGCAAATCCAGGTGTAAATTAATAATTCTTATGTCTGATTGTCAGACTGATTACTTCAGATGTTTTTCAAGCTATTGTTCAAGTAGTTATTCTTTCTTTTTTTTTTACAAAAAGTTAGTATTGGTAATCCAGTGAAACCAAAGTGAAAAAATATGGCTCTGTCTGTTTCACAGAAAGACTTTAAATTTTAACTAGATATTTCTTCACATTAAACATTACCACATCCAGCAAATAAATACTGTACTATTGAAAATGTGGATCTGTGGCACTTTGTAACGGTTTTATGCTAACAAATTTGGGGGTTGAGCATTTATGAGAGTTAAAACAAACTATTAAATGAATTAGATATAAGTATGTATTATATCAAATTAATTGATGCTTGTTATATCTGAAAAAAAAATTATCACTACTATCATATTAAATAAATGTATCCTTAGCTATTTAAATTTTTATAGAGGCTTTTTTTGGAAGAATAGGTGTAAGGGAACAAATGATTGAGAAAAGAACATAGTCAATAATGATTAGTGTTTTAAACGTTAAATTTTTTTTAATTGTTTGTATTTTTAATATTTCTATTGTAAATTATGAAGAGAATGAGTAGTTGAAAGTTTGAGAAATTCTGAAGTAGGGAAGTTAATTTTGATGATAAAATGGAAATAACCAAATAACGTATTACATAAACGTTTATTAAATCCGGAATCAAAATGAATTATTTTCATATTTCAAAATTTCCATAATGTTATTTTCTTTTTCTTTTAGAAGAGCAGAATAATAAATCAGAAACTTATTTAGACAAAAGTAGTCCCATTTAAAACTCTGAATAAATTTTGCTAAACTTGATATTATTTGGAAATAGAGCTATCTACTGAATCCTATTGATTTCCTTCCCCTCTACTTCATCCCTTGGTCTTATGATTTTCCAAAGGTAATGAAATTGGTATTGAAAATAAATGAGGCATGGTAAATTCATAAAATCAATTCTTCTGAAGACTGAGCACATGGATGACATGTCAGTTTGCAGCTTTGTTTGGTAGCAATCATATTCTATTATTCCCCAGAGGTAGCAATAAAATTGAATACTAGTTGTTCCATTACGATGTCAAAGATGTCAAAATCATAATGATGTCAAAATGTTGATTTATGCATTGGCAATTAACATTAAATAATATAATTTTTGAGAGTAAGCATGTTAAGTAACTTGCGGAGAAGTGATGTAACCAAAAACATGTTAAGAAACAAAATGAATTATTAGAGCCACTGATATATTAAGCCAATGGTTTGTTAGGTCAATGTTCTTAATACCTAGTATAAAGGAATTTAACATTATGACTGAAGAAATACATTTTTGTTTTACAGACTATGCAATATTTTAGCAACAGTAAGATGTCAGACTCATTCATCTCCACTGGTTGTGACAATGCCACATGTACCTCTAGAAGATCTCTCTGCCTTTGTAACACAAGCTCACAACGCAATGATACATAGATTTCATCACGTTGAACCTGAGATACACAAAAAAGGTTATAAATTTATAGGTTATGTTAATATTTTAAGAAATAACTTTACCATAATTAAATAAATTATACATTTAGTACTACAATTTACATATAAATATTTATTCATGAAGTTGTGACATGTTTTGATGCACCTGGCACCATTACTGGCAACAAAAAAAAAGGTCATAAAATTTAAAAAACTACAAGGTTGCATGAAGTGTAAATATGAATATTTAAAATTTAAAAAAGTTTTCTTCTGAATGTTAATCAGCTGAATTTCAAAAATGAAATAAACTAAATTAATACTCATATAAACAATTCGGCCATCTAAAAATCAATTAAGTAACAAAAACAACATCTTGTTGTTCCACTATAAATAAAAAAAAGTTAATTATGATATTTCATTGTTGCAGGTGTAAAGCAGATTCCGGGAAGTCCAGAATGGTTCATGGCAGCTTCCCACTCATCCCGGGACTCATTGCGTAATCTCACACATATAGCATTGCTCGCTGAAGAGGTTACAAAATATATGTCCCAAGCGTAAGTATAAATAAATGGTGCAACAACTTCCTGATTATTGAAAATACACAGAAACACATATTTAGATACTTGAAACGGGAACACTGTCACAATTCTAAATAGAGTCTTTACTCATTTTAATCCTTACGATCTTGTAATTGCCTATATTTATTTTGACTGTCGAATTGGTACTTGTTTGGAACTAGGCTCGAGCATACTCCATAATTCATTATAACCAAGTTTTTAATGATGTCATTAAGATTTATTTTAATTATTTTTGCTAATTGCTCTAGAAAAAAAGAAGAATTTCTTATTAAAAATAAGAGTAATTGGAAGAAGGAATACAAATTAATAATAAATCTTGATACCAATATTAAAATTTGATTACAATCAATTACAGGATTGTTGACTTCATACTTAAAAATATGATTAAAGTCGGTGGAGTTAATTTCAGAAAACAGGCTTTTTATAACAACTTTACAGGCTTGTAAAGAAAAAATATATATATATATATATATATTCTTCTTTTTTTTTACAAACAACTTACTGTAAGAATCAAAAATTTAGTTTAGAGACAGAATCCAAAGTTGATAATATAATATAAATAAGTAATAAGAATCTCAAAAATTTTCAGATTAGGATTGACACCAGAACAAGTACATTTTGGTCTGCCAGAGATGGACATAAGTTCCACTCCACTCACTGAGATGTGTCCTGTACCCATGGAGTTTCCATGTGAAGCACACAAATATCGTGCCCCTTCCGGTCATTGCAATAATGTACAGAACCCAAACTGGGGAAATGCGGGGAGTAGATATGCACGTTTCCTTCCACCTGACTATGCTGATGGTGTAAGTTTACCTCGAGGAACTGCACATTAGTAAGTATAGACCAAAATTGTTTGCTATTTTGCTATTAGTTTATAAAATAATTAATTAAATGCATACATTGTTTTGTGTTATTTTCATTTACCATTAAAATTTAATGAACGTGTTTGTAAGTTAAGACTACTACTAAATTAGTATAATTATTTTCTGAATCCTGTACTGTACACTAGCAAAATATACAAATTTTAAAAGTACTTTTTATACTACTGTTAGAAAAAAATAGGAAATGAGTTAGAGGGTATTTACGTGATATATGATTTACTATGTTTAATATTTCAAAATATAATATTCTTGTCCAAATAATTATGTTATTACTGTACTCAATAAAATAGTAGGCTAGTATTTTCAATTCATTGCTAATTTAGAACAATGTTTAAAAAGTTAAATGACATGACTTGGTTGTGTATGACTTGATTGTATATATATAGAATAAAGTACCCATACATTATATCCATCACTTGATCATTTTTCTTCATTTTTAAAGGAATGACTAACTAAACTTTGATTTGAACACCCTATATGACACAGTGATAAGAGTTTAAAAAGCCTTAAACACAAGTTTTATGTGCGTTCAAATAACAGACTGACAGTTGCCGTTTGGCGGCCACGTGGTGCGCATCTAAAAACCTACTATGTTTTTTAAATGTGCTCTGTTATATTTTGATATCATTTATTTTAATGTATTGATGACTTCAGATGAGTTATTCTGAGTTAATCTGATGATGGGATAGAAGTCCTGAAAGGCATCATTTTTAAAAAGGAAAAAGAGGTCACATGATGAATGTAGGGTAACATATTTTATTCTAATCAATTATTGACCTGGATATTAAAAAATGAATAAATTATTATCTATATATTTAACTGTGGATTATTCAAAATTGTGAAGCAACAGTTAAACTCACAATCATTTTCATTTTTGACCCCTGTTTTTAAAGATTTCTAGACTGTGGGGTCTAAAACATATATATTTTTCCATAATAAGTTGAATAGAACAGTACATTTTTCGAAAGTTTAAAAAAAATCTACGCATAATTAAAATATATGGAGAGAAATGCAACCATTAACATAAAGTGAAATGATAGTAATCAGTATAACAATGTCTAGTGTAATGTTAATTACCTTGTGATTTTTTCTGATCAACTGTTTTAACTTTATTATTAGTTTAATTTTAAGGGTAAGTTTATATAGTTTCTCAAAACAAGTATTCAGAACTCCTATGCAGTGCCAATAAACTTTTCTTTTTTTTAAATATATAATATTGTTATATATTTGCGTATAGTAATGGTGGCATTCCAAGTCCACGTGAAGTATCAATTGTGGTTCATGGACAAGAAGATGTCCCACACTCCCATCTGGTGTCATTAGTTGCTGTTTGGGCACAGTTCATAGCACATGATATTTCCCATACACCACAAATGACAGGCAAGTTTTATTGTTGAGTTTATGTTTTGTTTTATGTTGTTTTTGAAAGTTTAATACAATGGATCTACCTACAACAGGTGTATCCCAAAATATGTTTCCTTATCTAGCTTAATGTTAAGATGCTGCCAAATGTTTTACACCCTCTGTAAATTTAAACCAAAACTTAATTAAAATAAGTTAACTATAAATGATCATAGTATGCGGTGTTTTGTAGGTGGTGTCTGATAAATAAACAGAATTACTTCTTCATTATGATCTTGTTCTTCGGGGTTCGACCGCATCAATATTGTCTGCACGTTGAGTACAGCCGACGTTTCGGGGACTTTACAGATGTCCATTCTCAACGCTTAACAAATGTCTAGTGAAGCGAGCCATCCTAGGCCTGAGCTTATATAGTCCAGGGAGTTGGCCCTTGTCGGGCCGTTGCCCTTATTTGTTAAGCCTTGAGAATGGACATCTTTAAAGTGCCCAAAACGTCGGCTGTACTCAACGTGCAGACAATATTGACGCGGTCGAACTCCGAAGAACAAGATCATAATGATGTTTGTGACTGTGGAAGTCTATCGCTCAGAAGTACTTCTTGTTAATATTATGGAGGCAACACCATATCTGATCTACCAGGGCATATGTTTGTTAATTAAGCTTGAGTCCAGTTTATCCAATTTCTTTTTTCCTCGATTATGGTGTTTCTCCCATCCTCATAAGTCTTTTTGACATTAAATATGGATGTTAAAGACAAACAAATCTATCATAAAGATAACTAAAACCAACTCATTCAACTTTGCATTTAAATAATACTTTGTATTATGATGAATTTTTTAATGTATGTATTATTGTGTATCGGTATTCAAATATTCTTGAACTCTCAATATTGCATAATGAGCACTTTAAGGAGTATACTTAGTATATTGTGCATATTTAGACCGATTCATAAAATATGTACAATTTGCTAGTTGTTGAATCAAATCAACAAATTAGAGCATACTTTTATGTAACTCCTAAAAAACATAGGCGATTTAAATTAATTAATTTTTAAGTCATAATATGTAAACAAAAGAAGTAGGAAGAATTTTGCCTTATGTGTGGTCTTGCATTTCCAAAATTAAAATACTATAAATGTATAAAGCATGGTCTACTTTTTTTAGTGTACCAAGAGTTTTCATTTAACCTCCATTCAAAATTTGTTGTACAGTATATCTTGTGGATTATGCAAATCTTGAGAACTGAGAATTATAAGAAGAAAAAACTCAAAATTGTCTTGATCTCTAAGGACAAAATAGATTCATTTATCTGATATGCTTTTATTAATTCCCTGAAAATTGATTAAATGATTTTTTCACCAAGGAAATAGGCCTACTTCCTTCAAAAATAAAATATTTTATAGACTTTTATTCAAGTATAATAAGTATTTTATTTATGTAATTCAAGTATAATTACAAAAATACATAAAGACTATCAAACATTAAGTTTATCAATTTAAACTTTTCAGTTTCTTCGGCCAGTTAGTATTTCATTTTATTTTAAGAATTAAGAATTTTTGACATAAGCACTGAGGTACTTTCTCATCTATGATGTCTTTGTTATAACTGAATTAAAATGATTCACATTGCAAACAAGATAAAAAAGTCAAAGTATTACAAACAAATAGTTTGGTGAATTTAACTAAAAATTAAAACGTAAAGTAGCCGAAAAATATGTATATTCTGTTAATGATTTTCCTTTTTTTAAAAGTTCTGACTTTAATCTGTAGTATCATATAATATAAAATAAAGTTCTGCATTTTCCCTTGTAATAAAACTACAGATGCAAACCAAATTCCAAAATCAAATGGTGAAGCCACAATTTATAATTATAAAAAATAAGAAAAATCATATTTTTTTAAATAAAATTTTTTTTAAACTACCGTATATTTGAAAAAAATAACATTGTCAGTTTTTAGTTTTAGATGTTTCTTGTAAAACTTGTTATTTATATTATTTTAAACTATAATAATTTTTATAAGTGTACTTAAAATGTTTAGGATTCAATGGAGAACGACTTAAATGCTGTGGAGTGGATTTTAACTACTTTCATCCTGAATGTTTTCCAATTAGACTGCCAAAGACTGATCCAATTCATGGACCTTCACATTTACGTTGTCAGGACTATGCTCGCTCTGCTTCAGCACCTCGCACTGGGTGCACACTTGGTAATAATTCATTTATTCTAAACAAGATAAGATGATGGTGAAATGAAGATGGTATAGGTGAGATTATCAAGCTGGTCAATATAATTCATTTCAAAAATGATGAGTATACAATAGACAAATTGATGAGAAATGAATTGTACTTAGAAAAGTATAAGGTAATATTTAATTATACAGACCTGGAAACTCTGGTAACGTTTTCAACCAGTGGATTCTGGTATGAGTTTATAAACTGATGGAGTTTCCTCAGTGTAACTAGTAGATATGCCACTTCTTTTTTATCTATCCCTGTTAGGTCAATTAATGTTAGTAAATTACTCTCTTTTACTTCCTTATTATTTTTTTTCTTTTACAATGCTTGTTAAATACAATGGGCCACTGAGAAACAAATACAACTGGATAAAAAAATCATTATCAATAAAAATAAATAGTCCAAAAACATTTCACAAACGTTTTCACTCATCAGTCCCGAAAACACTATAAAAACCCAATGAAAACTATTCCTTACGAAAAATGTCATTTCAATAGTTGTCTGGTAAAAAGTGAAAATGAATTGTGGACACTGGCTTTGGAAGAGCCTAAACTTTTTTAAATTTGAATTTACAATAACTCACATACTATAATTAGATATGTTCAGAGAAGAATGACATAATGAAACTAGAGAGCCACTGCTCTAATCCTTCTTAATGAAACAGTGTATCCGCCTACTTTAGTTTTCTGGCAGCACAGACACTTGCTTCAGTCAATAAATGACATGAGCAACATGTTGGCAAGAGGGTTTGGGTCCTCTGCTAGGCACCTTTTAGAACCCCTTTTGTAAAGAGCAGTTCCTTCCTAGATAGTTGGCATTTGGAGATAGTCTAAATCTCAGAATTGTGAATATACCAAGGTGTATCTATAATGACTTTACTCTTTCGCAAGTGAGGTTGTTCTGGAACGATCCCGGGTATATTCATCACAGAGTGGCCATTTTCTATCGCTACTCTGAATTGAAGGTGCTCTAGTAAGATGGTCTTGGAACGGTCTTGCATTTAACTTACAATATGTGTTGTAATTTAACTGCCATGTATGTTTAACAATGTGATTTAAAGGGTGGAGCCAATAGAAAGTTGTCATAACTGCATGTTTATCAGGCTAAACAACCTATTTTCCCCTCTTTCAATGGTTTAGTCTAGAATTGTGCCACTAATCCTATCTGGGGGATTAATTAAGTGGCAAAATTTCAGCTTTATTAGTAGAAGAAATTATATCTATGCTTTTTAATTCAGTTTTAATAAAGGAAGCATAATGGCCTTACGTATTTCTAAACTGGTTTGGTTTACAGGATTGTCTGAGAGTTTCATATTAGTTTTCATTTATATAGGTTTTCCCGGTGTATTATTTATGCTTTTTTCCAATTAAATTGCTATGTTCCTGGCAACTGAAAATATCGCATAACTTGGCATAGCCACTTGTCAGTAACGCTACTGTAGCACTACCTACCTTAGTTAAACATTAGTCAAAACAAATTATAACATGGCAGTTGGTCATCATTGTATACTCTCTAGTCTGTGCTCTTGGTTTCCTTTCTCTAGAAGGTATGTCCGATTAGACCTTTAGTTCTAATTAGATTTCTTATCTTTTCGTACCACTCTGTAGTGTTAACAAGAATATGCAGTAGGTCTTTCCACTGACAATTTCTGTTAGTTTTGTTAATTCATTGACACCTTAAATGTGATAGAGAATTATTGGAGGATTGGAGGAGGCTTGACTGTTAGATTTGTCCTTGGCATTTCGGGTCATCTACATTAGGTGAATCCGATGATAGATTACTGAACCTATTTTTCAAGTGGATATGCTCAGGCTGCTGAGGTTAATCTCTACACTTATTTTCTGCTTATGACATTGAGATATAGATATTAGATTCTCATGTGGGGCCTACACCTCCATTAAGGTCTAGGTACCGGTACTTTTCACTCCTTTTATGGTTTGTAGAGATGATAATATCACCAATCTCCTAGGCTTAGTCAGTCCTTTGTAATCTACATCTGCATTTAAATTGGTTGATCAATTAAATTTTTAGATTTAATTTAGAACTAAATAATTCAATATTAGTACTTTATTCTGATTATTATTTTCTAAGTTCTGTTTACTGATTCAAGTATTTAGTTTCTTCTTTTTCTTCACTTCACTTCTCATTATTAAATTTTCACAATATTTTTATATATTTATAAACGTTTTAAACTAACTTTATAAATCTAGGTGATTTATTTATTTATTTTCTTTACTATTCATTTGAGTTTTACAATTAATTGATTATAAATTTTATTTTATTTAACTTTATTTCCATGTCTTAATTTTATTATACTATGGAAATAATTTTGAATTACCGCCGACGATATCTAATTCTCATCAGAGACATCTGTATTCTGTTTTATTAACTTCACTGACCACTGACTAGTGACTACTGAGTACTGAGTACTGACTAGCCACTAGCCAGACAGCCAGTAGCCACTAGCCAGTAGCCACAAGATGACCGTCGTTGTTCTCTCTCTACAATTATTTATTTATTTAATCAACCAAAGACAACTCAAATTTTTATTTATCTTAATTTTGACTTTGTTTATCCAAAAGTGTTTTAATAATTATCTCTATTCTGTATTTGTGAACTCCTTATAACTGAACTTTGCGTATTGAAAATATAGCCTAAACTGGAAAATCGTTATTTAGATATTTACAATAAATAGTTTCTCTTCTTTCACTCTTTTACACATTCCAAAATTAACTTTTTATTATTATTATCGTTGTGTGTATTTTATTTATATGAGTTTCTCATTGCAAATGTTTATTTTATATCCTAAATTCAAAGTGTTAATATTTTATTTTGTGGTTATGTTCGTTTGTTTATAATCTATTGCCTAACTTTATACATCCTTGTGTATTAAATACATGAATATTAATAACAATGAGCAAATTAACAAAACATATTAATAACCAATTCAAACACTTCATCCTACCATCTAAAGTAAGTACAAAATTTTGTTACAAGATATATCTTTATAAAACTCAACATTAATTTTTTTGGTCCATCACATAACTTTCCATATAGGCCTACTATGTGTATGTGAAAAAGTAAATAGAGGACGGAAAAAGAAGAGTATAATATTAACAGAGCAATGTAACATCTTTATGTAATATTCAGATATATCAAGGTAAAATAATGATATTTCTATGTTCTACCGACAGTTCATATTTCTTGATCCCAAGTTTAGATCTCACAATGACAATGGCTATTCTGTTATGAAACTTAGCTAAACATACATTAGCTAATGTAAATTATATTTACTTTTTGGTAATTAAAATAAAGTAACATTGGTCCAAATATTAAAAAAAATAAGTCATGAACTATCCTTATTTAATTAGGCTATTTAACTGTTTGAATCAATAATTACTTTATTGCAGTGTTATTAACCTATATTTTTTACTCACTGAACAAACAATAGTATGATATTTTTATATCCATTAATTTTAAATTAATTCGTATTGAATTTTTAACTTTCATTTTGTATTTCCTAGTTTTATATTTATTTTTTTTACTGCGAAATAATTACCTAATTTAACAAGATTACTAATTTCTTATGACATTGTAGGACCAAGGGAACAAATGAATGAAGCATCTTCTTTTCTGGATGGATCAGTTATTTACGGCAATTCTCAAGCTGAATTAGATTCATTGCGGAGTTTCAGTGGGGGCAGACTTCAAACTCAGCAATCAGGTCACAGAATACTTATGCCTGCTGATAATCAATCAGCTGATTGTAGATACAACTCCATTCACAAGTAAGAATTAGCTGTGTAAATACAGAGTGACCAAAAAATCATCTAACACTTAAATTACTATAATGAAAATGTAATGTTATTTTTGGGTACCTCTGTACTGATATCGCCTGACATAGGAAATGTAACTAGATATAATAACTTAATGGGACATCCACACAACTTTTAACAACAAATAATTTGTTATACAAAAATAATTTTAAGTTTGTAGTATCTATATTTTATAGAAGACTCTTTAAAACCACAATTTTTTAAAATAATTGTTAAGTGAATGAAAAGTCAAACTTCTATAATTTTTTTTTTTTTTTTTTTTTTTTTTTTTTTTTTACCAATAAGATAATGTTTCAATGGTTGAGTCATCATCCTTAGTTGCTAACACGAGGACTAATAAGTCATGCTTTAGTCATTAAAACATCATTTTGTTGGTGAAAAGATTATTGTTGTAAAAGTTTGTGTAGGTATTTATTCATTTAGTGATTGTTGATGTGCTATAAGTGTTTCTCATTTAAAGTAAATATGATGGTTAAAATTAAAATTACTTCATATTTTATAAATTGCCATGAAGTTTTTTTAAATAGAGAAGGGGAAAGTTCATCACAGGCATTTTCTCACCCAGTGCCTGTCTGTGGGCTACACTCAGACTCTCACTGAGTAAAACCCCATTCTATCTCCTATAATACCCCAGGCCGGGTTGGGGTCAGCATTACTTCAGTTTGGGGCATGCAGTATTCCACCTAACTCTATAAATGATGTAACATTCACAATTCTGAGATATTTATAACAAGATATAGGCCTATTTGATTGGGAGAAATAGAATAGTTGCAACTAACATGATTAATCAATAAACGTAATGAAATCATAAAAGATTTTGTTATATGGTTCATTTGCGTTCAAGGAAATAAAAATCTATAATTAAGAAGTGGAATGTAGACAGACAAACAAGATTTCAGATTTGTTAAACTTACAGACTAGGCTATGTATGCGTGTGATTTAGAAACAATCAGAAATCTTATAAGAGATGTTAGTTTAAGATTTCATAATTATTGTAATAATTTTAATAAAATTAAGTAATTTGGTATGTCTAATGAAATTAAGAAAAAAATATATTTTGTAAAATAATAGGAAATAGTTTTGTCAGAATTCAGAGTGCGCAGTATTAACCACTAAGATATCCGATAGAAAGGAAAGTGTGTAGTAGGGACATGCATAATCCTAGATAAAAAAAAAATATATATATGGACTACTAGCGAATGGGTCTCCGAGAAGAGCAGTTTTGATTAAGAACACTCGAACTCCATCATAGCTTGATCTTCCAGAGCGAAGATCAATGCCCATTGTGTAATTCAGTATTGAAAAATAGTTCTTTAACATTGAATTTTAAAGTAAAATCAGTGAAAATCATGCCTTGGTATGAGTGTAAAATTGAGTTTTAAAATTAATTATAACATGAACAATTAAGAAAATTGAACTTTATACTTTAAAAAGCTGAGACTAATAGCTTTATAAATAAAATAAAAAAAAATCACATAATATGTAACAAAACGATTTTTGTAAAGAAGACATAGTTATAATAGGCTAACTTAATTATGAAAACTACTGTTCCAAAGAGTTTAAGAAAAACATAACTTTTAGAAGGAACGTCATAAGTAGTGTGAGAAATTTTTTATTAGTGAAATAAAAAAGAATAAGAATTATAATATAAGAACTTTTATTTGAAATTTGAATTTTATGTATACTTTGAATATAATATAGGCCTATATTTGTCATTTACAGGAATTGTGTTCTATAAATTGTTTATTATAAAATGTATGTATTTCAGGAGGAGTTTAGCAAACAGCTTAACCAAAATATATATGTTTGTATAAAAAAAATTATGTGAATAAATGTATGTATTTCAGAAATTTTTCATGATCATTTATCATATAGGCTAAGTGAAGTTAATGACCCAAGGAAAGAGTAAAACAAATAAGTGTTTGTGGTTTTCTCACAAACTGGCACCTGACAATTTAAAGTAAATTAACTTCTTGGATAAAGTAAATTCTTCCCAATATAAAATTTAAAGTAAAAAATAAATGAATTCAAGCGTTCAGTTTTAATTTTAAGGGGATGAGAAATTAGTTATTACAATGAACCTACCTAACTTTTACTGCAGTTTGATTGTTTTCTTAATTAAATTGAAATTTGAGACTTTTTCTATATGAGAAATGAACACAATATTTACAAAAAAAATTGTGAATTAACATCAAATAGATAATTACTGGATTTAACATAATAATGTTGGTTTCAGTAATCTATTTTTCCGTACCATTCTAATAGAATCCAGTTCATTAAAGCCAATGTTTTATAAAATACTAAAGTTTTTTTTACTGTGAAAAGTGATTGTCATACATTATTATTTAAGAAATGATGGCCCAAATATATCAAATTTGTAAGTTTGTTACAGGAAAAGTATAATACGAAATGATATGTATTATGTATTAGGTGGAGTGAACAAAAATATAGGTTAAAAATGTATGAAAATTTGTATTAACCATCCAATACTTTAATCTGATAATATTTATGTACTTTGGACTGGTTAATGAGGTTGAACTTGACATATTGTTCCAGATCTAAAAAGAAATATTAAAATTTCGGTTGACTATTTGATTGTTTTCTTTATTCATATACACAGGGTATGTATTATATTAGCACAAATTTAACACCAATAATGATTCTATTTCAGTATATAGTAATTAATTACAAGGATCTTAAGAAATATATCTGAAAATCAAATTTGATAACTTAGTTGTGAAAATTGAAGTTATGAATGTAGACAGGTAGGTATGTTGAGTTTGACCGAACTAGTACTGCACAATACTACAATAAATAAAACTATGAAACTGTAATATAAATTATAATAATGCATCAACTTAAACTAATAAATAAACATTGATATCTTATTATCAATGTGTAGATGCTTTAAATCAGGAGATTCAAGAGCCAACGAGCATGTAGGACTGGCAGCATTACATACTCTGTGGGTAAGAGAACATAATCGTGTAGCAGATGAATTAACAAACCTTAATCCACATTGGTTGGATGAAATAACGTTCCAAGAAGCAAGAAGGATTGTTGTTGCACAACTACAGCATATTACATATGCAGAGTTCTTACCTCTTGTACTGGGGCAGGTACGTTGTTATGTAAAATAAATAATGTTATTATGAATCATTTTAGAATGTTATGAATCAAATTTGTAACTTAATAGAGAGTAGTTGAAGGTATTATTCATTCTGTTTGTAAAAGTAAAATTTGCAGAAAGTCTTTTACCATTAATGAGTTGAACTTTTGAGTATATTTTTATATATCCACTCCCCAGTTTATCTGTTTTAGGATGATGTAGAATAACCAATTTTTTCAAAACCATTTAATGTTAACATATATTTTGATAAATCATTAATTTTTAAGAATATTTTGTATTGATATTATTTAAAAAAAAAAAAAAAAAAAAAAAAAAAAAAAAAAAAAAAAAAAAAAAAAAAAAGGCTATTAAATTTTTATGAAAATAAATCATTTTTACGCCTAGAGTAAAATTAATGAAATTTTTTAAAGAATTATTAAATTTAGCACGATTGGATTAAAAAAATAGATTTTCATATATTTATATTTTTATTTTTAATGTTCGATCCTGAATCTGTAGAATGGAACGAGACAAAGCGAGTGATTTAAACTTAAAAAGAATAAATTATTCAATAAATATGTTCTACATATTCTTTTTGAGTTTAGTTAAAAAATGTTATGTGAAAAAATTGATTTTGTTACACATGATACTCTCATACATAATGTTTGATTAACCTTCCCAACAAACTAAACTTGTAGCTTGATCTACATTTTTTCGCTTGTTAGTTGTTAATGAAAAAAATCCTGTAGAAGGGAATTTGTGTACAACATATTCTCCCCAATGAAAATATAGGATACAACAAAAATTATAACTCCTCGAGATTTTTAAATGTGCACTCAATAAATAAAAATGTGCCAAATTAATCTTAGTTCATAAAATTGGTAAGCAAATGTTTACTGACCGAAGGGAAAAAAAGGAAGAAGCAAATGAAAAGAAACAAAAGGGTCCTACTAAAAATTCATTTAATAGTTAAATGCTAAATTTCTAACTGAAAGAAATAGGTAAAAGTAAGCCCAAATACCCTGGCTATTGGTTAAATAATGATGCATTGAACTCTCAGTAGGCTGTGTCAATGTTTAATTAGCTGAATTACATGATTTTAACCTTTATGGTTTTTCTTACAGACCAGAACATTTTATACATGAGATGTTATATCAATGCTAAATAGTGTGACTTCATTTATCTTGTCATAAAATTATAGAAGGGTGGAAGATGGTGGCATATCTGTTAAGGTTTACTAATGTTGTGTATAATTTTCCATAAATCCCATTACAATTAGTTATAGAAATAAAGTGACAATTTTGTTGCAGTTTTATAACATCTAATGTTAACAATACCTGATGATTTTCCTATAAAATAACAATTTAGTTATGATTCGTACAGAGACGAGAATATATTATTTTATTTGTTTAATTTTATTATAAAAAAGTCTGACACTGTATACACTACAAATGCTAATACCATGTTAAATGGCAATAATCATAAACAATTTATAAAAAAAAACAAAAATTCTACTGTAGACATTTCTGTGGTGAAACTAGAATATTTAACAGGTTTTTATGAACAACTTGTAGTGTCATTTGTGGGAAATTTTGAAACCAAGGTTTGCACATAAGACAATTAACTCGCCTCAAAAAAAGGAATAAGATTGGAAGCTGAAGTTAAATAGACGTTTGATCACTATAATGGTTATATTTATTAAAAAACTAGATGTATGATTATTATTTATTTTTATTTTTATTATTAGTAATAACAAGTTATGGTATTTATGTATTATTTTTTCATAATGTACTATGGGATATTATTTAACCACATTTATTGCTCTTATGTCCTTCAGAAAAAATATAAGAAATATTTGTCTATTTATAGGACACAATGAAAGCATATTCTCTTGAGCTGGAGCCCGAATCATACTTCACTGGCTATGATATGAATCTAAATCCTGGAGTTGCAAATAGTGTTGCAAATGCAGCACTTTACTTCTTTATATCTCTTGTTCCCAAGTCGCTAAAAGTATTTGATGAGGTAATTATGAAGTGTCTTATAGAATGTAAGCATTGGATATTTAATTTTAAGATTCTAAATAAATGAAATTATTTTTTTCTCAGTAATATATTTTATTCTAAGAGAAAGTATTGTATCTATATCAAAACCCAAAAGTGGTTTTACTGGAAAATTCAACTATTAAATGTTAATGTATCCAACAATTTAGTTTTTATACTAATGTTGAAAATTAAACTCATAATTAATTAAAAATTAATCATACAAACAAATATTGTAACGAAATAGAGGGCCCCCAAAAGGTCAGTGCTCGGCAGGCCATAAATTGTGAAGAGTTGAAAGGGTTGACAGCTAGAAAAACGATCCTAATGTCAGTCACGGACCCCAAGGAGTCAAAGCATTCAAAAGTTCTATGCCTTCAACCGAAATTATTTGAAAAGGACCAATGAAAGGAGTTGCATCATTCTAAAGTAACGTAAAAGATTTAAAATAAGCCAATGAAGGCAGAGGATCGGAATAAAGCAGTTTGAAAATAAAAATTATTAATAAGGGTAGAAGAGGAGCGCAAGGGGTCTTTTTGGTTGTTAACTTATTGAAGAAGGGTGTTCCGGAGAAAGTGTTTCTCTTAGTAGCAAAAAGAAAAAATGTCGTGAAAGATTTAGCCGAAATCAACCGTCGAAATCAAATAGTAACTGCGTTGTTTTGTACAAGTATTTAATAATAATCTTCGAAGTATAGTTAAAAGATAATCGTTGTTTATAAGTAAAAAGAGTCATCGTCATAAATGTGTGTGAGTAAGAGCGTCGTTCTACAAGTGTTTGAACAGGAATAATCACAGAATAAATTAAAAAGTAATCGTCGTCACAAAAGTGTGTGAAAATAAAAGTGTATGAAGTAAAGAAGATTCGTTGAAAAGATTAAGGCAAATCAATCCATCTACTGGCAGTCTACGCGGGAACCACGGTCAAGGAACCAGGAACATTGGAGCTGTAATAGAACTTCAGAGTCGATAAGTACAAATTAATGGACAATTTCAATTAAACAAACCACCACCAAATTCTATTTTATATTAAGTAAATTATAGTTACCAAAGAACCTAACGAACCCGTAAAGAGAAAGTAAATTAAATTAATAAGTAATAAATTTCAGTTAGCCGGAGAATTTTATCAAAATAATTAAAAGTAAAAAATTAAAAGTAAAAAATTCTGATGCACTCTTATTTCTTTATTTTAGATTAAGACATTGTAGAATAAGTAACTTGAATTTCACTATGTACTTAGAATAAGTAGTAGATTAAGATGTTATTTGTATAATTATTAAGTGCATCAAATTTGAACGATAATTGTTTTTTTTATTGTTGTAAATGATTTTTAAACTTTAATTTTTCAATTAAAGAAAGAGTTAAAACCTTCAGGTGTCAAAGTTATTAATTTTATTAATATTGGCATGAATAACGTGCGTATATATAAAAGAATAAAGTAAGATTTGTTATAATATATTAGAAAAAAATTGTTGTAATAATTATTACACTTATAAGCAATTTAGAGTATATTATGAGAAATTTTATGCAATGCCATTTATTTACTTTTTACACAAAATAAGATATAGGTTTTAAAAGATTTTCTCTTGGCTCATTAAAAAAAAACAAAAACAAAAAAAAACAGAAAAATAAACCAATACAAATTAAATATTATATAAATTTTATGTATATAAGGTCGTAGAAATGCAATGCCTTTATTAAATATATATATTTCTCTACAATGGTTTATACATGATATGATTTTAGTGTTTAACTGTACAGAAATATTCACTTCTATTAAAAGCCAACCACTCGAGAATTAAGGATTCAGTATATCTCATACTGTATGTTTGTAATATACCAGTCCACCATCCTGCATACAAATAATACAGGCTTCACTTTCTCTTTCAATGCCTTCAATCTGGAGGGGGGGGGGGGCTTAAAGTTCTACCATAGTTAGATAAATATTTCTTGTAATGGTTTTGACACATTGTTCTGACATCAGACTGTGGCTGGTGAGCTGAAGACTAGTGCACAGCTCATTTCAAAAATTGAGTTCATAAATTTACAACTTCTCATATATTGAAAAAAGTTATATTTTTTAAATTTCAACAATAAAACCTAGTGTTTGGTTAATGGAGATTTAAAGAATTCGGGAAGTGATCTGTAGACCCTGAAGATTTTTTCATTAGGAGCCTAGGTAGAATATGAGATGAAAACTAGTTGGGTCTCCTTCCACAATAGATCCATTATGATTGTGATGGAGAAAACCTTTATTGACCCTTTATATAACACCTCTTCAAAAAAAAAAAAAAAAAAAAAATCTAACGACATTCATTAAATTAAACCAATTGTGAAATAAGGACTTTTTCTTTAATGAGATATCTGCATTCTTTTTTGAAGACCCTGTATTTCAGAGTTTTATCTTTTTCAACAGAAGAAAATAATACAATGAAAGTGTGTTGTATATAATTAATTAATATCTATAATTTATTGTATACAATATTGTAGTGTAGTAGTTTTTACAAGCATTAAAGACAATAAATGTTAGTTTAATAGTCTCAATAGCAAACTAGGTTTGAGAAGATTAAATAGATGGATAAGTTTCATAACATTACCAGATGAAAGATTCTATGGCTTATAAAAAGTGAGCGAGGTAAGAAGAATGGATTTAGTGATGAAATTATAGTGTGATGACACAATATATAATATATGTGATGGCGAACAAATATAATACATGAATTATAGATGTAAAAACAATGGAATGATATGTTTTCCTTTAAGATAATGATTATTGTTGATTTATATAAAATGTATTTAGAACATATTTTAACAATAAAGATATGTGCCAGGAATATGTGTAATATAGTATTAGAATGTGAAATAACAAAATAAATTCTTTAATATAAATTATACTAAAAAAGCATGTTAGGGGATGGCTTCCGGATGTGAAGGAACAAAGTCAGAATGAAAAATAGTTACAGTCTAGAGATGAGAGAGACCAAACGTTTTCACACAAATAGATATGAAATTTAAAATTGAATAAAAGTTGAAAAAATGAATAGACTGAGAGTTATTTCTTGTTAAAACAAAGTCGGAAGTATTTATTTTTATACACTACACAAGCTGAATCTATAGACAACAGTAGTTTATCTCTTCAACACAAAACCAAAAACAAAACTTTAAAATTAACATAAATATTATAACATTTAAGATGTTATATATATTTTATTATCTTGCCACACGTTGTGCGACCAAATATAACATACAAAGATTGTTATATATATGTTTATTATTTATTTATTTAAATTATTTTTACTTTAATTTGATTATTTATTATGAAACATTTATGAATTTACTTTTAAACTTGTTCTTTATTAGCCACAACTAATTTGCGCTAATCTATTTCTGGCAATTAATTTTAATTGATTTCTATCGAAATCTTAGCAAAACTAGAATGGTTGAATTAAATTAATTCCACAAAACAATTTCTACTTTCTTATTATCTTCTGGCTTTATTCTCATATAATGGGTTATATAACAAGAATCACATCAATTAATTATCCATATCAATCTTAAGACTACTCATTCATTCACACTTTCATTCTTTAAAACTAATTTATGCTAATACACAATATTTAATTATTGACAATTTTAAAATCTTAATTTATTATTCAATTTATATAAAAAAAACTCTACGAATGTCTCTACAGAATTGATCTTAATGTTCTTATTAATTTATAGCAAATCTATTACAAACAATTTTCTTTAATTTAATTATATTATTTCAAATTACTTTTATTTTGCCGGCTAGCTCAATTACTTTCTTTTAATTTAAATTTTATAAAACTTTACTCTTAATCTCGGGCATGGGAACTTTTATGACTCATCAAAGTGAAATACTAGATTCTAAATGATTAATAGTTATAAATTTTGTACTTATCAACAGTTACGCCTCGTCCTCTTTTTGGCACTTTTACACAAAACACAATCACTAACATCGCACTAAAACACATGGATCCTTATCCTGAGGTCGGATGCTGCAAATCCTAGTCCCTTGACGAATGGTGAATTCCTGGTAATATGTCCGCTAAATGCTGGTTGGTCTCCTAACTCGTTCTCAATTTAACTATTAATTTCGACGCGATGATTCTCTCCTCTTCTTTTACAACTTTAATACTCCTTGACTTTACTTATTATTACAAAAAAACTACAAAACTACTAAAATTTGTGGCAACTCTGCCTTTAAGTTATTCGACGACTTTGAATTAAACCCTCAGGTTCTCAGTTTAAGACTCTTAAAAACCTCCTTACTCCGATTCCCAGCTGTAGCTAAGACCTACACGCTCTCGCCCCCAGTTTTTAGACTCCTCTCATTCTAAATTGAATGAGATTGACCGCTGATTGGTCAATTTCTAATTTTTTGAAACTCAGGTCTCTTCTGATTGGACATCCAAACTTTCTAAAATCGTTACTTTTTTACGTACGTTGACTTCGCCCCTCGGAGATACCGTTAGGTATTTACTTTCTCATTTTTTCTATGTTCCCTGTTTATGACATGCAGCTGCTTTGAGTATCAAAACTCCGTTATGTTTGTGCCTTTTTTTTTTTTTATGTATGTCGGCGAACTTTCTTCCCTCAAAGAAAACAGAATGTTTTCTTCCCTTGTCTCTGTCACGTTCTTCAATTAGTACCGTTATCTTTCCAACTTAACTTTGCAGCTGCTACGGTCGGTATAGTTTGCTTGTTAACATGTGTTTTGTCTCAATTTACTGATTCCTACAATTATTTATTCATACTAACATTTTTATCGATTATTATTATTTTTATATTTTATATTAGACATTAATTAATTATTTATCAATCGTTGATCGTTTGAGATCGTTATAATATATAGAAAGTTATGTTTTTCATTATTGAATTTCCTGAATCACATTGTTTTAAATCAATAATGATAATAAATATCTATTTAATTGTCTTGTGATCCACTAGTGATTTAATTGGCCATCATGTTTTTGGATGCATTTTAAGATTCCATCTTCAAGCAAGTAGTACAAGTATTGTTCTCTCCTATTCAATTTATATTTACAAATATATATATATATATATATATATATATATATATATATATATATATATATACACAAATTTATATATCTTTATTACTATTGGAATTTTGATCAAAGTATTGGTTTTTGAGAAATCAGAATAAAATTTTTAATTGACATTTATCTGTCTGTCTGTATTAACTCTGAACTGAAAGTATGTTTGTGCAATGTGTATACCTACACGATTATTTATCTTGTATTGATAATATGTTTTGTTCTATAACAGAAAAGCCAACACATCCGAGACGAATCCGTAGGTAGTTCATTTTATGCTCCGTTTGATCTTTACAAAACTGGTGGTTTGGATTCAGCTTTGAGAAGTCTCCTACAGAGTTCAGCTCAAGCTCATGATCAGCATGTCAACTCAGTATTCACAAACCATATGTTTCAGCAGTCCTCAGAAGGTATGTTTCTATGGAGTAAAAATATAACAGATATAACAGTAGGTTAATACAATTAACAGACATAATAATTAAAATATTTCAATTTTATAATTTAGTGTAGAAAATTAAATAACTATAAAAAATATAGCATTTCAAATGATCCTCCTTTTGTAATGTTCCATTAAAATTTTCTGAATAATAATAGTTTAATGGATACACAAACTAAATCATGTCTTAATTTTTTTGATCACTATTATACTTTTTACAAACAGGTGACGAGAACAAATACAGCAATAATATGTGGCATATTAAAAATCACTTTTTCACTTAACATCATGAAACGTAAAAGATAAAGATCAGTCTAAATATTATTATTCTTTATTACAATTACCGTACTGTATGTATGTATTACCATAATATATTCTGATTGAATAAAAAGTAGTTACAGAGGGAAAAAGATTTTGGAGCAATAATCTGTCTTGCAGTTTCACGAGTCTAAAACTAAATGTGAAAAGTACAAGAAAAGCATTTTGTATAAAATTATTTTGTTTATAATTATTACGTGTCAATAATGAATTCCTTTTTCATTAAAAACTTATCTTTATTTTAGTATGTAGTCTTTCATTTTAAACAGATCTTGTATAAAGGGTATGCTGTAAGTTGAGTGTTATATGAAAAGTAAGTTCTTTTCTACTAATAATAGTAGAACTGATTTGTGGTGACACTTTGTCTGATTAAGAACATACATTGGTCGACCTCTATCAGAATCATATTATTTTTACCTTTATTAGAAAAACTCTGTAACTCTTTAATCTTGTTTCAGGGAGTGGGATGGATTTGGTAGCTCAAGTGATCCAGCAAGGTAGAGATCATGGTTTACCTGCATATATCAAATGGCGAGAGTTTTGTAGTTTAAGTCCTGTGCGATCATTCAATGATCTTAAAGCTTTTATGGATCCAAAAGCAGTTAATACTCTTCAAACTGTATATTTGTAAGTATATTTTAATTTTAAGAACTGATTCTACAGTAGAATGTTATAGAAGATGAGAGACAATTACATTTTGTTTTATCAATTCGTGAGAATATTTAAAATTTGATAACTTATAAAGTTTGATTAATTTTCAACTAGAACTGAGGTTCAGAACTAAATATCTGATCATATGACCTTTAAAAGCTAGGGTGTAATCAAAAGCACAGATTATATATTACAATTTGGTATACATTACTTTGAAACTCATTTTGGTTTATTTTTATTTTTCACACATACAATAAATTACACTCATTAAACACAAACATTAAAATATTTTTCTATATAGGCTACCTACCTACCATTATACTACAATTTTGTAAATCTACAAAACATGACATTTATAAGAATATCTTAATTATTGGAAAAGTCAAACTTCTTCTGAATGTTCTTCATTGAATTGCACAAATTTTGACAAAGGTAAATACCAAACAATATATTTTAAGTGTTTTATTCTGGTTTAACAACATAAATAGTAATTTTGATAGCATAATTATCAAATCTACCAAACAATTTGTTAAGAGCTTTGATACTTTAGTCCCAAGTATGAAAGTGCCAGCAGTGTATTAATCTGTTTGTATAGATTTATTTTAAGGCCATTATAACATGTGATTTTTTAAATAATTTATTAGGATTTAAATAAGTTAATAAAATGCCTTAGGAATGTATCAGAGATTGATCTCCTACCTGGTTCTCTTGCTGAACGCCCTCTGAATGGATCTACTGTTGGACCAACTCTTCACTGTCTCCTAGCTCATCAGTTTGACTTACTACGTCGTGGTGACAGACATTGGTATGAGAGTGATGTTCCTCCTTCATCATTCACTAGGAAACAATTAAAGTCAATCCGTATTGGTGCTTCATTGGCAAGAATTATCTGTGATAACAGTGACACCATGAAGACTGTTCAGCCTCTAGCTTTCCTTATAGAAGATCCTTTCCTGTAAGTACCCTAGATTTTAATAATGCATGGTTAAACATACTTCGTATTTACATATTGCTGTAAGGTAGTTTAAGTGTTAAGTGTTAAGTCAACCACTGGATAAATTTTAATGAATCTTTCGGCAAAAATTTAGAGGTATGTAGAACAATTTAAAAAAAAAATTGCCATGCAGGTGATACAAATGCTGATGTTATTAAATAAAAATTTCATTTTACTGAAACTTGTTTCTTTCATTTATAATCCTTGCATTTTGTATCATAAATGCAAATCAAAATGCATGAAATTCTAGGCCATGAATAATTAATATTTAATTCATACTTTCAGTGAGCAAATAATGGTGCCAAATTATTCTTACTTTTAAGATTGATAGAGATTTCAAAGTCTTGGGATTCAATGGTTTTTATAAAATGATCATAATATAATATCCTGTTACATAAATTTGCTAAAAACCCTTTTTGAACCAGAGGTATCAGAATAGATCCTAAAAATAATAATTATAATTCAAAAAATTTCTGGAGGATTTCTGAGAGTTCTTAATCTAATACAATGAATTTTAAATTATAAGTATATGAAGAGAAAATATTTAAATGTAAATTTTTTACAAATTTAGTCTACTCCATAAGATATTTTGAACATTTTTTATTATTATTTTAGATTGTAAGATCATAACTTTTAAAATTTTAAAACTGAAATGATTTTTTAAAAGGTTTTTAACAGCCAATTTTATATTTAATTTAAATTTCCATAAATAGAATCCATTTTCCTCATTCAAATATTCCAAATTAATCATAGAGCTAATAGCTAATTTCACCATATAAAAGCCTCAAGGATCTGCTGGAGTGAAATCAAATTTACAACTTGACTTTGGCGTGGTAAAGATTATTCCACCCAGCCAGTGTATAACATAGTCCAAGTTTAATAAAGAGTGGGAAAACATAATCCTAGTAAAAAAATAACACAATATTTAACCAATCTGTCTGCATATGTGGTTGACCAACCCTCTCTCTCGCACATGTGTTCATATACTCTTCCTCAGAATTGCTTGTTGTCTTAAATTTTCAACTATACAACACTATATATTTGATAGCTTTGACCTTCAACTCACATGAGTTTTATTTATGAAACTTTGTATAATAAGTTTAGTTGACTTCAAGTGTACGAAGTTTACAGTAACTATTTATCTTCTTGTCATTTATTTAAAGGGTCTGTTTGCTACTGGCAGTCCTGTTTTTGGACGTTTTAGAATATTTACTACTATATGTGACTTCACGGTACATATATTTTCCTTGTAGAAAGATATTTTTTTAAGGTTTTTATTTTAAACCATTTTCACAATGGACATGACACAGTTCCAACAAAGTCTGGACAAAATAAAGCAGTGACAAAGTCTGGACTTTGATCAGTTTACATCTACTCAGTGAGATTATGTATCTAGAGATTTTAGTGGTTGGAATTGTACAATGATCTATATAGTTTACCCCTTGAGACTACTCTATATATGTTCTGAGCCCCTGTTCTTACTCATCTTCCTAAGATAGTTCTTGGTACAAATTTACTTATAGAGCAAGCAGGTTTTGGAGCAATGAATAGCACAACATTTAATTTTACCATTTTCCAATTATTAACTAAAGAAAAACTGTATTGCTTATTTAACTTTAAAGCTCAATCACTCTACCAAAACCAATCAAATTTATACTCCACCACTTGCGATAAAAAGAATGGCCAAGCTAAAAATTGTATTTCTCCTACCTAAAGAACTTCAAATACTGGGAAATATTGAATTTCATTATGAAATTTTAGTTAAATTTTTATTATCATAGCACTGTATAGCTAAATAGTAACTGAAATAAAAAGATCACATTCTAAATTTTTAATTTTGTAAAACTTGATTTTTGAAGGAATTCACCAATGGTCTGCAAGTCTGGTGTTGTTCAACCTTTGGATTTGACACCGTGGAAAGAGCTTCAACCACAAATACACATATCTGCAAAGTTACTCTCTGATACTTTTAAGCGTGCAAAAAGAGATCTTATGGATGTTAGAAATCAAGAATGGCAGCTCTACAAAGAAAGTTAGAATTACCAACTTTATTAATTAATTATTTATTTATCTTAATTATATAACTAGTTAAATTACTATTCATTATATATTAGATTTATAAGATATGGACTAGAGGATAATTCAAATTTTACTCTTGTCAAATTTTAACTGAATTAAGTTATATTTATAGAATTATCTACCTAGTTCTTCGATGCATCTAAAGTATTATCATCATTCCTCGATATGAAAGAACAAAAAATGTTTACAGAACAGCTCAAATGAAAAACATTGCTAGTTAATTTATTCTACTAGAAATAATATAAAAACTTCCAATAAATTTTGAATTAATATTTAGTATAACAATCTATTTTCAACTTTTATCAATAAAACCCAAATAATTTTGATAGACTCATTGTGGTTTATCATTTCATATGCACAAGATTTCACTGAAATAACTAGTCATATATTGTATTCATGTTGCTGCTATTAAGGGAACTGATGTAGTTAACTTACTATTTTTAATTTGTAAGGAAACAATTAAGGGCACATGATTGGAAAAACATGTTATATTTAAAAAAACTTTGCTCTTCAAAGTATCTCCAAAAGAAGAAGTTACACATACAGAGGTTTAGCAACCAAGGAAGTCAGGCTATGGTTTCAAATCTAGAAAGTAAGTGATGACCAAACCCTCTTAGAGTGTCATGCTATACACAATGTAGTTCCATTTAACTTAAAATAGTGGATGTAAGTGTTAACACCTAAATACAACAGTTATTTGTTATGTGGTAGGTATTCCTAAATCACATAGACATAATTCTTTGAATTTATAAGAACTGTGACAATTAACTTTATTTTAAAATAAGTATGGAAAATGATATGATATGATAAGTGTATGGATATGATATGCTCCACCCTAGCTGTGAAGAAGATTTGTATTCAGTTTTTGAGATTGTGCTGTTTTTTGCACCTGTAGTGCTGGTTTTTTGTTTATTCTCCGAACCAAATAACTCAAAACATACTTCATACAACAAAACAAGTCATTTAAAAAAAAGTTTACTCTTAAAACGATGAATTTCACCACACAATATTTGTGTGTCAAATCTTGCTTAAACAGCACCTAAACAACTTGTATTTTTTATAAATACATACATGTCGTATGTTTAATGGTTAATGTACACAATATTTGGTCCAATAAAGAAAAATACGTGTTATGCCAAGTGTCTAGTAATGATTCTGTTATAGCTACATGAAATGAAAGCTCAAATGATTATATTCTTGGAGATTTTCAAGATTTTTACATGGATTCTAGGTATGTTGTTCACTTTTACAGTACAACTTAGAATAAAAAATGTATACAATTTCTAACTGTATTGGATAGATGTCTTCTGTTTTCCATTATTGAAGTGTGGTGTAAGTAGTTACTGTGTGAACGTTATTACTGTATGAAATGTGGTGCTATTAAGTAGCATAAAAATAAGTGTTAATAAATAAGTTGTTTACTGATTGGCACCATAGCATCTGGATAATACTCAAATAAATATCATTATTATCTTTCTTCTTTCTAATTATATGGTAGCTTTAAAACATTTAGTTTATAAGAAACATCATTTTATAATATTTGGTAAAGAATATAAATCACCATATTATCACAATATCATTTTATCAGGAGTTTTTCCTTAATGAGAAAAAAATTATAAAATAAAAAAAAAGAAGTTTTTGATTTAATTTGTAAATTTATTTATTGATTTAAGAAGTAATATATATTTGAAATTTTTTAAAGACAAGCTTTCAACTTTAAAAAGATATATTTTGTAAAATATTAATAGAATAGTTTTAGGAATAATAATATGTATTTGAAAATATGCTAAAAGTATGTAAAACCATTGAAAACAGCTTAAATAAAATAAGCCAACAAAACAATGGAGTTGTTTTAATTACAATGCTTATACAGCTAAAAATCCTTATTCTTTGGTTGCAGATAAACTGGCTGATCCCTTATCACCTGTTGGGACAGCTTTTGGCTTCAGCAGACCAAAACGCCAAGCAGCTCAAATAGCTAATACGTCCTTTCTACTTGAGTTTGCATCATCTAGGATGGTTCGTAGCTTTTTGCAAGGGTGAGTATTTATTTACTTTTAAACTATAAAAAATATTATGATTTTAAACGAGTTAGTATTTTTTGTCATTTTCTCTAGAATATTTTGTATATAGTTGTAAATATCTTATGTCTAGAACAGTATTTTCTTTTCTTTGTATTAAGTGACAGCTGTTTCATTATGTATGTTATAGAATTAGACATCTTTAGGTTCAAAACAAATATATAATATTTAATTAGTAATATTCACAAAATATATAACACATTGTTACAAATAGCACCAAGACATACAACTCTTAACATATTGGTTGCTGGATGGTTTTTATTATTTTTTATTGGTACTTCTTTCTGTATGATTCATTAAATTTTGCAATATTCAACAACTTTTATATAAACACAAATTAAAAATGGGACTGTACTTTTGTGTTTATTTAAAAGATCATACTTTCTCTTAACATTTTAACCATATTATAGTTTAAATATATTTGGTAAATATATCAATTACAAATTGCTACAATAAAATTGTTAAATTATATTATTTTAAATCATTTTTCATTTAAAAGGGATTAAAGAATAACTACTGTACATACATTTATTAAAAAAAGATACACTAAAAAAATAACAAAATTTATGTAGCAATTATTTCTTATGGTATGGTGAAATTTCTTATAATTCACATACTTGGTGTTTCAGTAGATGTTACTGTTTATCATTATTTCTTCTTCAACACACAACAATTTTGCCTGTGATGAAGTCCTTCAAGCTGGAACAATTTTTAGAAAAAAGTTTTTTTTAAATCCTATCAATTTTTTTGTTTACATGAACTATGGCATTTTCTAAAATGCTAATTCATCACAAATTTTTTCAGAAAAAAGTGGAAATTGAAAGATAACTTTTATTTATCTTATTATATAAAATCAATTATCCTGATATTCCATAAAATGTGATTTTTTAAATTTCATATATTTTACTGGAAAAATCCAATATAAACTCTTCCCTACCTTGATAACTGAGTGTAAATGATATATCAAATCACAAGACAATCTAATAAATCCTTCACAAAAAACTACTATGTGAAATACAGCACCAAAGATAGGTACGGTGAAACTATTACGAATAATTATACTCTCAAATTGAACTGAAAGTACTATTAGCGAAATACAAAAATAAATTCCAATCATACTGAGTACACACAATGACTGGAGTTATTATTCAGTGTCAACACACAAAGTATTAATAATATCTTAGTATAAGTCAACAGATCTAACAATTTTATAATCTTTCTCTTCTACGTTTCAAAAACAGTTAATGTATACCAAGTCTTTTATGCCTTAGTTCTAGTTGTTACATTATATTGGGAACAATAATAGTTTAGTGAACATGCTGTTCAGTGAAAGAAAGCAAACACTACTTTTGATGTAAGGTATTTATAATCATCAAATAAAATCAGACATTTTAGAAATATAAAGAGGTTATTTAGTGTAGAAAAAATCCAGTTTTCATAGAAATATATGAATTGAAGATTCCAAAGTTCAAATGTGTGTTAATCTTTTGTCTGCTTATATTGCACTGATCTTAATAAATTTCACCAAATTTGAATAGTAGACTAAACGATTTTGAGAGTTATTGCAAAAAAGAAAACAAAAAGTTCAAAAGGCTCTCAATCATTGTTGTTAGAAATAATATTGGTTAAGTTTATAAATTAATGACAAAAACCTGTATAATAAGATCCTTCAAAATATAATTATAGTTTGGGAGTGTGTGATAAAAAACAAAAAATAACCCTTAACTGTCATCATTACAAACAAAACACTCCTACAACTTGCAACTTGTAAAACCCCTATAGCTTGTTTTACCCCTAAACCTTTAAAGTTATTAAAGTTATTTTTTGTTCCTGTTCATATGTTTTTGAAGATTTGAGTAATAAATAATGAAATGAACTGTTATAAATTACCTGTTATCTGTTTGAAGTCAGTTGCAGGATCTAGAGTCACGCAATGTAAGGGAACTAGTTGCACTACTGCCTTCTATAGATCTTTCTATGCTGGATTTAACACCTGAGATAGAATGTGATGAGACAGCATTACCTTGTGATCATACTCGCAAGTACAGGACTATAACTGGATGGTGTAATAACTTATATAATCCAAACTTTGGCAAGAGTTTCCGTCCTTTTATTAGACTGTTGCCTGCAGTATACCAAGACGGTAAGACATATTTGTGACAATTGTTCACTTCCTTATTTATGTATTGCTGACAAAAAAGTTTTACTAATTGGGAAAAAAATGTTTTTGTAAATTTTGTTGTTGAATTATTCTAAAATGTAATTCAAATTCAGTTAATCAAGATTAACAATGGTTTGTGAGTGTAAAAAATTAATTGTATTTCAATATTATTTCACATAACATGTTTCGATAGCTTGGATGAGTTCACTAACCAAAAGAAAAACTAGAAGAAAAAGTAAATATTTGCTCTACTTTTGAATTTTAAATTAGATTTCAATCAAATTAGTACACATGTTAAGTTTAACTATTCGTTCCTCTAGTGTTACTCAGAAGTAAAAAAAAATTCAATTTAAAAATGCAACAATTTGAAACAATTGTTTTTAAGAACTAACAACTTACTTGTAGGTCCTAAATTATCCTAATTAGTACAGATTGCTAATTAATATGCATATATTAATATAAACAACAGGGGTCAAAAACGAGTATAATAAGTTTGCACTTCTCCACCTAATTTATCCATGTTAAATATTTGAGATAAAGAAAACTAACAAAGTGGAACAAACATGAATACTTTTATGAACATGAATAGCAACAAAAGTGAATTAGAGCAAGTTTATTCCAGTTAAAGAAGATTTGCAACAGATTTTATATTAGCTACATAAATAATTTTGTAAATATTGATTTTTTTTTTATCTGAAAATTGGACTGTGATTAAAACATTTTTGGAACAGACAATATTATGTACTTAACATAACTTAAAATATATTATAATAACAAATCCCTTAGCAACAATGTTGAAATAAAGTCTTTGAGTTTGAATATATTTCCTTCTTTTGATCTACGAGTCAATTTAAAAAAAAATATGCCAATCTGCTTGTATACTAATCTATATGTCTGATAGTTCAAAACATAATTTAATATTTACATTTTCAGGTGTTGGTAGTCCTCGTTCTCTCTCTGTATTAGGTCAACCATTACCAAGTCCTCGAGCTATCTCCACCAGTGTCCACTCTGATACTAGTCGACCACACACTCGCTATTCTCTTATGGTGATGCAAATAGCACAGATCACAGATCATGATCTTACATTCACACCAGTTAATAAAGGTTACCTAATTTTAATTTCAATGAATAAAGTGTGAAAAAAATTATTGAGAAATAAGTATTCAAATCATATCCTGATAATTGTGCTATTATTGCTTTAAATCAGAGACAAAATGTAACAAATAAATGTATAGCTTACAGGTTATATTAAATTGAAATGCAGCTGACAATGTGAAACAAACAAACATAACCTCTCATAATTATTGTCTATATCAACACACTCAATTTTGTTTTGTTGTGTAGTTTTTAATAAAATTGTAATGACTATAATTAATACTTGAGTGAAATAAATGAGGTATGAAAAGCCTGTAATTTAAATGTTGTAATTTGCTTGTTGAAAATAATAATTTCCTGTGAATACATAAAACTTAAATATATTTTATTAAAAAAAAAAAGTGTTTAATCCTAAAACCACATATTGCATTATTTATTGTTCTGATATGTAACTGTTTTAGTTAAAACAACAACACTACACTTAAATGGAAATAAGTAAATTACTGTCATCTCTACTTTAAATAGAAAAGAATTAATGTTTTCAGCTTAATTTTAGGTACACATTTTTATTGTTATTTCCAGTAACTGAGTAAAATTTAACTTGTAATTAAAAAAAGAGAATGTTTTTCACAAAAGGTCTCTCTATCTCTATCAGTTCTACAGATAATCATTGTGATAATAATTTTGATAATGTAATTGTTGTTGAGATATCAATAGAAAAAATCCATCCACTTATCCAAGCCCAGTAAGGTAATTTTCAGTGTTATGAGTAAAAACAAAAATATTCCATATGGAATTCATTTGTCAATTGTACTACATTTTTTTTAAATGAAATTTTCACAATAATTAAAATTGTGTAAGTTTATTTTTAAATATACTAATTTGTAAGGTTTTTTTTTTATGCTTTTTCAGATTGTGAACACAAATTTACTGAAATTCTCAAAACTATTAAAACTTATTTGTGAATTTTAATAATTTTAAAAGGTATGTTTTAAAATTCTTTGAATGGCTGACATATGGAAAGTTGTGAAGGGAATTTGCTAAACTTTGAACTTAACCGACATGCATTTGAGATAGATATTTTTCACCATTTTGGAAATAATAAGAATATATTTCAAGGTGTTAGAGACAACACATATGCAGTTTTGAATGAATATCCTGAAGTTGTAAGGTCCAATTATACATAAGAGATGGTTGTATTTTTTCCTACTATAAGGGAAATAGTAGCTTATTTTTAATTTGAAAATTCGCTGAAAGCAGTATATAACAAAAGTTTTAAGATTAGTTAAATTTTTAATTTTTTTAACATACCTGTGTATTTTTACTAAAATCTTATATGTTGTATTTATTTGTAAATTGAAATTTAAATGATTTATATTCTACATAAATACTTTATATAGTAAGTCCATTTTATTTTATTTTCTTCCAATACCATAAGGCAATATTAGATGTCAAGTACAAAATAAGTCAATTGGTCTAATTTTATCTTAATGTACATTTATTAGCTTTAATCATTGTATATTTGTATTTTATGTTTAAACATTGTAAATTATTAATTTCAATTTTAAGGCTTCATCAACGAAGGTATTTTGAACTGCCTGGCTTGTGATTCAATGGTGACAGTACATCCTCAGTGTTTCCCCATCCCTGTGCCAAAAGGAGACCCATTCTTCCCTCATGTGAATTCTACAACCGGAGAACCTTCTTGTATACCAGCAACACGTTCGATGCCTGGTCAACGCACACTTGGTAATTTAAAAAAAGAAAAATTATTGACCATTAACTAGAGTTATTAAAGATGTTTTCTTTATGTTTATATTTAAAATGTCTAAAAATATAATATTTTATTCTAGAAAAATAAACTTTCTATGTATTTGGTGAAAGAGTTGTTCTTGTTTGGGAGTATTCATCCTGGAGTGTTCATAATTTATTAGATTGAATTGTGTCATTAATTGATAACATTTAATTGTAGTTGTATGAATTTAATTATGCAACTTTATTATTATCATATCAGATTGCATTGTCTTATTTGAAGATGTAAATATTGTGTATTGTGTATGGATGTTATGATTATTCTAACTTTATGTATTAACATCTATGCTATTAAGTATAACTTAAAACTTTGCCTTTTCAATTTGTATGTCATTAGTAAACAAATATTTACATTGTGTATACAGTATCTAAAAGTTGTTGTTTAAAATTAGGTCCAAGAGAACAAATGAATCAGCTAACAGCATATCTTGATGTGTCCTTCGTTTACGGGTCTGATGTCTGCGAAGCAAAAAGTCTACGAAGCTTTTTTGGAGGACGTCTAAATGTCACTAAACATCCATTTAGAGGGAAGCCTCTACTTCCAGAAATATTTGCTCACCCAGAATGTAGATCTGAGAGCAAAGTGTGTTTTCAAGCAGGTAAGAAAAAGGTCTCGTAGTCAGAAAAATAACTCTTAACAAGTCAGAGGAAAATATACTAAGGGGGAATTAAACATATGCAGTTGTCTAACTTGCTCCAATTTAATCAGCAGTGGAAAACAAATTTTTGGCCTTTCAAAAATTTCATTAGGAAAACTTGAACTAGTTTGATAAACAAACACTCCATACAAAATGAATATTTAGAAAGGTATAGACAACAATTTTAATAAGAGAATTTCTTAGATTATTGTAATTAATTATTGTATTTTTTAAATTATTTATTATTATAATTTTTCCAAAAGTAAATAGTTTTTCTATTGAGTTTTGTGATGTATTTCTAATTATGGTAACACCCAAATAGAAATTCATTATAGAAAAATATTGAATAATAAAATAAATAAATACTAGACGTATAGTTATTTTGATTATAAAAACTTTTTCAGATAAAATAATAAACAAATAATAAAGATAAATTTAATTTAATTATTTTTGTTTGTTTTAAAATAAATTTTCCAAATATCCATTCCTCATAAAGTTTGTAAATGTGAATGACACTAAATTTGTGTCGAGCACTTGTTACTGATGCCCAAAAACCTTATATCGTATATTTTTAAACAATCTATAAATGGAAGATTGAAGAGAAAAATTTATGAAAAAATAAATATTCGAAATTGTGAAGTAAATAAAATTTTAACATTCATAAACTGAATATATATATATACCGGTATATATATTCATAAAAAAAACAATATAATATATAATAATAATATTATAATTTAATATAATAATTTGTATTTATATTCCATACATAAATGTAATTCAATAGATATTGTAAACAATTGGTTTTAATTACAGGTGATGCCCGAGCAAGTGAGCAACCAGGTTTGGGTTCACTCCATACAGTATTCTTAAGAGAACATAACCGTATTGCAATAGAACTAGCTAATCTTAATCCTCACTGGGGTGATGAAGTTATATATCAAGAGACAAGGCGTATTATAGGAGCTATGTATCAGCATATTGTCTTCACAGAGTTTTTACCAAGAATATTTGGTTGGGAAGGAATTCAAAAACATGGATTAACACTGCAGAATGAAGGCTATTACAGAGGTACAAAAGGATAATATTTACTCTAAATATGTAAAATTATAATTTAATTTTTAAACACCACTATTTCTGGATTTCTTGCCAGTCTATTTTTGTGGCAATGGAATACTTATAGTGAGCACATTTGCAAATAGGGGGCGGGGGGGTGGTTAATGTTTCATGCTGCTAACATTTGACCAACTGGCAGCAAGAAATATGTTTATTGAATGGTTAAACCATTTTTTATATTCCTTATCGTAGCAACCAATTAAAAAACAAGTTGATTTGTGCTATCAAGTTACCCAGCAGATACTCTAAATGTAATGCCTAAAAGATGGTTTCGAGGGCCTTGTAGAAAATGTTAAATTAATTGTATTGGTAAATCATGGCATTCTATCCAGTAGGGTTAAGTTTTTATACAACTGTTTATCTGAACTTCGTAATTGTGTATATCACTATTTTCTTGACATTGGTTAGGCCATATAACAAGTCTTGTAGATGTGTACGTATAAAAACTATGTACAGTCCCTTCACTTGCATCAGTGTCAGTCCTAGCAGGCCTCAAAGCTGTACATATGTGCAGGAGCCTATACACACTATGCTCGTATTTGTGATTCCGCTCTGCCAGATGTCATAAGCATATAAATATCACATTTTCTTGGAAGATCACGGTTTGAAATTACACTTTGTTATCGCAAAGAGGTAGAATTGACATCTGTAACTTTTGATCTAATTTAGTTTACACACGAGATATGAACTAAAAACTATTTAATATGACTTCCATTTTCAATTCAATTTTTCTGAACCTCAATAGGGTTCAAATGACTATACTATAGTCTTTTATACCAAATTTCATGTTTCTATCTTAAAATATGTGGTTGTTAACATGCTTACGGGCAGACAACAGTCGGATGGCATGACAAAAATCACTTTTTCTGTCTCCTGAGGCTATAAAAATGAAGACAGTCAAAATACAGAGGTCAACATTTTTTACAATTGGCAAACTTATTCTGTTCTTCCATATATTTAGTGAGTAAATAGTCATACAAATGTAAGGCAGATATCTGTACATTTGGGAAAATAATTAGTGGAGAAATTATATTATATTTATGTAATGACAACCCTATTTGTTAAATTATATTTTACAACAATTATATTTCACAATATTAATTGTGTGAATTAGGATATTAAATTTTTAAAGCTATGTATATGGATTTTGACTTTTTCCTATAAATCCTAAACAAGCAATTTTTGGTGTGATGTTGGTCAGTTTTGTTTAAACCCTAAAATTGTATTATAACTATTAGAGCCGATTTGTGCGAAATCTAAATTTTTTACTTTTTTCTATAATAGATACCCATAGATAAAGTACCCATAGGTTCTTCAAAAAATGGGGGCAAATAGCACCTAAAGTAAAGGACAAAATATGTTAAAAACCATTATTATCAAATTTCTTAATGTTGTACATTAATGCCTTAAGTATGCAGATGTAAAATAATATTTCTCTCCTTGAATACCAATTTGATTTAGTATTATTATCTCTATAATTTATACATGGCAGTTTGATGGATATAATTTGCTTCATATATTATTTCAAAACATACTCTAATAATTTGTTATAAAATTGTATTTTGTACAATGCTTATTAAATGTAAACAATGTACACTGCCTAGACAACCCTGCCAAACAAATGGTTGACACAAAACAAAGAAGCAAAACTTTAAATTTGACCAATACTTATAAAATTGTTCTTATCTTATTTTATTCCATGATGTTAAGTGTTAAAACTTTGTAATTATTTTTTTATTGTATTGAAATCTTTGATTTTGAATTAAATTGGAGAAAAAACACCTTTGTCTAAAAAGACAGAAAAACTGAGTAATAATGCAACATTTGAAGTAATATTTATCTGCATTAGATCATATTTTTGTGTTGATAAATTTGTACTGTATCCCACATAATGTGGGATACAGTACTTTGGTTCGATCATATCAAAACCTGTATTAGGCAGTAATGTGCTGTTTTTGTACTAAAGTGCAATTAGCAGATTAGTACAATCAAGGTTTTTAATACATATATTTCAATTCTTATTATGTATAAAAAACCTTGATTGTACTAATTGCACTTGAGCACAAAAGCAGCACATTACTGTCTAACACAGGTTTTGGCATGATCGAACTCAAGTAATGTTTAAGAAACAGCTACTGTGTCAGTCTGTTAGAACCAGAATGGCATTAATATGTTATAAACATGTCTGTTAAATATTGGTTAATGGTTTAACTAGCTGAAATATGAGGTTTCTCTTAAGTTTTGAATCAGTTTCTATTCTTTAATAATGACTAACGATATAGATTTATATTAGAAATAAACATGTATAAGATTCATTAAAAACAAAATAAATATAAATGTTTACAGATTACGATTCTTCATGTGATGGGACAATATTAAATGAATTTTCTGCTGGAGCATTTAGATTTGGTCATAGTTTACTCCGTCCATTTTTCCGCAGGGTTGATTCATCCTATAAACAATTAAGTCCGCCAGTTCAACTACGTGATCATTTCTTTAAACCTGAAATCCTGTATAAACCATTAATGGTGGATGAACTGATTCTGGGTTTAGTTGATACACCTATGGAAACACTAGATAACTTTATTACAGAGGAAGTAACCAATCATTTATTCGAGAAGAAAAAAGCTCCATTTTCAGGGATGGATTTGATATCGCTTAATATTCAAAGAGGTTAGTTTTATCATTTATTTCTATTCATTTAATATAATTTTGTTGAAACTATTACTTATTTTCTTCAGATTTAAATATAAATATGTTTTAAGACCTGTGACATAAACAAAGTCCACAGTCTGTCCACAGTGAGTAATCGCAGATCTGAAATTAATGAACAAATTCAGATATAATGAGATATGTATCTTATTTTACCTTCTTTCAAGACTTAAGGTTTTTACATTTTAAAAGTTGGAGTTAACTTGACATAATAATACTCAACAAAAATCTGATATTGTGGATTGAGAGTAAATTAAATGAAATTGGCTCATTAAATAATATATGATTGAGGTTTAAAGGTTTAACATTAGGACAAACATTTATATAAAAAAAGAATAATATTATTGGTTTTAAACTGAAGATAAATTGCATTTAAATTAGAAATTGGAAAATATTTAAAAATAAAAGTTTGAGAGTAGTTGAGGGTTTGAAAAGGGTATTAAAAATGTTTTATTAAAATTGAAATTGTCAACCATAGAACTATCAAATGGCAGGGAAATACTCATAAAAATGGGGGAAAAAAATGTCATTTTAAAACTAGTTTTACATGTAAATTGATACAATGCTTAGGTATAATTAATTATAAAATAAACCAACTTTTATTTTTAAAATAGTATTATTTTAAATAAGATTTTTATATTTTTTGTTTCATTCAAATGTATAGCCTCATTTTTATCACCTACTTATTTTGTTACAGAAGTCTGTTAGTTGTAAAGAGTGAATTCCATAGATTTACTAAATATTGAATGCAAAATATTGTTGCAAATAACTATAATTATAATTTATTTGTACATTTACTATCATTTATGTACAAAATTAATACTATTTGTCGAGAGTATGGATCCACTCTTGTTATCAAGTGATAACTCTAAAATATATAAGGACCAACATGTCTTAGTACTGTATTAAAACTAAGACTAGAAACCTATGAAAGTAGCCTCTAAACTATACACTAACACAAGAAATATTACACCACCTAATTGAACCAATGACGTCTAACTGAACAAAAACTCTATATGCCCACAGGATTAATTACTTGACGGGGAAATTGTCCTTTCTGTCAAGGGTTTAGAGTGTGGACTATGTAGTTATTCCTTATATAGAATTAACAAAAAGAATTAGTATATTACGAGGGTAATTCAGATAGTATATTGGTTCACCTCAATTATTGACTGGTGATTTGATCTACACTTTTGAAACATTGTGTATTGATTATACACACAAGTGACAGTAAGTATCAGAGTAATTTATACCAATAATATGAAAAATCTCTCATTACTCAATAATGTTTTTATACCTTTTTTTCTTTGTACTCTAGCTAGAGATCATGGTGTTCCTGGATATAACTTTTACAGAGAGAAGTGCAATATGACTCGAGCTAGAGATTTCAATGACCTTTTAGGAGAAATATCACCAACAACATTAAAAGCTATAACTAATGTGTACAACCATGTAGATGATATTGATTTATTCCCTGGAGGGATGAGTGAGAGACCACTACCAGGAGGTGTTCTGGGTCCAACATTTGCGTGTATTGTCGGCCACCAGTTCAGAAGAGTTCGATCTTGTGATCGATTTTGGTAATAACTATATGACAACAAACTTTCTGAATATAAGTAAAAGTGATTATAACTATGTGATAAATAATATTTTTTTAAAATGTTGAAAATTAAATATTAGATTACCTAGAAATTAAAATTAAAAATCCACTATTGATTTTGTTTTGATCCAAATTCATATCGATAAAAAATAACTATTTTTTTTGCAGAGCACATTCATCTCTTACAATATTTTCTTTATTTTCTGACTAACATAACTCATACTAGGAGCTGATAAAAGAGACTTGAATAGCAAATTTGATAAAAAAAATCTGCTCATTCATTTAGTAATTGTGGTATATAACATCAATGTTCCAAATCGCAAGTAAAAAAATTCAGTTTGTAATTTAGAAAATACCAAAATGAAGCATGACTGGCAACAAGGACATTATTTTTTTTAGCTACTAATGAATGTAATTACTGTATTTAATACTTGTAATTTGGTACATTGGTATAAACTATGTTTACATTTCATTGAAATTTTATTTGAAATCATGTTTGGAGAAATAGAGAACAATATATATTTTTTTTGTTTTTGCAAATTGATAAACCAAATTTTGAGGAAAATATATTTTGGAATTTTCAGTTTTAGCTTAATTATTATTTCATTATGTGTATGGATGGATGTGTTTGTTCATTTTTCATTTTAAAAGCAAGACTGAATTTTACTACCTCAATAAAATCATTGTGTTTGAATGATCATAGGTATGAAAATGATGATCCATTGACAAGATTTACAACTGCTCAATTAATGGAAATACGTAAAATGTCACTTTCTAGAATGATTTGCAATAATCTGGATCATGTGAAAACTATACAAAGAATGGCTCTGGATCTTCCTGATCATTTTATGTAAGTGCCATTAATTGACATTTTAAAACAATATAATTGCTTTGCTTCCGGACTCTGATTATTTAGATTTGACTATGTTTATGCTTATAAAATTTTTTGTATAAGAATTTTTTCTTTCATAGTACCTAAACATTAGCGAACAAGCATTATTGCAAACATACTTTGGTTAAAAACATAGGAGTGAATAATGGATTGACACAGATACAAGTGGTTTAGATAGAATCTACTAGCATCAGATTAAAAATTAATAGTAAAAAATGTACTGTCCAATAGACACCATTACATATCCGATATAATGGATATTTAGTTTACAATATCCAAATAATAAAGGCTGGTAAGTTTCTCATTTGTACTGCCAGTTATAGAACTAAATTTTTTAGTTTAATAATTAACTTAATTCTTTATTGTTGCTGGACGACAATAAAGTAATTTTTAAAGAACTTATATTCTATAATTTCTACAGTGTCATGATTTCTGCGAGAAGTGTACTTTAGGAAGAAATTATGAAGACAGAGTCAATTTCTGAAATACATACATACATACATACATATTTTATATTTATTAGCTGAAATACATACACAATAGATTTAAAATTATTATAACACGAAGATAAAATATAATTCAACTGTTAAATGTCCATACATGTTAGTGAATTAATGTCTGTACATGTTAGTGAATTAATTCATGACCAATTTATTTTTGTGGATACTTTTAGCATTACAATTGGAATTCTTGCACCAAAGAAACATTCGTCATTATCAGTTTATCTTCAAAACACAGTTTGCGAATACTTTTATCATTACTATTAAACCTCTTTCCAAAAAAGTTCTTTATTTTTTAAATCATTTTAAAAATAAACATTTGTTCTTTGACTCTAATAATCTTTAGATTTTTTTATACTGTGTATAATTGTTTATTACATGGTAAATATATAATTTATATATATGCAACGATATCAAAGTTGCTTTAAACACTGATTTTAGTAGAGCTCTCTGTACTGAACTCTTCGTTTGATTGAGTCAACTTTCATTTTGTATATAAAAAAAATGTACTCTAAAAAATTTTGGACAACTTTTCGTTAGAGCTTTTTTTTCCATCTCCTTCGCCACTATTCTTTACTTACAAGTTACTTTTCCCACTCTCTTTTGTGATTGGCTTAATTTTACTGCTTTATATTCATTGATGTTCACTATATACCTATTTCTAACATAGGAAGAATATATTTATATTTTACAAAAAACTTCCTGATGGTTTTTTATTCCAACATATTTAGATTTCTTAACAATTATGATCAATCTTCTTTATATTAGATTTTTTTATTATTTGGTTTCATAAAATTCACACTCACCCAAACAATTAAATCATACATGCAACCAGATGTTACCATTTATCAGATCTCATTTTTCTCAACGAGCTTCACCTTCTGATATATTGAAAGCTACAATTTCTATATACACACTTTAATATAAGCTGATTTATTATTGTTAATCTTTGGTTAAATCAATTTTAATTGAATCTAAGAATGCTTTACTTATCTAGATAGAGAGTCACTTTGATTTACTGTGATTTAAATTGATTTATCTCTTTTAGAAAATTTTTAAATCTTAGGTTAATTTATAGTAAGAAATAAACACCAAAATATGTTTTACACAATAACCATAAAAGAAAGAAAACTTTAATGACATAAAAAATTAATTATGGTTCACAAATAAAATTCAAATCTTTACAATTATTTTAAAATATATTATTGTCTCTGATCCCTTCACTGAATGTTAGTTTGGGATTCTCAATCACTGAATTAAACATAAAATTCACTTGAAATTCTATTAAAATATTATCAATATCATTTATACAAATTGAGTTATTAAAAGAATGAATTATAATAGTCTCAGTCGGGTTTTGTTCGTATTTTAAACTTAAATTACAAATCTCGGGCTAGGGGTATTCGGCCGGATCCATCCACACCTACAGTTAATTACAGTTTGCATTTAAATCTTAAAATTAACTATTAACTAACTTAAATCTAGTGAGAACATTAAATGATGAGGATGATTATTAAAAAAAAAGTTCTAAATTGTCTTATCGTTGTAGGCTTTGGTACACAAAAGTTTGGATCACTATGAGATTTTTTGGGTTATTAATTTTGATGAAAATAGGAGTTCATAACCATGAAATGTTCATATAATTGGCTTTCTCTCACCCAGTATCTGTTGTCTTCTTCCTAGTAGTGATTCCTGGACGTTTTGAAGTCAAAATCAAATAAATAGAGCTGGCATGAATTTTATGCGTCCGTCTCGGTTAAGCGTCTGCTTAGGAATGATATAGCATCCTTTTAGGAAATTCATACATAAATCGGGGTTCACTTTTAATCTCGTTACCAAAATCGTTAGTACGGATTATTTGCATGGGCTTAAATGGATACAATTTTTGGTGACTGAAAATGATTTTATGATATGATGATTATATCCTAATTTACATGTTCTAACTAATTCTATTTAATTTAAAACTAATTTTTGAGAAACAAACTCTTTATTTATGCCTGAATTATTAATTTAGAAAATTGCTAATCTCTAAGACGATTTGAAGATCGCCGCCATGAATGGCGTCAACCAATTACAAAGCGAGCTGGAGGCGGGGCTTAGCTTCCTATGTAACTTGACTAAGTAAATTTCCCTGAGTTCATCACCTTTGAAGACTTCGTATTTAATTGAACGGACCTTTACTAAAATTGTGAGGTCACCAATTTAATTTAATTCTTCATCTCACAGTATATTTTGATCTTTGGGATAATTCGCTATTATGCCTTATTTGTACTGGTTAGTTAGTGTTGTCATGGAATATTTTGCTTTCACTGGTATTGTGTTTGTCCACTTATCCCTTTATTTATTTATTTAACGGCTTTGGTTTATGTTTCGGGCTTTTTATGGTAGATAGCCAATATATTAAAGTTTCAATAGGCCAGGTTTTCCCTTGAGTATTTATTATTAATTTTCTTCTGATGGGACTGAATTATATTTCCTAGATTTACAAAGTTAAAATTTAGTTGTCAACTTCCGCGGATAGATTGCGTTAGTGTTCTGTTTTTTTGTATAAGTTGGGATTTGTTTATTAATTATTCGAAATGTAAATACTGAGCTGTTTCAATATATAAAACCAAACTTTAATATTTATGACTGTTATGAACGTTTATATTATATTTTGTACACCCAACTTATTTAAAAATCAATGACATATTTAAATTTAGTATTTGTAAATACACAAGAAAAGTTAGGTATACTATGCATTTGAGAGGATTTGTAAAACAAAACAAAAATAATAATAATTTACTGATAACTCCATTTAAAAATTTTAGCTGGACAAAAAGTGTATTTTTGCACCAGTAATTTTTTCTATTCTATTCTGAAAGGTCGTCATTTAACACATAATGACTATTAGAATACATAAGAGTATAATACTCATCATGTCTTTATTAATTTTTCTAGTAACTGTTTATCTAAAATATGAATTTTTTAATCTAATAAAATATGACTGAATAGAATGAAATATGAATTTGATGGAACTAATTATCAATTTTATTTCACAATAAAATTTGTAAAGTATGCATCACATTTGCCAAGTACAATTAATAAGGTGTTCCAATTTTTTTTTTTTTTTTTTATTTTACATAAATATCACTAAGTCATGTCCAAAAATTAAAAATTGCATGTGACAATTTTGGAATATCATCTTCTTTAGAACTTTACATAGTTTTACTATTACTGTAGTATCTTACACTTAGATTTCTATCTATTTATAACAATTAAGGAAAATGCAGAAATGTTTTAATTATTTAGGAACCCACGAGTTCCATGCAGTAGTGTTCAAGCAGTAGATTTATCACCATGGAAGGATAGAGCAGCTTGTTCAGTAGGAAATACTGCAATTAATATTGGGTCAACAGCTCATGTCTCTCCATGTACAACTTGTACGTGTACAAAAGAAGGGGTAAGTTATTGCCAATGTAGATTTAAAAACATTGTGTAATTTTATGTTTTATTATACTGTAGATAGAAATTAAACAAGCCTATATTGTAGCAGCTGTCAAGGACAGAAAAACATCCGATACAAAAAATTGTCATCTATTATAACGGTTGTCATATCCCTGAGTCAAAAATATATGGTACAGTATAGTATTTGTGCAGATCAGTTCTTTGTTTAGTTCTTCAAAATTGTATTCTAATTAAAGTAAAAGCAAACATTAGATTTAAAGTGTCCCACTTTCTCTCAGCCCTACATTTTTGTTTATAGAAATAAAAGTAATTAACATAATTAAATAAAATTTGGTATGTGAGATGGGTGGTGAAATTATGATAGGCAGTTCGCAGACTTTCTATGTGTGTGCATGCATGAGTCAGCCTTTTTATGCTATCGTAAAAATGCTTGCTTATTTGTTACAGTTGTGAGTTTGTTGTCATGTCCAGTACATAGTAGTTGATGTTTGAGTATAGTATGATTTATTATTCAGAAGACCAGCGTGTGTTTATCATTTGCACATAGTGAAAAATGGAGTCCATAAAGACATGCCAATGATAATTTACTGTAAAGTTTGGTGCCTAGAACCCGTCTATAAAGTCTAGCATTTGGTGAATAAAATCAAAACAACAGGAACATTGTTGGATGTCCATGAAAGGGACATCAAAGTTCAAAATAAGTTCTTGTACAGACTGTCACAGGAAATGGGGGTTTCCAGAATCACATACCAATGAGCTGAAAATAGAAAAAAGTTGCTGTGCAACAATTGCAACCTCTCAACAAACAGAAAAGAATGAATTACTATAATTAGTTCCAGAAATTTGTCAATGCACACACAATAATCCTTGACTACATACAAGTGAAAGATGGTTTTATCTAAACGGTGTTCTAAATTCGAAAAATAACCCGGTTATGCACTAGTGAGAATCCTTACACCAGCACAAAGCACAGATTCATGATGTTAAAATTAGCACATGATATACTTTATAAGGGCGCCCCTTTATTGGTCCTATCTTTTACAAAAAAAAACCAAGCAATGGATACTGAAATCTACATGGGGAATCTTCAATGAATTTGTAAATCAGTTGGATGACAAGGAACTCCATACTAGCTATTTTCAGCAGGATGGCATTACTTGTTACTCTTGCAACATCAGCATGAATGAAATTGAGTTCTTTTTTCAGCCTGAGTAATTTTTAAGGGACTTTGGCCACCAAGGTCACCTGACCTTTTCTCACCAGATTTCTTTCTTCTTATGGGGCATGCTGAAAAGAAAAGTGTATTGCAACAAGCCAGGACTCGTGCAACATTTTGTAGTAAATTGATACTGTGACTCGCGATATGTTGGTGACAATCTTTCGTAACATGGTATGCTGATCACTTTCACAATTGCTATGATGTCGGCAAATGGGACACACTTGGTACCATAGCATATTTTATTTAATAACCACAATTACTTCAATTTCTATAAGCGAATATTTGAGATTGAATTTAAATGTGACACTGTATTATTAAAAAAAATTCTTATTACTTGTTAACATCACTTTCTTCAACTGCACTAGTTTAGCAGGAGACACAGAGAAATATAATATTTATACCATTCAGTGTCAAGGGGAGGGGCATATGATTATTACAAATATATAAACATATTCACAAACACACATGAGGCTAGTTATATTAGGGGTTTTTTTTGCATACATTTATAAATTTGTTTCAATCACATGTTTTTCGCTCTAAGTGTAGTTCGAAGTATGCTAAGTCCATGCTTTTGGAGTAACTCTTAATATTGAGAAAGTGGTAAAAACTTGTTTTTGTGGATTAACTGGTTCCAACACATTTTTGAATAAAATTATGAGAAAGTAAAAATGTTCCATATAAATTTATCTAGAAATTGTGAAAAGTTACGCTAAAATTGAGAATTTTTTGGCCGGCTCTGAAGAGTTTTTTAAACCATTTTTGACAAAGTAAAAATTGATTAACAAAACAGTTTAGAAATAGTATTTAGAAGTGAGAATTAATGAAGCGTACAAAAAATTTCAGACCTATAATTGTTTTATACATTTTTTAACATTGATTGTTAAAAAAGAAAACACCGACTTTACATGTGGATATTTTTAAACTATATGGTCAAATTTGCCGATACTAACTGTGCAGTCTCATTATTGTATTAATAAAAGATCTCAATAATAAAAGTAAATTGGTCAATGGTTATAAAACTTTTTTTTTCAGCCTAGTGGGGTATCTGACACAGACTGTGGTGTATCTGACGATATATTGGTCTGTGCGATTTTTCATTTTTTCATATAAAGATACATTGGCTCAAAAAGTTTTTTTTTAATTTGAAGTTAGTTGGATGAAACTAAAAATGAATATACATTAGTTTTTATGAAACGTTTTGAGTTGTATCAAGTTAATGGTGAATTAAGTTTAAAATGTGTGAACAAAATTTTAATCAAAATTGAGTTGGTATTGCAAAAAGTTGGTTTAAAAACAAAAATTGTTAATGTTGTATCATTACAATTCGTCTGCTTACAAAACTCTTACAAATTCGTCTGCCAATTAATCTGTATAAAAAAGAAGATAATCTATATAAAAGTTGTACTAATATAGATTTATTTGTAATTTATTTTAATTTTATCCACAGCCAATTTGTCAGTCAGTGAAAGTAGTAAACTGCTTCCAACTAGCAAGACTGTTTACTTCTGAAGCTGTCTTAGACGATACAATCTGCAAGGTTCAATGTGCTTTTATTTTTAGAGCACTTCAAGAATTTTCCGAACCTTCATCTGATAATCAACTTGGTTTCAGTTAATGTGATATGTTTTTGTGTTTTGTGTGAATGGAAAAACTAATAATATTGTTTACCTCAACAGTGTATATTTAGAATGATAGTTGTCTAACAGTGTTTTTGGACAGTTCACTAGGAGAAAATAAGCCAGCACACAGATAACATCTTACATTTCTGAGTATTTAGTAAGTATTTTCACAAAGGAAGATCAGTGTGCTGACACTGAACTCTTTACATAATATGTGATTATTTTCCGTCGGATCAAAAAATAACATGGGATGATGCTTTGTTAATTGTAACTCACCTACAATCAACATTTAATGGAAATTTAAATATAATGGGCTCAAAATTTCAAATTTTATCAATTATTGTATTTAGATGTTGAAAACAATACAATTTTTAATTCTGGTGGAATCAGGATTTTGTTGAAATTTTACTTTGCGATAGTCATGTATTGACATTTTAGGGATAGAAAATAAATCGTAATGTTTTCATTATAGAGACATTTTTGGACCAGAAGTTCAAAAGTAGGCCTACATGGATATAAAAACTAAATATAGGCTTGTCCTTTTATGAGAAAAAATATAATAAGAAGATTGAAAGGCTGATTTCCTCAAGTTAGTAGAGCATGTTTTGCACAACAACAAAAAATCAATCCAAAGCATTGTCTTTAAACAAACAGACGAGGTTGACTTGTCTTTTAAACACATCTTTGCATCATATAACAACCGAGGCTGCAGGTTGTTTTTACTCATATCTGAAGAATTGTGGCATATGAAAAGCATATGTCTGCTTATTGTGATTTGGTTTGCTAATTTGATAAATTTGTGTCAATTGTTGCTAAACCCCCTCAAATTATTTGTATACTTCAATTTATTATGAATATTTAATTAAAACATTGTAATGTACTTGTTCTTCAAACCAAGCTATAATTAGTATTATTTTTATCTTTTTATAAGATTGAAGTCTATACAAATTTATATCTATTAATTCTCGAAAACATTTATAGATAATTCCGAACGTGTTTTCTTATGGAGATTCAATGACAAAAGTAGAAATTAAATAAAGTTTCACATAGTATATATAATCTATTTAAAACTAATTTAAAATTTGGATTTTCCTTTGTATTATATACAGAGTGTCTCAAAAGAGGTAGATTGGCTATTCATTTTCAGATAACGTACATCAAAATAAACAAAAATGGCAAATTAAATATTGTCTACTTCATTATCTTTATCCACTATTTTTTTGTTTTTGTTTCTGTTTGGAATAAAAATTCCACAAATAGATTAGATATTGAGTTCAGATGTTCTATAAACATTTTGTATGTTACGTTTTACAAGTTTACAAAACACTATTTCTGAAGTTATAATGCTTTTTTGTAAAAGAACAAAATGGCGGATATACGGACAATGAAGCGGAATTCGACTATATGTTATTTGACATTTTTTGTTTCTTTTTGTTGTATATAATCAGAAAATGAATAGCCAGTTCACATTTTTTGGGACACTCTGTATATTGTTGAAAATATTATTATGATTATATTTCCAAATTGGTCAAGAAAAACATTTAGTTACCACACACTACAATATTTTTCCTTACAGACAGTTGTGTTTTAAATGTGAATTATTATGCGAGTGCACACACACACTGTCAGGACACTGCAGAACCAAGACAAAAGTTCTCTCGAACGCGGCCAACTACTGCCGTCTAATCTGTTGTAATCATTTTAATTCAAAAGGGACTTAACAATTAAAACTGAAAGCTTGAGTTTACTTATTTAAAAATTGTATTTTAATTTTACACTTGGATAATTTACTTTAAATTGCCAAGCGCCACCTTGTGTGATAAGCACAAATACTTATTTATTTTACTCTTTTCTAGGGTCGTGAATTTCGGGAAAATGTACTCGTATATGAAAAATGGTCATGAAAAACTTCTGAAATACATACATTTATTAACCAAAAATGTATATAAATATATATTAAACATATATATTTTTGTTAAGCGGTATACTTAACTCCTCCTGAAATACATATATTTATTAATAAACAAAATTACTGTAAATGTTTTACATATTTTTTTTATTAAAAGTATACATAATGTTCAAAATTCAAATTTCAAATAAGAGTTCATAAAGTTTCTTTTATTTAATTCACTGATAAAAAATGTCTCTTACTACTTATGAAGTTGCAACTGAAAGTTTATTTCTACTCAAATTCTTTGGAACATTAGTTTTCTTTATTTTTAGTTATTTTTAACTGTTTTCCTTACAAAAGTCCTTTTATTATATTTTACATGATTTTTTAAAATTTTATTGATAAAGCTATTTGTCTTAGCTTCTAAAAGTAAAAAGTTCAATAGTTAATTGCTCATGTTAAAACATATAAGAAACTCAATTTTACGCTCATACCAAGGCATAACTTTCACTGATTCTATTTTAAAATTCAATGTTTTAAAACTGTTTTCAGTAATTTTACAATGGGCATCAATCGTAGCTCTGGAAAAGATCAAGCAATCAGCTTCTGATGAAGTTCGAGCGTTCTCAAAGCAGAACCCCTCTTATCGGAGACCCATTCACTAGTAGTCTGTATTTTTATAAATTCTAGGATCATGCATCTCCCCACTACACATTACACACTTTCCTTTATCTGCTTTCTGATTGGTTAACATCGCACACCAATTTGGTAATTACTATGGTAATTTTACAGTAATGGTGAATGATTAATTGTTACCCATAATCACAGCGTTTTTAAAGTCTTATTAACAATGTATGATTCTGTGCAATTAAAAGTTGTAGTTTTATAGAAAGATATTGTTTGCACAAATTATACATGTGTTGAACAGGATTGAAAACTTTCCACATTCTGCTCCTGATGCTACATGATGACATTTTCACTTTTTCAGTTTACAAACATGAAGAAATAAAATTTATAATAAATGCAAGAAGGCTTGCTGTAAAATACAACAATATCACTGAAAGAGTAGGGTTGATAGAATTCATTGAGATTCACAATAACAATATTTATTCCATTTATGATATCATAATACCAAATGCCAAACAAAGAGTGATATAATTTTAATCATCAAAATCTTTGTGAAAGCACTATTAGCAAAGTTATCAAAAAGAAGTAAAACTAGTCAATGACGAAAATGGTGAGGTGCTAGGTAATCAGTCTTAAAATTTTTTTGTCCTGAACTCTAACAAACACTTACAGTTAATTTCAACAGTTTTACTTTATTTAGGGGGGGGGGATTTATGAAAACTTAACGGTTTTATATTATTGCAGTAACTATATTATTGCAGGACAAGAGCCCTGTCAGTTTAGGTCATTTAACTGCTAACCACTGTTTTTGAAAACTGAGAACACAGGAGCCAAAAGACTGTCCAAAAACACTGACTAGATTTCTCTACCTTTAATATTTTTGTTGTAAAAGTGAAGTTGAATATTTGTAAATAGAAACTCTGCCCATAAAGATATAGTTTTAACTTCATTCAAGAGAGTGAAAAAGAATTCATTAATATTTTACCACCATAATTGTTTTTTTTTTATTTGTTTTTATATATTCATTGTAAAACATTCCTTACCAATAATATTGTTATTTACAATCTGTTAACTTATTCTAGCAATTTATAACACTATTATTTCTATATATATACTCAATTTCATTAAGTTTTAAAATAAGATATTACTTTTCTAAATTTAAAATTTATATAAACATTAGTTATCTGTGAATGTTAGGTAATTATATATTAAATTGTAAAATAAGCATGTATGCTGTCTTTCCTACGGGACAAATCAGTTTTGTAAATGTAAGAATAGTAATACGAATTTTAAACTTGGTTCAAACATATGTAATTTTTGTACAAATAATTGAAATATGATAAGAAATATATAAAGTTAATATTTAAAAATAATAAATTGCATATATTAAAAAAAATCCTATTTTATCTTAATTACATATTGTGGACTCATAAATATAGCAATTTAATCACTGGAGCTTTTTCTTGAGACACATAGCAAAAGCTATTTGTAATTAATTTGCTCCCATTCTCCATTTTCATATAAATGTGGATATTGTAGAAGAATTAAAAGTGGTGACGGAAGGATACACGAAAAATAATTTGGTATAGGCAAAAACAATGGTGATGAAGTGATGAATACCGGTACTGAAATATAAGCTTAACTTAAAAATAAAACTGACTTGTGCAATGTCTTAAAAAACTGACTGGCAACTCCTGTAGTAAAGTTCGCATCCTTATTTGCACAGGTATAAATAGTGTTTTAGCATGTAGTTTGAAAATTACTTTTTTTTATTTGTAGTTTTCTCTGAATAATAACAATAGGAGTAAGGCTAGTTGTACACACACCGATTTTGGACGCCCGGTAAAAAATCGGGCGATATTTTATCGGTAGCAGGTGCTTGCAGACATACCGGATTTTTACCGGTCAAACAATCAGTTAGTGACACGAGATTATTGAATAATGAATCCTAAACGAGTTGTTGCTATGTGGTTATTGTATCGCCGTATTAAGCGCCGTATGATTAAGCGTATGTGCTGGATTCACCCTATCAATCAAAACAGAGAAACCACGGGAACATTCTACACTCTTTTTGAAGAACTAAGGCTTGATGGCAGTAAGGTTCACTCCACAGTCAGATTCCATAGTCAGATTTCTGTCTTTAAAGGTGTCAAAAGTTTTATCCCACAAAACAGGTCTTGCCTCCACTAACGTTACATTACGTTACTAACGGTCATCCATTTCAAACGTTAAAATTACGTTACAATTATAATATGTTATAATTAGCACACACTACAAAAAATTAGTCCTATATCAACAGAGCAGTCGATTGGAATGGAAATGTGGAAATGTCACAGCGAGAACTACAGAGGTCGGTCGGTAAATAATCGGTGTGTTTGCAAGCGTGTATTTAGTCACATACGCCACTGTGTCGCCGGTACTTCCCCGGCACCAGCCCTTTGCAGTGGCAGTGGCCGGCTGCTCACCGTCATTTTACCGGCACCGATCAGCGGTCGGCGTGTGTGCAAGGTTCCGTTCCCTCCAGTGGTTCACTATTGGAATTTGGAATGTCGGTAAAAAATCGGCCGTCCAAAATCGGTGTGTGTGCAACTAGCCTTACAGGAGAAGAAAATTGTTTTTTTACCTACATAATATTTTAAAATACTAAACATACTGCCCACCTAAATCATTATTTGAAAAATAATAAATCCACTCTATCCACAAGGCCAGAAATAATGGCAGCTAGATTCCAGAAGAGTGGAAAAGAACAAAAAGAAAATAATCTTGAAGTATGAGATAAATAAAATGGATTTAAAATATGGTCAATCAAAAGTGCTTTTTGAGAAAAATGATTGAAAACTGATGAAGAAACAACACAAACTAAAGAAAAGAGGAGAAAAAAAAAATAGACTCAAAGAGGGCACAGTTTTAATACTGGTTTGGTGAATGTCTCAGTAGCTATACAAACAGAACCAACTCTAATAGTTCTGTCATGCCTATGATTCAATTGTGTTACTCTTCCCATCAACCATTAAAGAGGAATGTAATGTCCTCACTCATTCATCAACCACTTTTCTGTTGGATGAGCTATGAGCAAGTTGAAGTAGTTTCTTGTCATTCAAAATTATCATATTTTATTTTGTTATTTATATCCTCCTTGAATGCATCTGTAAGGCAATGCGACCTAAATTCAATTTCTACTTATTTTTCATACGGTAGTGAGTTAAACCAGGTTTCTTAAGTTAATTTTTATTTTTTTTTTATATTTACGATACTAATGACATTTTAAGATAGGTAAATCTATAGTCACGGGATGATCTTCTTTTCACAAATGACGCTACCCTTTCACGCACAATTATCAATGATTAATTTTAAATAAGTTATCTCCAAATGCCCAGTTTAACAAACTGTGCTTCTACACAAGCCTAGCCTGGACATCTTTCACAATCATTTTTTCAACCTGTCACTTCTCAGTTTGACTTGTAATTCAAACTCGGCACTTTTCTCATACTTCCAACTGATCTAACAAGAAATAACTCTATTAGTTATTTCAACTTTTTTTCAATTTTAAATTTCACATCCATTCTGTGAAAATGTCCAGTCTATCATCTCTAGACTCCATTTGTTTTTCATTGTGACTTTAATTCATCACTACCAGAGGACCACATCCTTGAAAAAGCATTATTCAAGTACTTTTTCAGGACGACATAGATTATAAAATTAATTTTATTATTTCTATTTCTAATACTATTACATACTACCACATATATTTATGTTTTAAATGTATTCTAAAGACATATTTTTCCCCCTCTCATACAAACTACATTTTAAATAAATCAACACTAATCATTATCTTAAAGAAAAACATATAATTTCATTGATCTTATATCTACAATTCATGTATTGTATTCGTTCTTCATTTCATTTATCTCATCCATGCCATGTATCACTATATTTTCCGTTATCATACTACAATTTGTAATAATGTAAAAATTTAGTAGAAAAAAATATGTTATTACATTTATAAAAATTAAAAAATCTAATTTATTACTTGGGATGAATTTATTATTACTTGTTGAGCGCTATTTTGTGATAAAAGCACAAACACTTATTAAATTTTATTCTTTTTTACCTTGGGAAATTTTTTTATTGAGGGAAATTTGAACAGTGACACCTACCTTAATTTGCTTGAGGAGTTTATAAACCCTATCATAACAGATTTGATTAATAATCAGCATTATGAACAGGGTCAATTGAAATATGCTGAAAATTAGGTTACTATCAACTTGACGGTGCACCTCTCTTTATCGCAGGAATGTACAAGGTTGTTTGAACAACAATTTTCCTGGTCAACCCCAAGATCCCCTAATTTGACACCCTTAGACATTTGGTTTTAAGAAGACAATGGTTTTAACAAAGGAAAGTCTTTCTTATGACCACATGTTTCCTGCGCCCTTCCACTCCCTCCCCTTTAGCTAAGTAACTGTTCTACTTTTGTAATATTATATGTCAGTTTTCAATATCTTCCTTAGTCTATGTTAAGCTGCCTTGTAAATGCCGTTGCTGGCGAAACCATAGTCAGCAAGACTCAATAAAATTGTAGAATTTACTAAATATTGTGTTTGTTTTTCATTAAAATGGAGTTCTACCAAGTACCTTCGGTCAATAGTGTAAATCGTACAGTATCAATTACTTACTCATTTAAAATTTTTGTGTAACATTTATCTTTTAAGGTAAGTATAAGAAACAGGCACTGCTTAAAACAGAAAAAAAATACTAATGCTAGATTTTACAATCATTCTAATTTAAGAAAGTCTTTAACGCTCTAAACTTTAAAGGCACCTAGATACTATAGCTATTTCTAAATTAATACATTTTAAAATTCTAATAATTTCGTGATTTATTTAAAATAATTATCATTTACATATAATTTGATGTTGGTTATAAAATATTCCATGAGAATCTTCCATAATTTTACTTTAGATAATGTCAAGAGATATAAGTTTTTATTTTCTTAACATATTTATGATGCTTCAAGATTTTGAAATAAAATGAAGATTTTTTCTTAAAAATTCTAATTCATTTGTTATCATTCAGTTTTATTTAGGAATAAATATATATATATATATAAATTCCTAGTTCAAAATCTAAAAGTCTTAGTATCAGTTCAACTTCTTCTTTCAACTTGTTCTTATCCCTTTAATAAACATGTGATTCATGTTGTATGTAACAAAATATTATCATCTATAAAATTTTTTTTTTCAATTCTTCTTTTTGAGCAAAGTATTATGTTTCCACTTAATATAATATTGCTTTAAACATATCTATTACCTCTTTTTGTCTACTTCTTCATGTTGTATTGGAGGTAATTGTGTAACATTTTCTCTTGCTCTTTCTAAAAGATCAATCGCATCCTGTCCTATAACCTCAGTACCATTAGAATCACTTCCAATATTGAAAAGTCCAATTTCTCCTAAATTTGTGTATTCTGCATCTGTTTGAGGAAGTCTTCTTTTTGGAGTATCATATGGGACAACAGTTATACCAAAATTATTCAAGTTTAGTTGGTCTACTTTAGTTATTGTTGGTTCTTCCATTATTACATCTTTCATCTGACTCCTACTAGGATGAGTGGTAGGTATCTTTTTACAACATGTTGTTTTCTTGTGTCCTGAAGGACGATTAGTGATCAAACAAGTTGTTGTTGATGGTGTTGTTGGTGGAGCTGTTTCACAAGGACCTTCTAGTGAAGTTGTTGTTTCACAAAGTTCTTCAGGAACATGTGTTATCACCAAGTTTTTAGATGAGTGTTCAGCACTTTCATTACTTTCAGTACTGTCAGTACTGTCACTAGTTTCAGTGCTACTACTCTCAGTTTCTGCTGCACTATCTTCATCTTCGTTTTCTGCAGAATTTTTCTCAAATTTATTTTGTAGGTATTTACTTTGTGCATTAGAGTTATTAGATTTAACACCATTTCCATTTGTTTGTAATTGATTTTTCGGAATTATTCCAACTGTTTCATTCATTCTTGACAAATCACTTTCACCAAACTTTCCATTTTGCTGATTTCTACTTAACCCTTTATTCACCACCATGCCTGTTTTTCTGTTGGCTTCTGTGTTTTGATGAATACGTTTTTGTAATTTATCAGCAGCTCCTTTTACTTTACTAAGAGTTCTTGAGGGTATATCGTTTACCATGTTAAACAATGCTGGATTTCTATCGGCCAGCCTGTTGTTGAAAGATGATCGATCTCTTAATGGTAATTTTAACTGAGAAGATTTAGTTCCTGTTTCTTGAATTGACTCACTTTTTGAAGTAGGTGTTTCTTGAGAGGTACTTTTAAGAGGTTCATTCTCTTTAGTAGGATATAGCTTGGGGGCTACAGATCGTAACGGACGGGAATTCAAATGGCTGGAAAAAAATATATAAAAAACATAAATAAATTATTATTGTGAGTTAAAACAACTTTTATGATTTGAAATTGTGATTATTACGTACATTATAAGACTGGACTATGTTTAGATGAATTACTGGGATAAAAAAAAAGTACTTATACTCCCATTTTTGTACATTTGCTTAAATTAAGTTAATTTTGTAGATATAAATAATAAGAAAGATATTACTTTTTTTTTTTTTAAATAAGATAGCCTACATATAATTATGTTTACAATTTATAAAATTAGGCTTCAGACTTTGTATAATGGGGAGAATGGTTTGTTATTACATTTTTACATATAAATACAACAGAAATAACTCGTGAAAGATTTATAGTTGTTAATACATAAGAGAAACTTATACGTGGTGTCAAATAATTTTGAATTATGAAATTCTAGTACAAATCCTGCATAATCCAGGAATTTACAAGAAGATTTTTATGACTTAAAAGAATAGAAATGGATCCATAAACAGCATATGTGCCTTAATTTGTTGATAGATAATTAGTTTTTAGAGAACATATCATAATGTTAAAAATTACAGATTAAATAAGGCTACAGAAATGATGTATTTTGTATGATTTTTATCCTAATAACCTTATATTGTATAAGTTTATGATTCCATCATGTGAAGGGTATTTAATAATTTACCTATTTATAATATTTACATATAGCTTCCTGAAAATCTATCTCAAACCCTCCAAAAACAATGGGGATGATTTTATTTCAAATGTAAATTTTCCATCAGGTTATTAAGAAACCTACACACAATACTAAACTACTATGAAATTTAGCTTGCATTATGTTTCATAATTTCATAATTCATCTTTTATATGGGGGGGGGGATACATCACTCTTATTGTAAAACTAAAACATAAAAAAAAAAAATCATACACTATGACAATTAAATTCTTCTTTTTTTATGCTTAGTGTATCTTTATGCCCTTAAGTAATCACCATAACCCAGGGAAGGAGGTTTAAGATTAAACTAAGTGTCCTCATCATAACAAACTTAAGTCTCAGACTCTAAACAGTAACAAATTAGAATCTAGATCTATTGTTCAGTGAATAAAAACAATGTACCTGTGAAACGAATAATGAAGGATGACAAGGCATCAGTCAGGAGATGGAAAAGGGGGATTCCAAACAAATAGAAATAATAGTGGGAGGAGTGAGAAGATGTTACTATGATCCAGGCCTGACTATACTCTTAGTATGGCTTTGCTATGATTAACAGTAATAAGACTGTTCCCTTCTTTTCAAGTATAAAATTTATTTACATTGGCATGAATCTACATTGATTTCTAATTTGTATCTAATTTAAGTAATATTGTGATGAAAATGGTTTATGAACAAACTTTAGGGAAATCCTTGGCAAAATGCAGTAAAAGAATACTGAACATATTATTTAAACTATGGGGATATTAAAACCAAATCTAACCGGAAAGCTACAAAAGGTTAATATTACTGATAGAACAAAATAAAATCAGAAAGAAGTTAGTAGAATGCTGGAAAGCAAATGTAAAATGTAAATAACATATTAATAAAATTAAAAACGTCAATGGTGAATTTATACTGCAAGAGCACCAAAAATATAGAAAATAAGGCAATACTTAATTGCTCCAGTCTTATGTATTATGGCTAATCTCTTGAAATAAAAGCATTGTTAATATAAAAAAACTGCTCTGTGGAAAAAATTGAAGAAATATAGTGATTATTGACAGGAAATTAAATTACATACCATACCTGTTTTCATTAGTTTATTAAAAATAGTTACATATTATTACACAACATAATTAGGGGTCTATGAGTTTATCAGTATGAGTCAGGTAAAATAAAATAAATTTATGAAATTAGGGTACCTAATTGATTTCTACAATTTATAAATTTTCCTGTACCTTTTGAAATTAGTCAGAACTGTCACCTTGGTGGATGTGATTATATGCATTGATCATTTGTTGTAAAAATAAAAATAAAACATTAAGATGACACTAAGTTTCTCCACGTGTTAAAATGACAATTTTAGAATTGTAAACTTCTGTAAAAATAAGGAAAATGGTTTACATTGGAAACATAATTTATTTTATTCAATTATTTAAAGAAAATATTGTGAAGGTTACACATTTATTAAAAATTTTACACATTGATGTTTATTTTGAAGCATATCCTGAGTTGAAAAGAATTCTTTTTGGAAATTATCTTGCCTTAAGACAGTTAGTTTCAATTATGTCATAAGAAAAGTATTGTGATGGGATTACAATTTTATATAGCTCTTTCGATTTTTCACAAATTTGCAAAATTATATTGCACTGTCTGTGTCATTTTTGTTGTGCATTGTCTTAAGATGGGGTGATTGGAATTATGAAATGTGTTGATGTTCTGCAGAATTATTAAAACCAATTTTAAGTGAAGATAAATTAGCTGTAGTCAAGAAATTTATTAATTTTTTTTATCTGTTGTTAATGTAACTTATAATATTTGTTTATTTGTAAAGCTGAATTCAACTTAGGTTTCCACAAATCTGGTCCCTCGTGTCTCTAAATAATTCAAAAGAGTTGATTTTCTTCATCAATTTTGATGTAACCTATATTACTTTTTTTTTATTAAGCCGCTGATTTTTATTACTAGAATTATTTTTCCATAATTATTGCAAAGGTATATGGTGTCCACATCAACTAGGTATTCTGTTCTTTTAATAAATGTAAATTGTTTATATCTTTCAGCCAATGTCTGGTTTCTGGATGTCGAAAGGTTTTGGTTAAAGTGCTGATGTCTGTAAAACAAGAAGATTTATGTATAAAGGGGCAACATTCGGTTTTCTGATTGTCTAGAGAAAAAGTATTTATTTTGCTTAAATGTTTTAGTATCATCAGTATCAAGAATGAATGTTTAATATGTTAAGTTTGTACCGTGTTTGTTGTATCAATAGACTTTGTGAGAAGATGATTTGTAAGTCATTGGTTAATATGCAATATCTGTGTTTGTTGTTTTTAATGGTATATTCTTTGTGCAAAGTATTTTTGTGGTAAAATATTATTTTGTAGTGTAATATTTAACAATAACAAATCACCGATAAGTGAATATCCTATAAGAAGAGTAGAGGAAAGTAGCTATTTGAGTAACAGTGACGGCTCAGTGGTAGTTCAGGTTCTATTGTTGAGACCCACTATAACTTTTATTTTTTTAAGGTTTATTTTTTTAATTAGTATGCTTGTAGACAATATTTTTGAGTTGTATATTTTCTTGTGCTGGGTATTTTTCTTCTGTCTTCTCTTGCAAATTGAATGTTTCATACAAAATTTAAGGGGAGTAATATTTTTAAAGTAATTAAAAATATTTTTTACATGGTAAAATAAGTTATACATAATTTTGGGTTAAAAAATTACAAATACTATTTAAAAATAGAAAACAATATACAAACTAATGATTAAATTCTACCCTACGAGGAATATGAATTAACTTTGCTAAAGATAGTTCTATAACCACAAACTATCTAAAAACTATCCACTGGTGTCTTATACTGTACGAAATTTATTTAATATTTTAATTTTAAAATGTACCTTCACAAGTGAAAGTTATTAATCCATATTAATTATATACAAGTTTAAAGTTTTACAACAATTCAAACAGGGTGTTTTTACTACTGTACACTTTCAAAAATTCTAACAGATACTTTTAGTTTATCTGCTCTTATAAATTTAGTAACTTATTTTGAAAAGTTGTGCACAGTACCAACATGTCAATAAGGGATTAAAGTTATGAATTTTTATACAAAACACTAAATTAGCAATTAAAAGCCAACACTTTTAGAATGATGCATGGTAAACTGCAAAAATTGCACTGCACTGACTGGGTTAAGAACACACATAATAATAATAGACTGAATATAAAATAAAATGAAAATTTATACAAGGATTGCCATAAAACTTAAAGATGTAACTAAAAGAAAGCTTTGAGTGCAAGGTATGTTAAGCGTAAGTTATAGCTTCTCCCATACAAGTGTCATCCTCAACTTCACGTTAAGTAACTTGTTACTGGTGCACCCTGTGATTGACGACGAGGCTCTGGTGACTGAATGACTAATGGTATAATTGGGCGATTTACCCATCTCCTATCCAATTCCTTCTTACAACCAGAAAGACTTAGCATACCTAATCTTTAGCTGGTGTTTCACTTTCTACTCTCCTATCTCTCTTATGCTTCTGAGCACATGTGTACATTAATTAATTCTTGACTCCAACTACCTCACAATCTCCTTATTCCCCCAATCCTAGGTGGAACAGCATATACCAATGGATGTGTGGTCAGAGGGGATTTTTATTATAAATATACGAACTCTGGATACCAGGTGATCTCCAGTTTCAACCTAGCCTTACATATACATGCGGGGCTCTGAATAGGTGGACGTTAATTTCCCTTGCTACTTGTGAGACTTTGATAACATCAAAAAAACAGTAAAAGTAGATAACCTACCTATTTTTAGGGAGCTTGAAAAAAGGCAACTCAAGGAGAAGTAACCAGATGGTTGTGGAGGAAATAGGGTTTGAGAACACCCCATGTGGAATCAACTCTCCAACCTCTGCAGCAGGATGTAAGCACTCAGGGAGTGTCAAAATATCCTGCAGTAGAGAAACATTTACAATCCCAAGAAGGATGAGGGTAGTTCAAGTAAACCTTCATCATAGTAAGGCAGCAACCACTGTCTTAAAGAGGTTATTTGAGCAGGAACATGTTGATGTCGCTCTAATACAAGAACCCTGGGTGACTAGTGGCAGGATTGCAGGGGTGCAGGGTTATCCATCAGTAGAGGTAAGTTGGTATATGATAAATATCTGTATATTAGTAAGGAATAACTTTGAGATACTTACGTTATCTTCTTTATGTTCCAAAGATATATCAGTGGTGAGCACTAGCCTACGTGTGGGCTCAAGAAGTCGGAAGCTGATTTTCATTTTTGCTTACTTCCAAACACGATCCAGCCAACAATCCACCCCCGCTAACTTCAAGAAGGTGGTGGAGCACTGCGTGAGTGGGGTGGTGGGAGTAGATACTAATGCACATCACACAGTGTGAGGAAGCAGTGATACCAACAATAGAGGTGAGTCTTTACTTTCTTATATTGTACCATTTTTTAATAAAATAATGGGGGGGGGTTATGAGGAAAACCTCAAAATTAACCTTCAATTGTTTGGAAGATCGATCGGTAATTCACAAGAATTTACACAGAGAGTGAATGAGGGTCAAGGCAAGTGGTGGACTCAATCACTTTCTCACCAAAGGTTACAGGTCAGATGGTTGTTTAATATAGCCAAACATTACGATAGATGGGAAGCTTATGAACAGTCCCTCATAAGACTGTTCATAAGATTCCGTGTACCTCTGAAGATGATAGCAGGGCTACCGAAATGTACATAAGGTAATATAAATGCATTAAGCAGTTTTGTGTAGTTGTGATATTTTGTGGTTTGGGGTTTTTCCTTGTTCAAGACCTTTTGAAGTTAACTTGAAAAATAACTTAAGTATGGCGACGAAAATAGAGTTCTAGTAAATACGGGACACTTGGTGTGGTATACCGATGGTTCAAAAACTACGACAGGTACTGGTGCCAGAATATTTGGGCTAGAAACATTCGTTTCCCTTGGGACAATATGCCACAGATTTTCAGACCAAGATTATGGCCATAAATGATTGAGGCGGGATTTTAAGAAAAACTGTATCCACATATATACAGATAGTCAGGCTGCAATTAATGCACTTGAAGGCACTTGCGATAAAATAGTTTGGTATGGGAATGCTGAGTGAACCTCAATGGTTTATCCCTGGATAACTGAGTAACTTTGCACTGGGTGCTGGGTCATAATGAAGTTGAGGGTAATGAGAAGGCAGACAAACTAGCTAAACAGACCTCTCCATCAGAGTTTTGGAGGAACTGAACCAGTTGTGGGAATATCTGTCTGTCTGTTCAAGATGACCATATATAGGTGGGTTCATGCAAAAGCGAAGATGGAGAAGCCTTAAGGGGCACAACCATAGTAAATTAATAATTAAGGACATCCCTTCAGGTAGTCCTGAAAGGACAATAATGACACGAGGTTGGGAACAGTCAGACGAATAAGAGGGACTAATACAGGACACAGTGGTTCTGAGAGTTTATTTGAATCGGATAGGAGCCTATAAAGGCGAAACTGTATTTAGACAGTGGAGGAATAATGAGGAGACTGCAGATCACATACCGTAGTTTTCAAAATTGTGAGGCCCTGACCAAAAAGAGGCGAAAGGTTTTTTGAATTCCAAATTCCTGGGGAACTATTGTTGGAAGAGCTAGCTAGTGGATTACTTTAAGTAATCGTAGAGTTCAATCGTAAGGGGAACAAATCTGCTAAGCTAGAATGAGGAGCCTTTAGTTGCACAATAGGCCATCCAGTTGCGGTGACAGCTGGTTTTTAAATGACCCTTTAAACTCCAATTAATCAATCAATCAATCAAAAGAAAGCTTGTAGCATTAAAATCACTTGGCCACCTTCCTGAAATATAAATAACAACTTGTAGTGTTTGTACTTATCATTACCTGAAATTTGATCCACAATGCTGTTCTGAATTAATAGCTCTCTTGCTACAATCTGGAATAAAATTAGAATCGTTACAAGGTTTGTGTGACACAGGTTTAATATGATCACTGCATTCAGAGTCTTTGACAACTTCTGCTCTAGTGGCATCATTATCTTTAGTTCTCATACAGAGTACACTGCGGAACATTACACTAACTGTACCAGTGCAAATACAATCTGACCAGATGCTCACCCACCATCTGCAACATAGTTGTTTAAGATTCTATAATGTACAATGCTAGTTTTAAACTTAACACACTAACAATTCTTTAAACTAGTTTTATTTCAAAATCTGCTATTTCACTAACTTCAGGGACAGAGTTACACAAACTTATACATTTTGTAAGATTTAAAGTAAAATTTGTTAGTACAAACAAATATATTTATTTAAAATTAAATATTACGATATAAATTAAATAACACAACTACATATGAGGTGTGTCTATTAAAAAATGAGACTCTGTTTCTATCCTTAGAGAAAGGAGTGAGAACTGATGAACTGTTCGTGAGCGTTTGGCAAGAACATGGATATGTGTCTAATGTAATAATTGGAAAATAACCGAAGGTTATTTTTCAAGAAATTATTACTTAATTCTATTTTGAAAAGGGGAAAAAAATTTATTTTTATTAAATTTAAAATTTGCACAGCTATTATGGGCGCCAGATGAATTAACATTAATTTTGAAAAGTTAACTATTTCATTGAATTTATGAATTTAAATGAATTTAATCTCAGGGTCGAAGTCCTTTCTCCGTGTACTTTCAGCGATTTCTGGTTAGAATGAAGAACACTTAAACTGAAATTTTAACATGAGTTTATTAAAAAAACAAACAAAATTATTACATGAAATATATCATCAATAATCCATCAAATAAGTTTATTATAAATAACATCCTATCTGAATTTTAGTATATTTATTTATCCTTTGAAGAAGGTGAGTATTTTGTTAAAGAACATGAATTTAAATTACGTTGCAACAAAAATTATTTATTTAAAACATAAAAAAAAGAAGAACAGATCAAAATGTCTGTTACTTAACTATTAATTTACTTTTATTTGAATATAAAATTTAAATCAATCAACATTTATTGATTTGATTATATATAAAAGTTCTTTATCTTAAATGTCAAATTATATGAAAAAATGAAATTATCTTTAACAAACAAGAGACAAATTATATTTTATATTATACAGGAATTACAATATTTGTGTTGTATAACACATTTTTTACCAGTTTGTAGATACTTTACAACTTGATGACACGTGGTTCTAACTGCGTAGAGATGCTTCGCCATTCTTTGAAAACGATGCACACGAATCCATTTTCATCGTTCAAACTAAAGTGCATTTTTTTAAATTATCTAACAACTTAATTAGTTCTCTTTTACATTTAAAACTGTCCATCATTCAACCGATCGACACGAGATACCGCCATTGTCTTTTTACATAATACGTTACACGTCATACGAGTCTTTATCCGTTTTTTAATACCTTTAATTTTTAAAAACACTCCACTATACTATTCAAAACTACTGATATTGAATTAGTTTGATGCAGATTACATCTGACATCATTAAAACCCTTGTCCAACACCTCCTGAAACACATTTTTCAAAACCCTCTCTACCTTGAGAATACGTCTTATGCCTTCAAGCATTGAACTCAGACTGGGGAAATCACATGGTGTGGTAATGTGAAAAATCATAATTTATAATAGGTTTAAAATCCGCGGTTTAGCGCCGAAAACAGGCTGTTCAAATCATAAATTTATTTAGTAACTTCATTAATAAAAGAAAAATAGATTTTCAAGAAAAACAAATATGTAATCATGTCAATTTTAGTATAATTTGTTTTTTATAAATAGAATATGTAAATTGTTTGTGTTTTGTGGGGAGTATGTTGAACTTTGGTAACGGTTAACCGGAACAGCTCGCTCTTGAAAGAGGAAAAATCTCGTGGTTAGATCAGTCTGGAAATGGGGCTTGATGTAGTAGGACCTATATTATGTGGTTCTCCGAGTTTTCTGTTCAAAGGTAGAAAACGTGTTTGGAAGTATTATTCTGTAAAAGACATGGTGTATTAACATTTTTTGAAGTGCTAAGACAATATTGTTTTCCATAATTAAACTTTTTTATGAAAAAGCGAGAACTCGCAATTTTTAGTTATGTTGTGCAATCGCTGCCACGTGATTTTCAAATTCTTGACAAAGGACTTTTCTATGAGAAAAATGGAACTATTAAAGTTATCATAAGACATTAATAATTGGTTCTAATACAGGTACAACAAAATAAAAATAAATCTCGTGAGCTATGAACAAAAGACAATTCGTTGATAGTGGACAAAGCATCTCTACAATTAGCACGCAGTCACATGGAAAGACACGAATTATCCTTCGAGGAAAAGTGTTTTTTAAATAAAGAATATAACGTGATTTGGTATAACACGTTTAGACTTTCATTATTTAACCATATATATGTACTTTGAACAATTTAGACTTTTTTATATACTTTCAAGATATATATTTGATATCATAAAATTATGTATTTCATTAATAAGATTCAATGTTTTTTGTTGTGGAGTCTTAAAGTATAACAATATGATAAAATAAAGTTTTTTTTTTTTTATTTAATTAATTAATTTTCAATTTCAGTAAAAATTATATTTTTTCTAATTAAAATATTTGCTATGAGAAGTAAAGTAAAATCCTTTTTCATTATTTTTTAGAGTTGCAACTAAATAACTTAAATTTATTAATATAATTTGATTAGATTCTTTTTCTTAGAAGATCAAAGTAATGATGATAATATTGATAGGATGTAAGATATCTTATATAAATTTTTCTTTTTGATTTTTGTTACATGAAGTTTATGTGTTTTATGTTTAATAAATGTTTATGTCAAAATTTCAGCTGCAAGTGTATTCATTTCTATTCCAGAAATCACTGTAAGTACACCGTAAAAAGAGCTTGCGACCCTAGAGATTTTATAAATAATTAAATTCTTTTTTTTTTTCTTTTTCAAAATTGGTAAGCTAAGGCTACCTGGCGCCCTAGTCGAGCAAATTAATAAATTCATAAATTAATAATTAAATTCAATAAAAAACATAACGTAAAACTCTTCAAGTTTAGATAATTTTCATTCTTAAAGTAACTACAAAAGGCTCATTTTTAAATTGTTTCAATGGCTTTTTCTATTTCCTGTTAGTACCGGTTATTTCCAATCTCTCCACATCAGCAATAATCGTATCCAACGTTCTATTCAAATACTACTGATTCATTAAAGTGTCCAAACACATCATTTCACAAAACACACAATTTATAAAACTTCCTATAATTAAATTATCTTAAAAGCTATACATCATTATTTATTTATGTTTGGAAATCTATTTTAATTATGAATTTACTCTGTTTAACATTGAAAATCATTAGTCACATTTTTGACTCATGTTACCCCCACTACGATTACCCGCTATTTTAAATATTTAATTAGACCAACCTTTTCTAGGTGTTACACTAATGACAAACATCAACACAACTGGCCTTTCAGTTGATTGTGAGATACCGTTTAGTCCAGTTGTGTTTATTTTTATGTTGTGTGCTAGATTAATGTTAAGTTAAAAGTTGAGAAATGTGTCAATTAGAAATTTTTAATACAATTGAACAAAACACTAATAGAATGTTTACAAATGCTTACTAACAACTATGAGGAAGATGCATGTCTCATGCATGTGCATTTGAGTGGCACAAAAGATTCAGTGATGGTTATCAGAAAATGGTAAATAATGACTTCCCTGGACTACCTTCCACTTCAAGAACCAATGAAAATGTAGAAAATAGTCAGATTATTCAAGAAATCGTAATAAGACACCTACTCATTATCTAAATTCACTGAAGCAGTGAACATTGGCAAAGATGCTATGGAAAATTTTGTGTGAGGATCTCAACATGAAAATAGTTTGTGCCATGATAGTCCCTAAAGTACCATTTAAGATGGTCTTTTTAAAGTACCATGTGACTTTTTCTACTTTTTTTAAAAAGTGAAATCTGTGCTCTAAAGGAAGACGTTTTGAGTTAGTTGAAACAGTAAGGGGAAAAAAACGGCAGAGATGTTAAAACAGCTAACAAAAACTGATCTGTTCCATTGATCATTAGAAAACAAGACTACATCCAATGTAAGTGTGAATGGGGAAGAGAAAAATAATAACTGAGTACATCATTTTTGTTTTGTTTTATAACAGAGATCATAGATCAATCATTACAATTTCAGGAGTATTTTCTTTTGTAATAGTTACAATTCAGCACCAATATAGGTATGTATATATATTAAAATATGTACAAAAGAAAATATAAATAAAAACTGCATAAATATTTCACTTAACACATCCTTACTTTGCTTGGCAAGGAAATTCATTGCAAGGTCGTATAACATCCATGGGGCGAGTGTTTGCCATACAATAACAGTCATCCACTATTCCTCCTCTGTCTTCAATACACTTAGCATGAGATCTCTGAAATTTAAGGTCATTATAAGAGTATTAATAATTTTGTTATTGCTTTCTTACTAGGATAGTGACAAACAAATTTGAAATTAATTTATTATCTGAATATTTCTAAACAAAATAAATTAAAAATTGGCATTGGTCCATATCTGTTTATTTATGGTTAATTTTCTAAGAAACTACTAGTTAGAATTTGTCATACTTCAACATAAATATATTACTTGTTCAAGGATGACTGCCCAATTAGTGTATAAACAAGCATTATATTTTTTAATGATTTTGCACATTAAAGACTATTCAAACATATACAAAGTAATCTACAATTCTTTAAATTTTTAAATATTATGTAAATAAAAGAGTTTAAAACTGTGAATAAAATTAAGTTCTTATATTATTGATTTATTATTATATTTATATACTTTGCTAAACATTTTCTTATGAATATCCAACTGTATCTTAACTTAACTTTTAAACGAACACAATTAATGCAAAGTAATACATTTTTATTACAAATAAATTATGACTCAATCAGATTTTAAGCTTGAATCTTCCAATCTAAGCTATTTTAAGGCTGTTCCTCCACTGGAATTAAAGTTCAAGTGAACCTGTTTGGTAGATATATCACTGACAGTGGAATATGTGGATATTGTAAGAAACAGAGGGCAAAGGAGACAGCATTGGAGAAAGTTTGGCAAGCAATCAAAAATAAACTAGAAAAAAATATGTAGATAACCAAAACAAGGACGTATCTAGGGGTTGGCAGAAGAGGCCCCTGCCAAGGGCGAAAAATTGGCTTGAGGGAAAAATAAAAAATTTCAGGCGTGATATTTTCTATTAGGTCATGCCTTTCTCTTTATTATCTTTAAGTCAAAATAACACTTAGAGCTTTAATAATAATCTTCAATGACAAATATAAAATTTTAATATGAAATAAATAAGAAAATAGCTTCCAAATCTTCAAAATTTTTGAATATCCAGTTCAAAGACTGAATTCTCCCTATTTTCAAGAAAATACTCCCTTACAGAAGATGTAATATTTTAATGAATGTGTTTTTGTGCTATTTGTAATTTTTTTAAAGTTGGGCGCCATTTTGTAACATTTATTGCTAAAATAAAAAAAATAAATTCTTTAAAAGAGCATAGAAAATTTCTAATTGAGTCGTGACTTCTAACAGTGTACTCTGGAGAATTTCAAATAAAAAAATACAGAATCCAATTTCTGAAATGTACATTTAATTATTTTAAAAACAATATTATAGATTGAATACAAGTTAAAATATTTCCTGAAAAAACATAAATCATTACATTTTTATATTTTATAATTCACACATACTCAATTTAAAATTAATTTTGTGGTTGCAACCTAATTCAAAAATAAAAATCTTTCATACATAAATCTGTAATATACCCAAAATTTACAATATTCTTATATGAGCAAATTTCTTTTATTAATCACTTATTTGAAATAAAAAATCAAATCTAATATAATCAACTCATGAATGTTTTTTATTAAAGTTTATTATCATTATTTTTTAAAACACATTATCCTCTTATTTGAAACCACGTGATATCTCTGCAAACATTCTATCCAAAATGTATTAATAAACTGAAAGTTCCAGCTATTTATATGTTTAGGTCTTTATGAAAAAATAATTTGAGCATGTCATACCAAGCATGCTAACACTGAAGCTAAAGTCTGCAAAATACTTAAAATTTGCACTCGACTCAAACTATTGCATTATTCAACTCGCATGTCGTCTTTTGAATTCACATATCATCTATTAAAAAATAACTTACTGAAAACTTCCCATCTCTCTAAAAAGCAACTTATTCAATTTTATGTCTCATCTCCGAGAAAATCACTTATTGTCTGGTTTCTCATCTATTCAAAAATAACTTATTGAAATTACATCTTATTTCCTCAAAAGTATCTCGTTCAATTTCACATCCGATCACTAAGAAAACAACTTATTGTCTAATTTCTTCAGCTTTTTCCTGTCCCCTCCTCTACACACAATACACTGATGTCACATTTCTCAAAGTTTTATACATATCTACACTGTTGCCATATTTCTCTTATATCTTATATTATATACGTTTCTAATTAACATACTTTTAATAAATCTCTCTAACCATTTAGTACTAATTACCTTCTTTATGTATTTGTATTTTTATTTATCTCTATCCATTATTATTATTATTCTATTCTATAACAGAATAAATTCCTTATTTACTGCCTTGAGTCAAACTATTTCTCTAGTCAGACCAAGTCTATATAACCAAAAATGTACCCTATAAAAAGATATAGCAGGAACAGAAATTCAATATAACCAATTCCCAAAAGTTCTGGGAGTTACCTTAGATGAAAAATTATTGTGGAGAAAACATGTACAAACAGTTACTGAGGGATTCGTTATGTTAAGGAATTTTGTGCTATTCCTGAAACCCATGATCATCATTGTAAGTGAATTATAAGTAGGCCATCACCAACACACATAAAAAAATTAGATGTGATCAGAATTCAAAACTTTGGTTATTACTTGGTTAATTATTAAATGTAGAACCAGTGAGAGATGCCATTTGCAAAATCAATTAGAAAAGAAATTTGAAAAACATGACTCTTTTTCACTAAACCATCTGTCTCGTTTTATACTTCTTTCAGATAATGCACACAAGCAATCATTTTCCTACTCCATATTTCAGAGCAGCATACAGATGAATATTAAATCACCCGTACCAAAACTTTTCATGAACAGCTGATCCTTGAGACTGGACTCCTCATAACATCTCAACTTTACCAGAAAATCAACTAAGGTGACAATAAGAGGCTCTTCAGATGATCTATGGCAGCTACATGTCCTGTCTCTATACATATATGCTATATTTATATTTCATAAACAAAGGAAGCAACATTATTTCCACAGTCCTCTGTGGACACAGAACTACTTGCCATATCTGCAGCCTTAACACATTGCCTTACAATTTCAGATTAGAAAAATGCATCTTCTCTGATTCCAAGGCTGCTTTGTAACTGGTAGCTGAATACAACCCTACAGACGATTACTTCCACACCAAGAAAATTTCTCAAACTCTACAGATGCTGAACGACAAAAATATTTTCTATCAGTAGCTACCAAATCATGTAGCTTATCCCATCAACATGGCCTCTTGTTATGTAGGAAGAAGTGTGGCCTAGAAACGCTTTGTTTTAGCAGATAGACAATTAATTTTGAAACAGGAGAATTGCTATTGAGGGCTTTGCTGACAAACCCTTGACTTTTTGATAAAGACAAAAAGTCACAATCCAATTCAGGTGACTTTTGGATTGTGCATTTATAAGAGGCACCCGAATATCAAAATTCTGCTGGGGAACCGTGATCAAGAAGAAGAAGATATCCTGACTTGTTATGAAGCAATAGCAATAGTAATTGTGAATACAATGTCTTCATAAAAAATGTTTGTTTTAAGTTATGATTTTTATAGTTCTGTGTTGTATTAATTTATATTATGGACCCCATTACATATAAATTTATAAACATTAAATAAATTATTTAGTAAATTACTGACTTGAGCCCCTCCAGAGCAAGGGTCTGTACAAGGATCCCAGTCAATGAACTGCCATTGGTATCGTGGCATGTAGGTAGGGTCAAAATCAGGTATTGCATACTGATAGCGAATTCCTCTATTTACATCATTGAAAACTGCCTAAAACAAAATTAAATATTATGAAAGAAGTCTTATTTATAACTGACATTATATTATTGAATATAAAAGAATTCACAAAAAAAAACCCTTTTAATTTTGAATTTTAATCAAATATTTCAACGGTATTTGTGTTACATGTTGTTGGCTCATTATATTACATTAAAATAATTTATCTTTATTCTGAAAGCCGTACAGTACTGCTACCGTTCGATTGATACAAATTTCAGTTACAGCTGGTCTGGGACTGGTGCACTTACCTTGACTTGCCAAACACTCATAGGTCCAGAACCGGTTTGTGGATATCATAGAGTAAGGTCAAAATTTTGGCATTAAGCCGGAAAGAAACAACACTGGTCTTTAAAACGAATTTGATGAGTAACATCATACGAAGAAACTGTTTGACTGCCCAGATAGCGGAATACTCCTCGGGTAAGCTAAACTAAGATAGGTGACATGTTTAATTACAGAGCATGGAATATTCAGGAAATATATACAAATTGTAGGTCTCTATCAAGGAGTCATATCATGTCGCCTATGTCTTATGAGGAAACTGCCAAACATATGTTTGGTGAATGTGAAGCGAAAGCGAAACAGAATTAAACATTCTATTATTTTCAGGTGAGGGTAAAACCACAGATATCGTGGGATGTATTCTCAGGTTAGTTAAAGGCCTCGAAGTAGTATACAAGCTAGAGCACGCAATAATCCCATGGTGGTTGATATGCAATAGGAATGTATAATTCATCCTTCATAAAATAAAAAATGTGAGGTTTGGCATGTTGATTTGAGTCATAATATCACATTTCACAAAAATGTTATTTAAATAATTACCTTAGCTGATTTTGAGATATTCAACCTAATAAGATGTATCCATGGTTCATGTTTAATTTTGACCGATAACTCTTGACATTTTTTTTTTTTTTTTTGGAAATTGGCAACTAATTACTTTATCTTATGTCAATTCTGATTTTTTTTAATGTGATAAAAATCATAACTAATTTTGAAAAAAGGAAATTTTGCTGTGTTCTTAATGGCAGGTACCCTTAATATTGAATTATCAACACAAAATGCAATGAAAAAATAATAATAATAGTCTATAAAAAACTAACACAAATTCAGGATCTCCGAAAAAAAAATGCCGGGATTTCGAACGGCCGTTGCTTGAGCACTATTCAAGATAACTAAACAATTTAAACGCCAAATAGAAGAGAAAAGAACAAAGTTTTGTTTTCCGTATAACATAGGAGGAAGCATTGACCTTGGCATGTGCAGAACAGCTGCGCGGTGGCATGCCGCCATTGTGACTCATACGCGCCTGCTGCCAGTCGCCGAGTACGATGTTTACGGCGCAACAGAAGGCACAGTTTGTTCTGTAATATGCAGAATTTAAATCGATTGTTAGTGTGCAGCGTCGTTTTGAGTTATGTATCAAGGTCAAAATTAAGCCAATGATAAAGCAATTTGTCGTTGGTTTAACAAGTTTCGTGACACAGGAAGTGTTTTGAAAGGACATTCACCTGGCCGGCCAAAAACAAGTGATGACAAAGTTAAAGAAATCTGACATTCTTGCATCAGAAGCCCGAAAAAAACAATTGTCCGACGAAGTCTTCAGTTAAACATTCCAAATCAACACTCCACGATGTTATTCGTAAAAGATTGAGACTTCATACTTACAAAATTCAGTTAAGACATCAGATTAAACCCGCCGATCGCCCTAGGCGTATAGACTTTGCCAGTTTTATGCTCAGTGAGATTGATGACAATCCAATTTTATTAAAAAGAGTGCTGTTCTCAGACGGCACTCAGTTGTTAATCATCACAATTGTCGTATATGGGTGTAATACATGCTTTTTTAAATTGTGAAATATTATGATGAAAACATATGGTCTAAAAGAAAGTACGTGATTGGTTGGTTGAATGATTATAAAAGAAAGTACGTGATTGGTTCTAAATTCGGGAAATGCAACGATGCAAGTCAAATTAAAGTCTAGAGAAATGTTTAAAATTAAATTAAAATAAATTGTCAAATATATCCAGAAGAATATATTGTAATATAAAAATGTTTAGGTTTAATGTAGAAGTATAAATTGAATAGAATTTTGTGTATATGTGATATAAAATGCTAGTTGTTAGGCGGAAGTAAAATTGTGTGTTGAAAAAAACGTGGTTTCATGCAAGCTTTTCATAGTTGTAACAAACAGAACAGTTTGTTGGGAGCCAGCGTCTGAGGTAGACAGACGTGTTATCATTTCTGAGAAAGTTATTTAGGGAACAATGTAATTCGTATAAATATGTTTTTTGTGGTGAAACAAAGGTAGATGATTTACAGAATAGAAACTTATAAACTATAAAAGTGAATGTAGTGAGTCGGAAGGTGACATTTGAAGTGGACGAACGTATTTTTGTCAGTGAGAAGGTTTTATATGGAACAATGTAAATTGTGAAAACTACATTTCTGAAGTGAAATAGAGACATGTAAGTTAAAGAACAGACATGTGTGAATAGTAAAAAGTAATGTAGAAGTTTAAACAGTAAAGGCGAGTTGTAAATTAACAAAAGACAAACTAACTATAGAATGGCGATAAGTGACACGGCCTAAATATCCTCTAACTGTGTGTCGATATCTGACCGGGTATGAACTATTTGTGAGGTGTTTCATAGACAAAAATACAATATAGTAAATACTAATCTAAACGAAAGTTTGGTTTGAGTGAAGTAAAATTTTGGAAGAATGCGATTAATCCAATATCAGGACAAAACTCAGCACGTGCAACAAGATGGCGGGAGTTCAACATCAGAGGGACGATTCAGCATTTCCTAAGGAAAAAATCAGGACCTACAATCGGACTGGTAACATGTATAAAAGACAATTCTAATCAAACATTGTAAAAAATATTTAAATCAAAATTGTTTTTGTTAAAAAATATTAATCTAAGGCTTCTATATATTATAAGTTTCTGTTGTTTTAAAATATAAAAATTTGATGCTTTGATATAAAGTATGTCTATTAAAAGAATAAAGTAATTTCAATGATTTTTAAAGCTTATTTTGTCTTACTCTATAACTAATTTTCTATGAGTTGCAACCATACAAGTAAATTCATTTATTAACATTTGGACTTTCTTAAAAAGTAAAATAAAAAATGATTTGAAGTAGGATGTTTAATGTAGAGAATTTATAATCAACTTATATATGTGTATGCATAATCCATGATGTTAAATAAATATGTTCAGTTTTAGAAAACAAAAAAGGATTTCTCATTTTTCTTCACCACGTAAAAGTATTCACGAACCTGAGTAACTCTTAAATTCAATTAACATAATTTGGTAAGTAAAGGATTACCATGGCACCCAATATTATTAAACGTTAGCTTCAAAAACATAAATTAAAAACAAATCTGTTTTATTTCATTTTATTACATGGAGTTCGGAACAGCCTAACATTGTGCACGATTCGCCAAAAGTGAACGTATGGTATGGATTAATGTATGACCAAGTGATAGGGCCTTTCTTTTTCGCCGAAAAAAAAATTAATGGTATAATTTATTTAGATATGCTAGAACAATTTTTGTTTCCTCAAACTGAAGAACAAGCCAGTGAACGCGTCATTTTGATGCAGGTTGGCGCCCCGCCTCATTTCCTTTGTGAAGTGTGTGACACACTTAACAACAGGTTTCCAAATGGTTGTATAGGGTGGGGTGTGCTTATTCCCCGGCCTCCCAGGAGTCCTGATTTGACCCCTCTGGACTTTTTTTGTAGGGTTACATAAGAACATTGTTTATGCTGAGAAAATTCATGATTTGCCACATTGGCGTGGGCAAATTTTGGAGGCAATCGCAACTGTGACACCATAGATGCTACACAACACTTGGCAAGAAATGAAATATCGCTTCGATGTCTGCAGAGTAACAAATAGAGCTCACATCGAAACATATTAAGGTATGGAAATAAAACTTTGTTCTTTTCTCTTCTATTTGACGTTTAAATCGTTTAGTTATCTTGAATAGTCCCCAAGCAATGGCTGTTCGAAATTTCGGCATTCTTTTTTGGAGATCCTGTATTTTAACCCATTATAAGAAATAGCAATGTAGCTAAAAAAGAATGAACTAAAATGCTTACATGAAATACAAGTGGTTCACTTGTTGGTCCTCTGATGAAAAGACGTTCCATATTAGACCGTATTTCATAAGTTCCGTGTGTTAAACCAAAAACCATATCTCCTGGCATAGCATCCTCATGGCTCCTGTATAAACAGTAACAATACACATATTCTATAAAAAAACATTTAAAAAAAGTTATATATTAATAAATAGAACAAATGCCAATTTCCACAAGAAACATTTTACTTCAAAAATACACTTCCCTAGTTAAATCAAAATCCTGAGTTGTGTACAAACTGAAATATGGATTTCAAAAGTTTGAGGACAACTAATGATGATGATTGTCATTACAACTATATCTTGTTGAAAATTATATTTTATACTGTAAATAGAAGAATTGCTGATTTATTAACTATTAAATTTATTGATTTCTTGAAAATAACCTTGACAAGAATGCATTACATTGCAATGACAGTAGAGAGGAGTCAGGATTATTTCGAGTGGCTGGCACTTCTTTGTTTTACAAAACTAAATAGTTGTAAAATATGAACCAATTTATTCTAGTATTTTGGAATGACAAAATTCGGGAGAGAGAGAGAGAGAGAGAGAGAGAGAGAGAGAGAGAGAGAGAGAGAGAGAGAGAGAGAGAGAGAGAGAGAAATCTACATCAAACAACCTTTGCAAGACTAAGGGGGTTTAATGATAAATGTAATGAAAAAGTATATTTATCTTTTTGCAAATGGACCAGAGAATCTGCAGGAGATGTTTCACATTTTTGGGTGTCACTTTGGGTTAATACTTGGTTCAATATGTGAGGTGTAACAAGATATGATATAAGCACAGTGTGTCATACTCATATTACAATCCTATATTGAAATCACATATGGATAGACATACTATGTTCCAAATTTGGTTACTGTTGTAGAACCGTGAATAAATGAGTTGTATGAATAAAATCTGTTAAATAAATGAATGTTTAATTGTAAAAATAATTTTAAACTTTGTTTTTATAAAATAGTAGAGTTAAGGAAACAATTAAACCCAAGTTAATAAGTAATAAAAGCAGTGGAGTGTTATGCATCGATGTTTTCTGCAGATTTGGGATTATCTGAAATTAGCGATGCCAATTGACTAACAGGACTGACCAATGCAGACATTTCCAAATCTGGTGGTTTTTTTTTTCCTTCAGAGGCCTCACCGGCGTCGACCTAAAGATCTTTTGCCGCCCCAATATCCTTCCTACACCCAATTAGTGATACCCGTCATCCTTATGAAGGAACAGATACTACCAACAGGGTTATCTAGGATGGTTTCCATCTCTTTCCCCGGCGGGCCTAGAGAGTATAGCCTGGCTCGTCCTAACGCCTCACACTCTAAAAGAATGTGTTCTGCGGACTCTTGTCTTTTATAAATACATTTTCCTAGAAACCGCGAATCTGAAAATATAATTAAGTGTCTGTGCTTTCTCACAGGATGGAGCCCAATAAATTAATAAATTCAAATAAATAAATTTTAAATTCACAACCAGTTAGAAAAGTTACAGTTGGCGGCGCTCCACGTTTCTAACCTTGTGTGAATTTAAAATTTATTTCTTTGAGGTTATTGAATTTATTAATTTAGATGAGCAAATGCCTATCTAAAATGCATACTAAACACCACCAGATTTGGAAATGTCTGCATTGGTCAGTCCTGTTAGCCAATTGGCATCGCTAATTTCAGATAATCCCAAATCTGCTGAAAACATCGATGCATAACACTCCACTGCTTTTAATACTTATTAATTTGGGTTTAATTGTTTCCTTAACTCTACTATTTTATAAAAACAAAGTTTAAAATTATTTTTACAATTAAACATTCATTTATTTAACAGATTTTATTCATACAACTCATTTATTCACGGTTCTACAACAGTAACCAAATTTGGAACATAGTATGTCTGTCCATATGTGATTTCAATATAGGATTGTAATATGAGTATGACACACGGTGCTTATATCATATCTTGTTACACCTCACATATTGAACCAAGTATTAACCCAAAGTGACACCCAAAAATGTGAAATATTACATCTCCTGCAGGTTCTCTGGTCCATGTGCAAAAAGATAAATATACTTTTTCATTACATTTATCAGAAAGATATCATTCTACATTTGTTATCATGTTACAATCCTATGTAAATGAAAATCAGAACAACTGGTGAAAATATATAAAGTTAGTGTTGTTGGCGTACAATTCTGGATCACGTTAGTATTTGTTTGAACTAAACCAACCAATAATCTTGGCAATATTTCCTACCATTCCTGAACATGAAATATAGGCAATCATGAAGGAAATTCATAAGGTACGGTGAAACCTACCATGACTATCATTAGCAACTCAAAATCTACAGCGAGAGTGGTATTTTAAGATTCGCTGTGATCAGTATATTTATGATTGTTAGTACGAATGTTAGGACGAAAATAAAAAAAAAGAGTGGATATATTGATACGAAATAAGCCAATATTAAGGATTATCCTATATAGTAAAACTTGAATTATTTCAAATCCTCACAGTAGTCAACAGAAGATAAATAATTGTTGGGATAAGATGTCAAAAGTTAGGAAACCGCTGAGCTTGGAACCATCAAATGCATCACAAATCACTTGAAGATATATATATAAAACTCAAGGCTTGGAGAAAATTGAGGTTAATCGATCAACAGGCAGATTAGACATAGGCAGGGAAGCTGCCAGAAGAAAGAGAGACAGTCAAATGTTGCGAGGGTGCCATCAATGTCATTGAGTTCTTTAAGAGAATAGTCCAGGGACTGAAGGACCACAGTCCGGGCACGGTTAAGTTCAGTAACAGAGGTGAGCAAATTTGTGTGTGATTAGTTAAATTATTGAACCCGTATAGGGTGTACCATATAAACACTCAGTATTTTTTTTATTATTCAATTTCTTATCGCAATAATTGTTATCGGTCTGGGTTAGAAATATTGAAACCACGATATTAATAGTCTAAGATATTGCATCAAAGCGTATTAGTTAAATTCTGGTATCAAAACATATCAAATTGTATTGTCAAATTGTGGAAGAATTGTTATATATATATATATATATATATATATATATATATATATATAACCAACAAATCAATTAACTTATCTATTGAACCCAATAAATTGGCCCTTGGCCATATAACAAATGGTAAATTGTCCTATTATAACAGATGCCAATCTCAATCAGCAATTAATATTCATAGAATGTGGCTTGTATGAGAACTGGTTGTGAAAGAGAAATAAAAATAGTGATGTTTTATTTGTATACATACTGTATTATTATAACATTACATACCCTTGTCCGTTCAGATAGAAGATTTGGTTGATAGCGCCAGACACAGCTAACAGGTTATAAGAAGGAGCAACTTCTCTAACAAAAATCATTCCCGAGCCTTTGGGAACTTGCAAAAAAGGTATAATAGCTGAAATAAAAAATGTAATTACCATTACAATCATATTTAGTGTATTATATTGGGTAATCATAATTTAACTAAGAGAGTATAGAAGAAAGTTATCTGCTTTAATATTACTATTTTTTGCTATTGAAAATAACTTCATTTTAACTTGTATACATATACGTTACTATCAATATATACAGATTTACTTTATGTTCATCTTTCATTATAAGAGAATCCTGCATAAGCATATATATATATATATATATATATATATATTTGAGCAAAGATACAATATTTGCTTTTTATTCTATCTAGTATAGTAGTTTACTGACTTTTCCTGACTTCAAGATTAAATTTGTTTAAAATTATTGTTAACACATTTCAATTAATAATTTTAAAAAATGCATATAGATTAAATCTGTAAACTTTCTTAATTACTTATTTACTTTAAATGCAATTATAATAATAATAATAGTCCTAAGGACCTATATAATATAATGGTTACTATCAACCTAAACAGTTTCAATTCTTGAGTTGTTGGTCAAAAATGAAAAGAAACCATTAATTAGAAGGTCGTATATCTGAAAATAAACGTTAGTAATTTTAAAGAAATTACCCTAGAAGGAACTCAAAAGTTTTGACATAGTAACTTGATGTCCTGACTAATATTACTCAAAGAGAAACCATTTAGCAGGCTGAGGGATACAAAAGGCTGTTGCACCAAGAATTTTTATTTTAAATAAATTATAGTGAAATTGTAAACATTATTAATTAAACTTATCACTTAAAACCTCAATTGAATGATCATAGTCAATGAATACAGGGAGTAATTATCAAAAAAATCAAAATTAGTCTATCAGTTGCAATTAAAAATAAAATAGCCATTAATAATCTAAAATAATCACAAACACTTACTCTTTTCTTTACTAGGTTCATCAAAAAACCCTTGAATTATACGACATCCTGTACCATTTCCATGACAAGTACCACAAGAATCTTCTTTAGCATTAGAGTCTATTACCCAGTCACAACCGACATTCTACAAAAAACAAAACATGAAATATGTTGGATAGAGCATAAACATTACATTCATACTTTCACATCTAAGACATAATCACAAAACAAATTATATAAATTTTTTATGAATCTAATTAAACATCTGTAACTCCTGGAGCAATTTAGTAGAATTGTTTTAAAATAATGTACAATAAATTACCAAACATAGCTAATTAGTTTTATAATGACCTAAATAAGTTTGAAGCAGTTCAGGATAATTTAGGCTGTTGCATCTTAAATTTTCAGAGCAAAAGAAATGAAGAAAACCATAAACACATCTCCAATATCTAAGTATCAACAAGACTCTACAGAATTACCTTCAGGTAACAACTCATATCTAAGGTGTGAGTAGACATATGCATAACGTAAACATATTATATTGATAGCAGCAAAACTAGAAATATGTGAAATAGCACAAAGTAAATTAACAAGCTGAATTAAGTTTATTAGAAAGAGTATTCTATATGAGAAAGCGTATCAGATATGTGTATTCCAGTTTAAGTTTTCATTAATTATCATTCGAGAAACTCTGAACAGTCTGTACTTGGAATTATTTCTTAAATGTTTGGAACTAAAATGAAATAATTATGTTATACTTGTATTTAATTTAAATGAGTGGTATCATCAACAAATAATACCACTTTTGTTTCTCCAACATTATAAAGTAAATTATTTATATAAATTTAAAACAGTAGAGGAGCCCTGGGAAACTCCTCGTGAGTGATTTCCCAAGATGATTAGAATGCATGAATGCATGAGAATCTGTAGATAGTACTCTGCCTTCTGCCAGTTAAATAAGAAAACACCCTGTCATTTAACTTTCCGCATATACCATAATAATTAAGTGATTAATTAGATATTTAATTAGGGGAATTAAATGATTGACATTACCAAATGCTTTTTAGAGGTTGTACATCACAGATGCCACATGACCTCATCAATTTATCGTCCATCTTATTCGACTAGCTTATAAGTATATCAAATTCTGTAGATACCTTTCATTTTTGAAATTCAAATTGTCAATTTGTCAAAATTGTATATTTATCCAAATACTTCTTAGCATAAACTTGAAGTAATTATTAAATTTTTTTAGGTTTATGAATTTAATTTATTTAAAAAAGAAAAAGAAATTGCACAGCTTTATGGGCGCCAGGTGACATTAGTTCACCAATTTAGAAAAAGTAAAAAAAAATTTAATTATGTTAACTAAAAAATTCTCAGGGTCGTGTTTTTTTTAACAGTGTACTTTCCAGTGGTTATATGGTAAATAAGAAGTCCTTTTTGTGTTTCTGAAACTGAACATATTAGTTTATTGAAATTATTCATATACACATATATAATTCAATGATAATTTTTTTAAGTTATACATCCTACTTAGAATCATTATATTTTATCTTTTAAGAAGGTCAAAATCTTGAAAAATTGAATTTACTGTTTTTATTTTAGTTGCACTCTTAGAAAATTATTTGATAATACAAACAGATTAATGTTATCTGCTTTTCTTCACATGTTAAAGTTACTTTATCTGAACAAATTATTCATGTCTATGGACATCCTTGATTTTCAAACAACAAAATAATTATTTTAGAAAATATCAATTATAAAACTTACAGCTAATACATGGAATAACAATAATAAATTCTGAATAGTTTAACAAAATTTTAGTTTTGAATGTTCTTTAACACATGTTACCAGTCCTTTGTTAAAAGATGGTTATTTCTGAAGATCGCGGATGCGTTGGTCTCATGATGAGGGCTCCGCCAATGTTCACGCGTGTTGAGATATTTGTTTGCATAATGTTCTACATTACCAATGATAACACGTCTAACTCTCGCAAACATTTTTTAATAACACTCTCAACAACTGTTTTTTATTAACCTTACTCGTTTTCACCTTTTGAAAGCGTCTCTTTTAGCATAAAGCACATTGTTCTGATTTCAAATGAAAATTGTCTTTCACTCGCGATCGTTGTCTAATCAACTCACTCTATGATTAACTGACTTTAAACTGTTAGTAATTTACATAGTTGATTCTATAAAAATCACTTTAATACAACTTCCATTGTCCACGAATTTACTCCTTCACCAATCAAAAATACGTCTGTCCATTTTAGACGCTGCCTTCCAACTGACTCTAATATTAATGACTTCAGACTAATAGTATTTCACATTGTCTATTCTAGAAAAATCACTTCAGTACAAATTTCATTGTCCTCGGACTAACTCTTTCACGGATCAAAAATATGTCTGTCCATTTCAAACGCTGCCTTCCACCTTAAACACTTGAGACGACTCTTATTCATTGAACCACTGATCCTAGACTGACTCCACGCACGCTTTTTGATTCTGGATATCACATCTCAATCACGTGATTATAGCCTCAAACCCAGAACCACTTAGTAACAAGTCTTTTCACCTTATATAAGCACAATTTCACAAAAAATATTGAGTTTATCTTAAAAATAGACATTTCTATACATATAAATACATCTTTTGGAAATTTGTTTTGATTTACTTCATTATTCTAAATAAAGTTACCAACTTCCGTTTTCATAACCAATGACAGCATTTATCTATTTTACCGCGACTTTCCATCTCATATTCAAAAATTCAAAATTTGCATATTACAAACTGTTCAACAAAATTTGAAAATAAGACTATAAGGGCTGTAAGACATTGAAGAAAAAAGTATGTTTTCATTAATTAACTGTAAACACAAATGACTCATAATTAAATTAAGTACATATGACTGTACCACCAATTTTTTAAATTTTAGAAAAGAGATTAGAAAAATTCATCTTTTAAAATTCAGATATGTGATGACATAACTTACTACACAAGCTCCCTGAATACAAACATTTCTTGTGCCAGCTCTGCATGGAGTTCCATCGATTGCTACTGGAGATCGCATGACAATCTCACCTTTTCTGTTTAGGCAAACTAGTGAGCATTCAATATCTGCAAAATAGAAACAGTGTTACCAATAATAGTAATATAAAAAGGGAAAAAATGAGCAAGTTTGTACAATATAGATAAAATAATTCTCATAGAAACATAACATAACTATACTGCTGAAATTGTTATTGTTATGGATACTAGGTTTTCCCCTATATTCATTTTGTACGGGTTCAAATAAAATAACAAATTCGGTGGTTCAGATTGTTAATATTAATTTATTCTTTATTCCCTTATAGCTGTTACAATTACTTTAGGTCTTTAAATAATTCTATATCAGCTTGACATATTATATCCCTTTCTAATATTTAATCCTATAAATTACAATGTAAAACGTAATCTGTCCTAATCAGACCTTTAAACCTTCAATCCAGAGCAATGGCAAATTATTGAATTTAATAACTCATTGTTTTCTAAACACATGAATCTGCTCACCTTTTCAACATAGGCCATGAATCTTTCTATAAACTGCCAGTGAGTCCCTTTCATAAGTACGCTCCTGGGCCACGTCTCTCTGGTGACCAACAGCGCTTCCTCGTCCTTGCCCATGTCTCTGAACCCAGTGATCTTCTGGGCTCATCTCTGTACTGACCAGCAGCGTCTCCCCATCCCCGCCTATATCTCGCATGCCACTCCTCTTCTTTCTAGGTCACTAGCAGTTTATATAGAGCTTCACTATCCATGTCATGCTAATGACCTGCAAGCTAAGTAGTTGCGACACTTTTTCAATTATCTATAACTACCACACGTCTGATTTTTAAGATTTAACTGGTGCTAACATTTGACTATTTATTCTTAATAAAATATTTTCTAAACCTATAATAAATATTTTCTTATCAAAAATCCTAACACTATACTGAAGTATGAAATATTATGATATGAACGTTTAATAGTATCTGAATAAATTTGTAACTATTACACTACAATATTTGTACAAAACTTATCACAAAATTTTCTACAAAAAAAAAAGAAAATTTATTTGTTACACTCTGACATGATTTTTAGTTTTCACAAGCATTGCAAATTTCAGGTGAATAAATCATCTGTGATAAATGATTTGGTGTAGAAACAAAAACTTTGTCACTTAAATATTTAATTTGGTTTTAAAGTGGAACTTCTTATAAGACATGGCAGTAAAATATTTTTTAGACACATGTAGGAAAATATAGCAACAGATTAGACCACCTTTGACCTACCTGCTTTTTGTTTCCCCACTCTCAAAAAATTCTTTCTTTAATAGCTGGTAGCTAGCCCATTCATCGCCCAAGCCAGAAAATTAAACAATGTGTAAATGATTGCATCAGTGTGAATTTTTTGAGGTGATTGGAAACATAATTATCTTTATAAATGGTAAGTTTTTTAAAATTATTATTGGGTTTTTTTCTTGTTTTGATATACCAAAATATTTCTAATTAAATTATAAAAATAGTGTTGTGGTTATATATACATACTTTTCCTATCATAATTTGTTATGTAATGTAAATATTTGTTATAAAGAAGTAAATTTAATAAATGACTAAAGAGTTCTCTAATGTTTGTATCATTTTACATTTTTGAATTAGTACTTGGTTCAATATGTGAGGTGTAATGAGATATGACGTGAGACCCAAGCTTGTTGTATTGTGATCGTATATTGAAATCACGTATGGATGGACAGACTATGTTCCAAATTTGGTTAATGTTGAAGATCCGTCAATAAATGAGGTGTATGAAAGACATTTTTGTTAAGTAATTGAATAAAGGTATAATTGTTGTAATAATTTATTTCATCACCTTTCAATTAAAACTCAAGGCCTGAATTTATTTATTTATTATTAAATTTTATACTAAGAAGAATTTACTTTAAATTTTCAGGCACCAGCTTGTGAGAAAAGCACAAACACTTATTTATTTTACTCTTTTCTTAGGTCGTAAATTTAGGGAAAATGTACTCATATATGATAAATGATCAAGAAAAACTTTTGAAATACATACATTTATTAACAAAAAAATTATATATATTAAACATACATATTTTTATTAAGAGGTTTGCTTAACTCCTCCTGAAATACATACATTTTTTAATAAACAAATTATAGAACAAAATTTCTGTAAATGACAAACATATTTTATATTAAAATATACATAAAGTTCAAATTTCAAGAAAGAGTTCATAAAATTCTTTTTCTTATTTAATTCACTAATAGAAAATGTCTCACATTACTTATGATGTTCCATTTGAAAGTTCATTTTTACTCAAACTCATCGGAACAAAATAGTTTTCTTATTAAAGCTATAACTGTTTTCTTTACAAAAGTCCTTTTATTGCATTTTACAAGATTTTACTTTATTTTATTAAAAAAGCTTTAAAGTAAAAGGTTCAATTTACTTAATTGTTCATGTTAAAAATATAAAACTCAATTTTACGCTCATATCGAGGCGTAATTTTCACTGAATGAATCTACTTTAAAATTCAATGTTTAAAAACTATTAAAGTACTGAAATACATCGATCGTATTTCAATGGGCATCAATCGTAGCTCTGGAAGTTGAAGCTATCAGCTTATGATGAAGCTCAAGTGTTCTTAATTCAGAACTACTCATCTCGGAGACCTATTCGCTAGTAGTACGTATTTTTTGATATCTTAGATTATGCGTGTCCCCACTACACACTTTCCTTCTATCTGTTTTCTTATTGGTTAATACTGCGCACTCGGATAAAACTATTTCCAATTATTTTACAATTTTTTTTTCTTAATTTCTAAGACATACCAAATTACGTAATTTTATTACAATTATGAAATCTTAACCTAAAATTTCTTATAAGTTTTTCAATTGTTTTTAATTCACACACATACATAATACATAATGTAAGATAACCAACTCTGAAATCTTGTCCGTCTGTCTGTACATTCACTTTCAGAATTATAGTTTTTTGTCTTTGAACGTAAAAAATAATCCATCCAATAAAATATTTTATAATTTCATTAGATTTATTGATTAATCATGTTACATGCAAATATTCAATTTCTCCCAATAAAATATATCTTGTTATAAAGATCTTAAAATTGTGAAATATTTTAAACTTTTTTTATAAAATATAATAATTAAGGAAACAATTAAACCCAAATTAATATGTATTAAAAGACAGTGCAGTGTTGTGCACCGATATTTTCTGTCACATCTGGGAGTATCTGCAATTAGCGATGCCAATTGGCTAACTGATCAATGCAGATATTTCCTAATCTGATGGGGTTTAGTATGAATTTTGGATAGGCATTTGCTCATCTTCGTTCAGCAAGAGAAGTCCTGTTTTCGGCTCTCTCACCAACACGAGAACTTTTAATTATTGGAACGATACAAATCTGCAAAAACTACACTTCAAATGAGCGTTTTCATCAGAAAAATAGTTTTTAAATTGGTTTTGCTTAAAGCCAGTGATTTGTGTCCTTGGTATAAGTTGTAAGTATATTCTAAACTTTTCTGTATTTTATGTAAACATAGTGGATATCGTAAAGTCAAAAATACGATACTTTCTAAAAGTAAAAAAACTAAAGAAACATTCTCGTTTAAAAAAAAATCTAATCTTTTAGAAAAATATTAATAGACTACATAAATTCTGTAAAGTGATATTTATAAATAATTGAGACATTTAATGAATTTAAATTAAATTAATTTGCGAACCCTATGTTGTTATAAAATAAGACAGTTATCGACTGTGATTTCCTTTTTTTAGTAATTAGTAGAAACATTGAAATCGATAGTGTGACAGTCATAAACTGTGATTCCCTATTATATGTACATTATATCTTTGTTAGTTATAACAAATTTATATCTTATATGTTATGTGTTTTCAGGAAGTAAAGCTAACTTAGTAAACCAATTTATGGTATAGACTGGAAGAAGGCCCTTATAGGGCATATCTAACTAAAGAGACAATAAACGATTGTAACTAAAAGCATTATAAATAATTAGTTCCCAAACCCTGGCATTCATTCTCTGACTAAGAGTAATGGTAGTCTGGTAATGGTCTCCCAGAGAAAAAGTGTTACAATTCCATATTCTGTTAACATTATAGATCTATAATTATATGTGTCAATCTATGAAAGTACTTTAAAGGTTGGACACAATAATTATTATAATATGTATATGATGTAGCTTTAAGCCACACAAAACACATGTACAGTGAGTTGTATGTGTGTTAAAGTGTGAATGCATTCGTGAACTGAATATAATTTTATACAATATTTTTAAATACATTATTTCATATCTTATATCATTATATATCACATTATATTTATAGTATCAATTATAAATTTCATTCCATATTGATGAATTACAGACACATAATATACTTGAGATTTTTAGCATGATTCATATTATTCTAAATAGATTTAAGTCTACCATGCATAGTGGCTAAACATCCAGTAGGGAGTTTCTTGTCTAGCTATACCACATTTGAACAAATCAGTGATAAAACACAGCCACAATCTATCTTATAAACTCTTATTATACAAATATATATATATATATATATATATATATATATATATATAATTTTTAAATACTTGAAACAGTAAACAATGTTTAAGGGCAGTCTGACCACCTATTAAACTCAATATTACTCCAATGTTGACAAAATAAATTTAGACAAAAAAATGGCATAATATAGGATTAAATGTATGTCATTTCTTAAACTGTAAGCTCACACAAGTTTTTTATTTTTAAGTTTTTTACTATATGAAAGTGAGTAAATTTTTTATTGAAACGTATTTTTGTATGTTTAAATATGTTTTTTTAATGATTTTACTTAGTTTTAAATGCTACAAATGGTTTATTTTCCCAACACATTGATTTTATAGTGTTTTCTACAAAAATAATATTTGTAAAATGGATGTTTTCTGTGCAGTTAATACTAACCAACACTGTTACCTTCCACTCAAGTCAACCACCCATTATTTACATTGGGTCGTCCCTTAGCCATACCACAGGTTAGAAAGAAGCAAACTGTACAGAATAAACCTTGTGTCCTAGGTGAGATTCGAACCCATGATTTCAAGTGCCAAGTGCCACTATTGATCAGAGAAATTACCAATTCAGTAGTAATCAGTCAATATATATTTTTTGATTTAGTGTAAATGTGAGTACAAGTCAATATGAATGTTTTGTTTTCTTACCCATGTCCCTAAAACTGCTCCTAGTACATAGACAAGGAGTAATTTTAAATCCTCCTCGTCAATATTTATTTTGTTAAACTCAGAACATTTTTTACTTGATTTTTTTTTTTTTTTTTTCAGTTTTATGTAGGTATTGTTCAGTTTTTCGTTTTCGTTTTGTTTATTTGGTTTGTTTATCTTAAGTCATTGTTGTATATTTGTGAGGAAAAAAGTGAATTTAAAAAAAGTATTACAATTATAAGTCTAAATAGAGATATAATAATAGAAATGTTAAATTCCTGATGTAATAATTTAAAAAGTAGAACTTGAAGAGTTCTTAAGTTTATGTTACTTTACAAAAAAAAATTATTTATGAGTTTATTATTTAATCAAAAATATTGCTCAGCTATGGGCGCCAGACTTTCGTCAAATTTAAACAACAATAAAAATGAATTTTAGTGAATTTAACCTCAGGGTCGCAAGTTCTTTCATATGTGTACTATACAGTGAATTCCGGTTGGAAATGAATACACTTGGCTGAAATTTTGGCATAAAATTTTATTAGACATTTCAATAATTAAGCATGTACATTTATCAAACAAGACATATCATAAAATATAACAATAAATAACATCCTGTTAATATTTATTATTTGTGCCTTTGAAGAAGGTCTAATTTGTAATTTCAAAATTTGATTTTTTATTAAAATTGAATTAATTTTTAAAAAGAAACTTGCAAGTATGAACTTTATGTTATAAATAAAGAATTTGAAAAAGCTTCTTACTCATTTATCTGAGTACCGGTACTAAAAAATTTATATAAGAAATAATATTGTCCACTACCTTTATGATTAGCTGGACTAGCAAATATTTTTTTATAATTGTAATTATTTAAATTTACATATATTAAAACTACAAAAAAGAAACATAGAACATATTATAAAAATTATATGGAATTGAATCATAACGTGCTGAGTCACGATCTCACCAAACTGTCGTAAGCCATGGTCCTTTGTTGCTGAATCTCTTGTAGGTATTTTTCGGCGTGGAACTAACGTTGACTACACCAGTAATTCTTGTATTGTTCATTTCTAGGTAATTGATAATAACGTTCATACAACTCATCAAATATAATCGTTCATTGTACGTCTTAACAAAGCACCGGTACCACATTGCACCATTTAGATTCTTTTGCTATTTTTTGAGTCCTCACGTTCAAATAAATATAAAATATTGTTATTGTCACTTCTAAAAAGTTTGTACACCATATTTCCTGCAACTTTAATACTTTCTATAACATAATTTCTTGTTTAACAAAAAACTTGTGGTGGACACTAACATAGGTCCGTTAACGACGGCACCCAATCTTCTAGTGTTCTCTGTCTCGTGCAAATCGAGAACCTGTTAAAACTGGTTAAAAACTGTGCACGCACATCCCTCAGCCACAGTTAGATTCAAAAAATGTCTACCTCACTTCCTAAAAGAGTGTCCAAATTGTCTTTTTATATAACACACATTTTCATTATTAAACATTATCTTAAATTTATACATTATTAATTAATTGTTTTTATTTTGGAAATCTATTTTTATCTTTATTTTATGCCGTCCCACTTTGAAAATCCCTATTATACATTTGACTCGAGTTATACCCCCACTGTTTTACCCGCGATTTTAAATATTTTAATCAAACCTTAATTTTTACATTATCACACTCATTTGTCATGTTATTAACTAATAATTTCTCCAGATAAGTATATCATACTGGACTGGTCCTGCAAAATTATTTTTAAATACAATATTTAAACCTTTACCAAATAAACAAAATGGCAATATTTTATTAAAAATTGTGTATAACTTACAACTTACAGATAATTAACACATTTAGAAATCAAGTATACTGTTCATGTGAGAAAATAAATTTCAACATATTAATATAGCTCTTAGTTTTACAATAGAAGTTACTTACTGTGAAAGAAACTGTCATAACGCTGCCAGTTATGGTAACGACCTCTAAAAGGACGATCTTCTGTCTTTTTACACTGTAGGTCTCGAAAGCTTTGAGTAAAACCTTGACATGCCTGAGAAAATAGTCAAAAATTAATAACTTGTAATAGAATTTAGCAGTAATAAAATAAAACTAAATTGTAACACAGTAGGCCTACCCTTAATTAAAATTTTTAGTAAACTAAAGCATAACATTTAGAAGGTATGTTTAAACAAAACTTCAAACAATATTTATAATATTAAATTTTTAAATTTTAGGTGTAAATCAATAAAACTACTAAGGGATGTAACTCCTTTCTAATAATAAATTTCTAATCACCCTTCTATCTTTCCACTCTAAATAAACAAATAATTTTCAAGTGTTTCTTTTATTTTCATTTGTTGGTTATTAGATGTGTAGATAGAATTTAATAAAATTAGGAGAAAATGGGTTTTGGTCCTTTTAATCATGAATATCAATTGAAATTTAATTCACATTACACTGTAGTATTTTTCATATATACATTCTTTAAATTCCTCAGAAAATCATATAAACGGTACCTAAATTCTCTCAAACCTAAACGGAATATTAATAGTGTTCATACAAAGTTCAAACAATATCCCATAGAAAATTTGAAATCAGAAGTTATTATTGAAAACGTGTTTTTATTAAATCAACTTTACATTTCAACCTTAAAAGATGTAAATGGTTTATTTTCTCTTTTTGATAACTCCAAAACTACATTAAACTCACCATTATAGCACACATTTTATGCCTAATGCGCTTCCCAACGCAATATCGGCCACCTTTAGAAGGTTTGGGGTTATTACAAACTCGGTAGCTCATTGAAACACCTCCACCACAAGTCCTAGTGCATTGTGTCCATTCGCTCCATTTACCCCATTCTCCATTAATGGCACCTGGTCTTCTCCCCACAGTTACACAGTCTTTTTTAAAACACCACTAAAAAAAAATGTAATTGAAAGATATATATTTTACTGATATAAACAAATATATATATATATATATATATATATATATATATATATATATATACAAAAAAAAGATTATTATGACTTGTTGCATATGACATTTTATTGCATTAAAACATACAGAATAAAACAATATACACTGTCTATTAATAATATAATTTATTTAGACTTTTGAGTGTATAAAATGAATAGGTACAAATTTTGAAAAAAAAATGAGTGTACAACTTCTAAAAGTAAGAATCAATGTGCTAAACTCTGTATTAAACTACATTTTTGCAGCTCATAGCAGGGGTTTTGGTCTACTAACACAAATGAACTCTTTAAGGTTTGGGTTTGAGTGTGAACATGAGGGTAAGTCGTGAATATTTTTGAATGGAGTCTGGAAACAGTGAGTGTCAGCCTGGACTGGAAACTATGCAATTGGACAAACTTAATCAGCCAGCATTGATACACGTTTACATACTAAATTATTATTATTAAACTACACTATAGTAAACTAAATATTATATAATACTTGTTAGGGATTGACTCTAATAACTCAGTGGTCCTTACATAACTAAATAGGCCAAAATGGCTGACTAGCCACATATCACATTGTGTCTGGGTTACTACAGTTTGTAGCACACTGTAAGGCTCTAGGTCAAAGACCCACCCCAATCTGGCCTGGTGTGTCATTATTTGGGTGGAGTACATCAGGGCAAATTACTAACAAGGCAACCAAAGCAACCAAAAGCATTGTGTTTTTGAAGCAAAGAATTTTAATACTGTCAATCTTGACCAATATTGTAGCCTATTTATAATGAGTTGGAGGTTTCTTTGGGCAGTTGCCATACCTTGAGTAGTTGCATATATATATATAGCAATATCGTCAACAAATAGAGAACAGCGGACAGGGCACTGCACATTAGCGGTAATGCTGTTGATTACCACAGCAAACAGGGTCAAGCTCAGCACACTATTCTGAGGACACCATTTTCTAAATTATTTAGCTCTAACAAACACTTTGAAATACCTGTGTCAAAGAAAGTTTTAAAAAACCAAGAATATTGGCATTTATACACCATGTTTTTAAAGTATTCAGAATTCCTCTTCGCCAAGCCATGTAATAGGCCTTTTCAAGGTCAACATACACTGCAACCAGTTTCTGATATAAGAAAAAAAACATTTTATATACCAGACCTCTAATGATACTAGCTGATTCGAATATGATTGACCCTGTCGAAAGACATATTGTTCATTTCAAAGCGGGCGAAGTACCAAAACAAGATAACGATTAACGATTTTCTCCACCAGTTTGCAAAGCACATTAGTAAGTGAAATGAGACGGTAACTACTGGTTTCAGTTTCTTCTTTACCTGGTTTAAGAGGAGGAATTAGTTTAACCTCCAACCAAGCATTGGGAAATCATTGCTCGTTGAATAAACTAATGCATATTTTATGGAGAGAGTCAGCTTACCCAAAGTTTAGATGTATTTAATTATATAATAAACTATGTTTTCAAGGGTTGGAGCGAAATCCCATTCCGACTAGATACCCAATTCTAATTCCTATAAAGAAAATGGTGTATTTAATAGTGATTCTTCTGATGACCTACAGTAAAAGTCATTGCTTCTTGTGAACTTGTATATAATTGAAAGGCATTGTTGTATGCAGCGGTTGAAGAAAAGTTTGGAAATGATGAACCCAAAATATTAGCAATATCATAATTATCTGTAGCCAAAACTCCATCCCTCTGGCTAAGTCCCAAGAAGGGAGCAGAAGGAAGAGGACCACATACAGATCATAACTTTTTTTCATACAGTTGATTTGGGTGTGGTTATCGATATTGTACTGGGTTATCGCTAATTTACTGGGTCTAAGATTCCTTCATACTCTGCCAACACACTCTGCATACTTTGCCTTGTAGAGTTTTATACCATTCACCCACTACTAGTTCTTTAGTTTTACTTTCATTAAGCCATAAATGGAGAGCATCATTACTTTTGTCGTTCCATCATGGAAGTGGTAGATATAGTAGTCTCATCAATGTTTTCGGTACGTTGTTGTCCATTTCTATAAGGATTACTGCTGTGAAAGAACTACTTCATTCATAAGAACATTAATATTAATAATAGATGATATAAATTAATCAATAAAATTATCCCTACTATTATCAGTAACCTTTATTGCTACACTGTTTGTCTAAGGTTAGCAGTAGTAGATGGAGTTTTGAGCAAGTGTTGCCACACCACCGTTAGCTCTGTCTGCAGTAACATAAACAGTTCTAAGGATTGAGAAAACCTTCAAACTAAGTGAGTGGGTTTGATGGAGGTACGTCTCTTACAAACAAATAAATAAGGGGGTTGTATCATTTACAAGAACCTATAAATCATTGATGTGATTTCTCACATCATTAATATTCCATTGTATTACACTATTTAAATTTAAATTTCAGGCCATATTAAATTTGTGATCTATAAAATAATAATAAATTTGTCAGACAATTGAAATAGATTGGGACCGATATTATGCTTTCCATCTAACTGGCTTGAATTTCCAACAGAAAATGAAATTTAAGTTTTAATTTTATTGTTCTCAGGGGTTTATACCTTCATAGCACCTCAACAACTGACACTTTTTGTGCTGAGTGCTTAGAGGATTATTGAGGTTATTTTGGCAGGGATTTGTTAGACGCCACCTGAAGGGATTGAGAAGGATTACTTTTACTTGGTAATTTATTTTCGAACGCTCGGATTTAGAAGACAACAATTTAGTTGTTGGCTTTGTTATTAGAGGAGAAGCAAGCATTCTTAAATAAAAATGTCTTAATTGATGGTGACACTATCTTTTTCTTTTACAAATTTGTGTCCATTTGCTGCTTTGGTCTAGGCCGTACGCTAGAGGTAGATGGAGTTACCACTTTGAAGAATCAGTTAAGGTAGTTACACCTTTGGAGACAATGGGCAATGATTGTGCCACCGGCTCTGTTAGTATTTTAACTGTTTTAGTTAGATCATTGCAGTTTTCACATAATGGATTTTTATTAGAAGCTCCAACAGAAAAAGGTTTCCCTTGAACTGCAGGATATGAAAATTTAAACAGTTTTCTGACATCATTAAATAATATTTTGTCTTTGCACCCAATACAGTTGAGAGACTGAGCAGGATGATCACCAGCACAATTTGGCTATTCCCCATCCTTCACTGTTGTGTACTTTCTAGCCCATAACTCTAATTTACTGCAAGTAAAAATCACATGCCAATGACCCTGACATTTAAAACAAAGTCGTGGGTTAGAGACATATGGTCCAACCACCAGTCTTTGTTACCCAGCATAAATGTGGTCAGGTTAAGTAGGGATGCTAAAACTTAACACCAACAAAGCAGTTGGTACTTTCTTGACATTCTTGGTACACATTATGTGAGTCACGTCAATAATAGATTACTCTGACAACTGATTTTATCTACTCTAACATAATATGCAATAGATCCCTATACATCACAACACCCATAAAATAATTAAAGGATTGATGGTGTTACACTGATACCAGAATTAAAAGAATCGCATAATGTATAATCGGGCATACCCATCATAGCCAGTAGTCCAGGCAGCTCGGACTAAAAGGAATTCCAAAATTAAGGGGTATTGAAATACATGCCTTCAGCGTACCAATTAAACATAGAGGTGAGTTATAGTCCGGCGTTATGCTTCCTCGCCCCCAAGTTACTATTGACTAGCCACTCATATACTCATGAAAAATTATCGACTCAGTCTGACCACATCAATTATTGGTTCAGACCACATTAACTTGCATGCCAAGCATAGCTAGGTAGCCAGTTCCTGAACTTAAACTGTTAATATCCTCATCAGTACAAACGACACATCCATGGACTTGATTCCAGCAATGGAATCAAATATGTATCACTACTCCCAGATGTAACAGTCACGAGCATGGCATTCGTTCATACACATAAATGTTTTATCATCTGAAAAGAATGACACAGTACCATCACTTAGTTACCAAGTGAGAAAACTCTGCTTAAGAAAGAGATGTACAACCAACACAAATAAAAATCATAAGAGAAGGTGAAAATGTAGGCAATTGTGTAATGTAAATGAACTGTGAGTTATTTTACTGGGAACCACGAGGGATGAAACCAATCTGCACCTCACCTGCAGGGAATTATAGGGAAAGAAGTGTTAAAAGGCACAAACTTTTTTTTTGTTTTAAATAACATAACAAAATTATTATTATTCTGTGTTGATATAAATTCAAAATAATTTTGTTAATAATTTCAGTAATGTTTTAGCTTTGCGTTATGATACTCTTCAAACATTGTACATGATAAAAAAAAAAAAAACTTAAGCAACCAAAATAGCCAAAACAACCAGATGTTTTGTGTATACAGTCCAAAATATGAATATTCAAATTTTAGTTAAAATAAATGGTCCAAAATATTACATAGGTAATCTTTTTCACTCACCCACCCCCAAAACCAACCAAAATTATTTGTTACCATAAATGGCAGTTCGGCAGTTATCGGTAAAAAACTTAAAATAACCATAGATGCTATCTGTGAAAAAATATTTATATATTTAAATAATAGGGCCAAAGCTTTCTTTGCTTTTGCTAGATGACTGTAAAATGTAGATCATATTTGCTTAAAATAATATGGTTCAGTTTACTTTTGTTTTTGACAAATATTCTTGAACTAATATTTTTTTACTTGAGATTTTGTACACAGTGTAATAGGGTACATTTTCGGTTATGTAAACTTGGTCTGACTAGAAAAGTAGTTTGACTCAAGGCAGTGGATAGGAAATGTATTCTGTTATAGAATATAATTGTAATAATAATAGAGTTAAATAAAGAGTACAATAAATAAAGAAGGTAATTAGTACTAAATGGTCAGAGAGGTTTGTAAAAAATATGGTAGATGTGCATATAACTTTAATAAATGTGACATCAGTGTGTTGCGTTTAAAGGGGGGGGGGGGAATGACAAAGCAGGACAGTTCAGTGAAATAGATATTTTCTCAAAGACAAGACATGCTGTTCGAAGTGATATAGATGTTTTCTCAGAGACAAGACGTTGTGTTTTATGGGATAGGATGTTTTACAGACAATAAGTTATTTTTGAATAGAGGAGAAATCGGATAATAAAGTGATTTTCTCGGAAATGAGATATAAAATTTGAATAAGTTACATTTTAGAGTGAAGGGATGTTTTCAATAAGGTACTTTTTAATAAATGTGATGTGAATTCAAATAACGACATGCGGTTTGAACAAAGAAATAGTTTGAAAATTTTAAGTATTTTGTACAATGTAGCTTCTGTGTTAGCATGATTGGTATGACATGCTCAAATTATGTTTCATAAAAACCTAAACATAAAAATAACTGGGACTTAGAATCTATTTTAACAAAATTTGGATGTTTTGCAGAGATATCACGTGGCTTCGAATAAGAAAATAATGTGTATTTACAAAGAAAAAATAATGATCATAAACTTTAATAAAAAAGATTTGATGTTTAAAGAATAAGTATTTAGTAAAAGAAATTTGGTAATGTAAAAATATTGTAAATTTTGAGTATATTGCATTTTTATATATGAAATATTTTTATTTTGAATTAGGTTGCAACCACAAAATTAATTATAAATTAAGTATGAATGAATTAAAATTATATGATGTTATAAAATATGTGATGATTTATTTTATTTATGTTAGAAATGTTCTATGCTCTCTTCAAGAGTATTTCTTTTTCATTATTTTTATTTTGTTTTTGTAATAAATGTTACAAAATGGCACCCAACTTAAAAAAATAATAATTACCACAAATAAAATGTGAACTGAGTTAGCCTGTTTTAAATTAAACTATTATAACAGGTTTGGGTCATTAGTCATTATTCACTAAAATATTAACAAAATTATTTGAGCCAATTTTGATAAATTATACTTTTTATAGCAGCCCTTTAGGCAATTTTTATGTTATCCACTAATAAATCAATATTTATGGATAGATAATGTATAAACATTATGTTTGGATTATTAGAGATTATATTTAAGTAAAATATAATCAAAATTAATTGTCAGAGCCGTTTTCAAGAAAATTGTAAATTTGTGTTTTTTTCTTATAGCAGCTATCCCCAAATTTTGAGTTATTGACAAAATAAAAAAATGTCCTAAGATATGACCACAATATTCCCACGTAATTTTTTTGATTAGAGGACAAGATTTGGTCCTCTAATCTAACTCAAGACTAGATGAATAAATGTGTTCTAGCTAGGATACATCAGGTTTGTCACACCTGTACTAATTATAAGTGAGCCTTTGAGGAGTTTTAAGAAGTAAACTAACCATATCAGCAGCACAGAAAGTCCCATCTGCAGGAGGATCTCCCTTTGTAACACATTCTGTAGGAGATATTTGACAGTAGAGCTTTTCACAGAACTGAAAAAGACGAAAAATATAACCTATTAAACTCTTCTAATTCAATTTTATTTTAATTGTTTATCAGTATCTCACTATATCTGATTGTAATTATATCTGATTATAGACTATAACTAAAATAATAGTTTTGTATACTTATTGAAAAATAAAAGAGAAACTATTTGAACTGAAAAGTGTATTGTGATATTTGAAAATTATGATTTTGTAATAAAATTAATATAGCCAGACCTAAATATCTGGCAGCTTGTGTGAAGTTTTTTAGTGTGGGTTACTTGGTAAGCTTAAATTTGATGTGAACATAAAATCACCAATTGATTTTTAAAAAAATTAATGATACTTTGATTTGAATTTCAAGTTATAATACATTTTTCCAGGTTAAGAGTAAAGCCGAAATTATGAAAACAATTAGGCACAATTTCCATTTTAGAATGTAGGTTCTCAAACATCTCATCACAAAAAAATATAATATGAAAACTGAACATGAATTTGAACTATCACCCAAATTTCTTTTCATTAGCTTGGTGAGCACTGGTAATCTGTAGAAAATTCAAAATTGAACTATAATTATAGATGATTAATTCAGAAGAATAAGACACCAAATCAATGCTGGTAATTTTTTTAAAAACAGCATTTTACTTACTTCAGCCAAAGTGTAGCCCCACATACCTCACATTTAGAAGTTATATTGTATTTTTTATTAATTTTCTCACTATAACAGACCCATAGAAAAAATATGTTATAACTAATGGTACCATTTTTAGGAGCAATTCTAACACTTATCGATGGTGAGTCCTCCAAAATATCTTAAAAGCTGTTACACCTGTTACATTATTGAAAAAATTTATAATTTGCCAATAACTAAACACTAGCAATGAAATATCTCTATAGAGAAAAGTACAATATCCCCCTTAAAGTTATTCCTAATCACAAAATTTAAAACCTAAACTGGGGACCCTAAATTTAACCAAATTAACTAATTAATTAGCTTACCATACCACTTAGATAGCCTTATTTGCAAGCGAAAATTTCCAAAAATTTATAGAACCCTAAAAAAGTATAAATTTGAAAATATTTGTTGAATTATTTTACCACTGATTATGAATGGTTTAACTACATGTAAAACACATTTTAAAGGAAACATTGTTTTCTGTTTTTTTTTGTATGTTTATATATATGTTTTCTGAGTGAATTTATTTGGTTTTTAATTATATTGGTTTCTTAAACCTAATAATGACAGCCAATAGATTTTACAACATTTATACAAAAATAAAATTTGCAAAATGTATGTTTTCTGTACAACTGAAAATTGTTACAAACCACGTCAACTTCCACTCATAACAACCACCATTTATTTAAAGTAGACCTGATATCCATATTACTACAGTTGCAAAAAAAATTAATTGCATACAAAAAACTTACACGTCACAAATTTACACAACCAAAGTTGTGGTTTGGTTGGTGTAGCTGGTGTATCACTGAAGAGGACGACCTTGTCGTTGAAACACGTCTGATACTTAGGCGTATTTTTTTATGAGAATTGTGTTCTGTGTGTTTATTATACTGTATAGTTTTTCTCATAAATCTAGCTCAACATTTAATATTAATAATTAATTTGAAAAAATAGCTCGTATTTTTTCAAATTAATACATATGAGATACTGATATGTATTCATAGCTGTAAGTCAATTAATTAAGATACCCACTAGTGATGTGTGAGTTCGAATTAAAGTACTCGGTGATTCCGAGTAACAAAATCCTCGGAAGGTTCCGATTATTAAAATCCTCAGATTCGGAATAAAATATTCTGACAAAATATTTGTAACTAGGAACAAGGAGATGATATAATATTCGTTAGTAATTCGCTGATTGGTAAAGCTGAGTTCGAATCCGATGAGCAAAATCACTCTGCGCAGATACTCAAATTCGAAATAATAATCCGAATTGCGAAATCATTTGAAACCGATTAATTAGATTAACCATTTCACCCGAGTATCAACATTGCTAATACTCACATTCACTATGCACTAATCTGTGAACGTAGAATGTCTGCTTGCTATATTCTTACCTTGCCAACTACACAAGGACTTGACAACATTTGGAAGTTAAGTTTGCACTGCTGAGAGGCAGAATAAATTTGGCCAGGCAACATCAGAGGAAACTTAAAATCGTGATCTGTAGGGCTGTCTGTTAAGCACCAACTTGCACGTGTTCTGAAAAAGAGAAATATATAAACTACATTGAATGATTTTATCAAATCGTCAATTTGTCTATTATCCTCAAAATATAAAACATGTAACTTTTTTTTAAACATAAGTAATTTTTAAACCATAACTATAAATAAATGTAATAATACAACATTTTCTTTAGTAAATTTTTATATTATTACATACGTAGTATTCTTCAATTATACAAATTTTGAGAGATTTAAAATTGAATAATAATCATGTGTGTAATAATGTGAAAAATTAGAGTTAGAGTTTAGAGTTTACTATACAATTAAATGCGCGTGATGAAAATACAAAAGGGGGGAGAAGCTATTGAATGATATGCAGTCTTCGGTAAATTCTTTTATGGAAATAAGATAGATTTTCAAAACAACATAACAAATAACGATGTTTAATATTAATATAGCTTAATTATGTACAGATGTTTAAATTTAGTATAAAATAATTATGTACAAGTGTTATTGGTTTCATAAATAATTAATAATCTGTGTGAAAAGACGGGGGTGTGTGAACTGTTTAAAACAGCGGAAATCACAGAGGAACGTAGGTCCGGTTTCCAGTAATAAGACAAAGTATCTCGTGGCAAATTTCTAGAGCAGTCTTAGTTGGAAGTTTGCAGGTGATGGTTGTGTTAAAGTCAGTCTTAGTTGGAAGTTTGCAGGTGATGGTTGTGTTAAAGTCAGTCTTAGTTGGAAGTTTGCAGGTGATGGTTGTGTTTTTAAAAGCCGTATTAAGAAAGTTGAAGTGTGATTAATTCTCATTACAATAGGACTGAACAGTTACAGTGGACAATAGACTCACGTGGTTTTCTAAGACCTTAACATTTAATAATTCATGTTATAAGAATAGTGATGAATTCTCATTACAATAAGACTGAACGTGTTAGTGAGTTATGAACATTCTCAAACTATTTGAAAAGACGACTTTTGAATGATGGAGAACCAACGAGGAGCTGTAGAATTTCAACTTGCTGGACATCAGTTCTCTATTCTTGTACAGACAATATTTTTTTTTATCGGCGTTTTGGTATAAACGCTATACATTACCTATTTCATTAATAATTTGTAATATGTTTTAAATTAAATTTTGTACATGTTCGTTTACTAAAAAAAAGCTTATAGATTAGATTATTTCAGGAGGAAATAATAAGAATTAAAATTTTTAAACAAAGAATTTTTCATAACTGCAAAGTTACTTAAAATTTCATAAATTAAATTCCTGTTGCAACATTTTATTTATAGAAGCAATTGAAAGATAAAGTTGATTAATTTGAAAGTAACAAAATTAAGGAAATACAAATCAATGATTTGTTTAATAAAACTAAATGATAACTAGTATTTATAAATATGAATTTTTGTTAATGATATTTGTAGGATGTTTCTTTGAATAATCAATAAATGTTTATGTGAAATTTCAGCAGAAAAAAGATTTTCAATCTTTATTTAAATCACCTGAGCCAAGTACGTCTGTAAAAAGAACTCTAGCCCTCGAGATATTTTTGATAATAAATAAGTTCATCCTTTTTCAAAATTGGTAAGCTAACGCTACCTGGCGCCCATAGTCGAGCAAATTATTTTCCTCTCTTAAATAAAAAAATCAGAATAATAAAAATTAAAAACAAACAAAGTTATAAAATATACATATCACATGTGTCACTCTCAAATTTTATAAAACACTGTTTTACCGGGAGCCAAAAGCATACAGCATTTTCACAATTAAATATCAAATGCAACATTTAGTATAATGCAGCAACAGAAAAGGAAGAATGATCCTGGCCTAAAAGTATGATCACAGAATATCCAGTATCAGCTTGTGACCCAATAGATGAAAGAAATTTTTCCTAACAGTCAAAATATGTATCGACTAATTTGTTTGTATGTTGAGTTGAAAATATTTTTCTTTAAACTCTTAATCCATAATTTTGCACTACATGCAGTTTGATTGATTGGTTTTGTTCATTTTACCATTCCCTGTTAATAAATATTGTTTTCGGTCGACTTAAAAAAATTGGAATTATATGTTTTTATAGTATGCAGTATACATCTAATTTTGAGTTATACTTTTTTTTTAATACACAAACATCTCTATAAATTCCTAAAATATGTACACTTCAAATTCAGTCAAAATGGGTGAACCATTTAAGCATTATTGCAGTGTACATACAGATATCATTTCAAAAAACACTGTTTTACATTCATCAACCTTTAAATCAGATTATCACAAGTGTATTTTACCTGATAAATTGTATAATTGATTCTCTACTGCAAACAGACCATGCAGAACTAGTTTGTCTAATGTTAGGGCCCATGTGATAAGTGGTACCATCTGGTTCTGAATCAGGACATCCATTGTTCTGTCCTTCATCATGTTCAGCACCCAAACTAAAAATTTAAACCATAAAATAAGAAGAATTTAAGTAAAAACTAGGGATCAGTCATTATTGTTTTAAGGTAAAAGTTATTACTAATTAATAGTGGATGCATCTTCTCTTTGCTTGGGTTATGTTTTAATTTATATTTAATATAGATGTGGTGTCACAACTAAGGTAATTCAAGTTATATATATGAGGGTTATCCAGAAAGTAACTCATGTTTTTGGAATTAAAATAACCCAAGTGAAAGTAAAAAAACTTATTATAAACTTTTTAAACCTGCACTCTTACACTATTTTTCTACACAGTAACCATTCAAATTGAGCCACATATACCAATGATCAACTTTACAAGTTCCAATGTTATAAAAAAACTTGGCGCCTGTGACTTCAACCTTTCATTCAAAGCCTGAAGTTTTGCATCGTCATAAAAGTGCTGCGTCGCTAGCCAGGTCTTCATGTGCAGAAGCAAATGGAAGTCACTGGGTGCGAGATTGGGGCTGTAAGGAGGATATTCAAAAATATCCTGATTAAAGCCCTGTAAGAGTTCCTAGGTGCATCGAGCCAAATGTGGATGGACATTGTCTTGAAACAGCCGGGACTTTTGCACTGAGTTTCTCTCGGCATTTGTCTGGTATTATTCTATGCAGCATTATTAATGTTTCACAATATTTTTACAAGTTTATTGTTGAACTACATTCCAAAAGTTGGCTAACAGTACACCTTCCCTATCCTAAAAAACAGTAGCCATTAGTTTTCTTGCTGAAAAAGTTTGCAAGCACTTTCTTCGTTTCCTTGGTGAACTGGTGTGTCTCCACTGCATGGACTGTCTTTGTTTCACAAGTGATCCTTTGTTTTTGGGGTCCTCTAACAAAATTTTGAGAACCCGTCAGGCACAAAACTTATGGTGTCCTAAGTTTCTGGGTCACAACTTCATGCAATAGGCTCCATAAAATTTGAGGAAACACAAACGACAGCACTGTTATCGCGAAACGGCAAGTTTCACGAATCTAGTCATTCATTTTCCCAACCAGTTCATAAGTCACAATACTTCATCAACCACTCCGGTCTTCATTGTGAAACATTATACACCAATGCCTCACTCCACTTTCAATCATTATATGTTTAACATAAACTTCATAAAGTTGCTGATAAATTTCAATAGGTTTAGTGTTTTACACCAACAAAAATCATATAACTGATCGTACTTCACAAGTGACAGGGTTTTCTATTGTAGCACACATTTCAAAAATTAATTACAAACAGTGCAGAACCAAAATGAACTTCAAACTGCCACAGCTGGATATGTACTGAGTGGAAGGAAACTCTCACAACAAAATGGTGACGCTGTGCTGAAATATGAGTAATTTCTGGATAGCCCTTGTACATTAGTTAATATAATTTATTAGCCACATTTTTTTTTTTTTTTTTTTTTTTTTACAATAACACTATTTGAATATGGACATAAGTAATTTTTCATAAAGATTTTTGTTTGGACAGACACCATTGCCTACTTCCTATAAAATTGGTTTGGACAGGTCCCATATCTTACTCGTGTCACAATCAGTTTGGAAATTATTGTTTAAAATTTGAAGTATAATTTCCTTAGAAAAACAATTTTTGGACTGTTCATTACCTAAATGCATAAGTTGTAATTATTTAAAATTTAAGAGGTTTTGAATTTAATTTATTTTAAAAAGAAATTTGCTAAGCATAATGGGCGCCAAGTGACATTAGTTCTCCAATTTAGAAAAGTTAAAAAAGTTTAATTATTGTTAATAAAAAATTCTCAGGGTCGTAGATACTTTTAAAAGTGTACTCACAAAAATTTCAAAATCTGTATATTACAAAGTTAAACTAAGCCGACATAGCCCTGTGGAGAACACTGTAATGCTTGGGTATATTTTAATATTAATTTCATGATTTGCATTCATTGTTTATGATTTCTTTCGAGAAAGACAAAACAGATGTGTTGAAATATCATGCTGAGATGGCTGAAAATGTTAAACTCTTCTTTTGGAAAACGATTGCAGATTGTACACATGAAATATGTTTGTAGTATTTTTGGTAAAAAGAACAATTTTTGATATTAGGTTTCACACACTGAACATAAAAACAAACGTTTCTTTGTTCTTAATTATATGTTGTGCCTAAATTTAATTTGTTTTAAAATAATATTTTATGCAACATTTTGTTTTCAAATAAGAAAATAAATTATTGTGTTTATATAAATTAATCCACAGATATAATTAAAGAACTGTGTAATTTCATTTGACTGTCTATACAATTATTATAGAATTATTTAATCAGCAGGTTTGAGAATTACAAAATGACCTTTGAAGTTAACTTTTGTGTTAAACATAAAGAGATATTTAATGATCAGGTCCTAAAATATTGTTTGTTAATGGGAAAGATAAACCAAGTGGTACAAAAACAAAACAAAACATATGCTAAAAAGGTCATGTCACGCTAGAACATTTTTTATTAAATATATATAGTTTGTGACAATGTGAAAAGTTAGATTTTAAAATAGACTCATTTAAAAGACGCGGTTAAGCCAAAGAGATAAGAGATTCAAATAATAAATTAAATGTAGTAACTTCATTAATAAAAGAAAAATGGATTTTCAAGACAACAATATGAATTATTATGTTTAATTTTAATGTAATTTAGTTTGTTTGTTATAAAATGTAATTTATTTGTATTTTACGGCAGTGCGGTAAAATGTTGAACAGTAACCGGAAGGAACGCCTTTCGGAAGTAAGAATTGGCCTCATGGTAACAGCAGTCTGAGTCCAGCGTTAGGAGTGACAGGTTGTTTCTAAAAGAGTCTCAGTTCAGTGATTGAAGGGTTCAGACGTATTTCGACGTTTGTGCGTTATCAAATAGAACAATAAAAAAACCGATAGAATGTAAGATTTTATAATTTAGAAGGGACAATAGAGTTGATATTGACATAAGGTATAGACAGTGAAAAATGAGTGTACAAAGAATTGTTAGAGACTGACTTTACGAGAGACTTTGTTATATAGTAGAATGAATTACCATGCGGTTTTTCTTTGCAATGGCTTCCATGAGTCAAAGGTTTGAGTTTTGAATATTTTCTGGACAATAGGACTATAAACCCTTATTCAAAGTATTGAACGTGATTGTTATAAATAGTGAACTTTTAAACCAATGTATAAACTTGTAGAATGAGACATGAACGTTCAGTGTTTCAGTGTTAATGCTGAGTTGATAATATTTATAGACAAGACTGTTATTTGTGAGAAATATTAAAAGAAATTTTAATTTAAATGAATATTAATTTTCATTTTAATAAACAGAAAATAAATATGAATTCCATAAAACAAAGGGAGAAACGATTCGAGGATGTCATCATAAGGGAGAGAGCATTTCCACGAGGCGGGATCATGGTGTCTTGGACAATAGGAGAAGTCAACCACGGATTCAAAGTGTTTTCAACGAAACAATAACGTGTTTGGTATCCACGTTTCAGAAACTCTTATTTTTAAACTATGTATGAATTTGATAGAATTTGTGTTGTTTAATATTAGATATAAAATATATAGATGATTAGAATTTTAATAAAAAAGGTAAATCCTTAAACTTAAAACTTTATGAAGAAAACAAATTATAAATTTTCTGATATTCAGTAAAACAATATAACTTGCATTAATTTAAAAGGATGCAATTCTTATTTCAATTAAATTCATTTTTTTTGTATGTTGCAACAAGTAAGATAACGTCAGTAAATAAACTTTATTCAGATCTTTTTCTTATCAATATCATTTTAATAGGAGTAATTTGATAGGATGTGTTAGTGTAAGATGTTGAATATGACTATTCAAACTTTATATCTGTCTAATAGTTTAATAAATCTTTATGTTAACATTTCAGAGACAAGTGTTTTCATTAAATACCAAATATCACTGTAAGTACACTGTGAAAAGAACTTACGACCCCAGATATTTTTTCTTTCTTTTAAATATTTAAATTCATGCTTTTTTCAAAATTGGTATGCTAAAGCAAACCTGGCGCCCTATAGTCGAGCAAATTAACAAATTAATAACAATTAAAAGTAACTTCACCTCTTCATAGAATTATTACAAATGTCGCCGCAACTGTGGGCCTTTTTAGTCGAAATAAACAGTGATTTTGGTAATGAGAACTCTTAAAATCAAGGTAAGGACTCTCTCTATCATAATAAGAAAGATTCTTTTTTAAAAATTTTTTGTGTTAAATATAGTAAGGTAAAAAAGGAGTCAGAAATTGTAAATGTTAATAATAATGATGAACAGGTAGGGTTAGGAAATCAAAATTCTATAACAACACAAAGTAATAGTAGTAATGAATTGTTTTATCAACAGGGACAAAGTATTTTAGATCAAAATGTAGATTTAGATAGTAATAATAATAAAGTAAACAATGAGGTAGATAATACTGAAAATTTAAAAGTTAAGAAGAATGGTGGGGTTAATGATTTTGATGGAAAAGATAAGGTTTCAAGTGATTTAATAAATAAAAATAGTAATTTGGTAAAAGAAGATCAAAATTTAAAGAAAATGGAGGGTACTAATAATAATAATAAGAATCTAAGGGCTGAACAGGTTAGGGTAATGGAACAGGTTAGTGTAATTGAGCAGAATAGAGTAAATGGGGGTAGAACAAATAATGATCAAGGTATGAGCATGGAGAAAATATATGAATTGTTAATAAATAAATTTGAACAAAGCAGTTTGAAGATAAGTAATGATATTAAACAAACAAATAATAAAATTGAACAGAATAATCTAGAATTTAGGCAAGATAATGATAAGAAGTTTGAATGTATAAATAATAGGTTTGATCAAAACAATTTGGAATTAAAAGAAATAAGTAATAAATTTGATCAGAATAAGCTAGAAATTAATGAAAAACTAGAGAATTTTAATATTAAACTTGAACAGAATAATGTTAAACTTGATAAAATAAATAATGACCTGAAACAGAGTAAATTAGAACTAAGACAAGATAAGTTAAACTTAAAAGAAGCAATGTGTAAAAAATTTGAAGAGATTAGGGTTGAAATAAAATCAGATTATGTAAAATTAGAACAAAATCTTAAAATGGAAAGTAATGTAATGGAAACTAATAATAAAGTAAAAATTGAAGTGAGCTATTGTGAGAAAAAAGTAGAATTTGAATGGATAAATAATGTAGAAGGTGTTTTGATAGAAAATGTCAATAATTTGGATAACAATTTAGATCAAGCAGTAGCTGAAGTAGAAATTAACAGTTTTAATGAAATAAATAACATATCAAATGATTTGATAATAATAGAGGATAATTGTGTAAATGACTGTGTTCAAGAAATTGCTAAAAAGATGAATAATGGGTTAGGTAACAAGGTATATCCAGAAACAGCAAATAATGTTGAAATTAATATGTCTAGTGGGGTTGGAATAGGTATAAGTAATTTGAAAAACAAAGTAAAAGTAAATAATCTAATAATAAAGGAATCAGCTGTTTATCTTAAAAAACGAGTTTACCATAGGATTGTAGATTTTGAAAAATATGCGATGTTAGAATTTAGAAATATTTTTAGAATACAAGAACAAGAAATTAAAAGTTTTTGTGAAAAAAGTAACTTTAAATATAATCTTGAAAGTAAAAATGTAGAAATAGTAAAAGAAGGCTTTGTATTAGTATATAAGAATGGTGGGGTTAGAATTCCTAAACGAGCAGATGTTGAAATTAGGTCATTAGATTCTAGGATGTTTGAGAGAAGGAGGGGTGATGATATGTTTGAAAGAGAGAAAGAGAAAGGTATTTTGTCAATACTCCGAGACAATAACAAAGTGGGATCTTTTGTTAGGAAAGGGTCTGTTGTGATGAATAGGCTAGACAAACTGTCCATGTGGACAGAAGTATTTAACGTTGCAATTATGTTAAGAAAGCAGGTTATATTTTACAAAATGTTTCACCAATCGGGGAACCATCGTAAAAAATATATAATTTATAATTGAGTTGTAATCAATTGAAATTTGGAATGAATAAATAAATGTAAGGACATTTTTATAATGACACGGACTTGATTTTGAAAAATAATTAATAAAAAGTAGTTAAGATTCTGTTAATAAGTAGTTTTAAAATTGAATAATGTATAGTCTATAGTTTGAAATAACAATAGTATGAGTATTAATAAATAATAATATAAGCCAAGCTAGTATGATTAAGAGTTTAGTTTTAGAAAACGTTTAGGTATTTGCTAAGTGAAAGACGCTAGGTTTATATCAGTAGATAACTCTGAATGTTGTTTATTCCAATATAAATAATTATGAAACGTGACATAGATAAGATAGTTAGTTCGAAGCAAGGATTTAGTGTAGTGTTGAAGAAAGAATATTCAATATTAAGTAGGTGGATTCAATAAAATATTCAATAATGACGAGAGAAATAGAATCTAGTTGGAGCTAAAAGGTTCACTTCTTATCAGTAGACAGATATATTGCTTCATACAGCTAGGGGAGATTGTTTATTCCTTAGTCAGGTATAAATTCCTATGCATGACATTGAGACGAAATATAGGGAGTTACCAAAATGCTGTCTAGGAAAATAAAAAACCTTTGACGTATAATTCTAATTTAACTTGCGTTTTCGAATAAAATTTACTTAAATAAAGGATAATTGGCTTTAAATAAAGTAAACAAGAACAAAAGTAGATTACTTAAATAACTTTAATAGTATTGAAGGTAAATTTTTTAAGTAAAGAACTTAGAATAAATTTTAAAAAATAAAATTTTCTTTTTGAATTTGAATAATAACATCTAGAAAGGATTACATAAACAGAAAATCGACGATGCTAGTAATAAACTTGGTAAAAATAAACATTATTTCAACTTCGGATGAAACGATTTTAATGAAATTTTTTATGAATTTTAAAATTTTCTTCGTGTAGATGCATTTAAGGAGTACATGAACATTTTGGGAGGAGGTAGGCGTTTGTGTAGTCAAAATAGAATGTTTTATTCGTAAGAATAAGGCATTCTGAGACTGCATAAGAGGGCGTGTTGTGAAATAGGGATGTGTTTTGGGCTTTATCTTGAATTTAGTAGAGATATTGCATTCAACCACTGCACATTTCAACGTCACAACATGTTACTCTGTGTAAGAGTCTAAAGAGCAATTAGAAGTATGCACGGTATAAAGTAGACGGTTAGAAGAACCTATGTAGGAGAGGTTAGGAAGAAAAATGCATAAATAAGTGTGACATTATTACATGAAAAAACTTCATGTAATAAATTTTAGACAGATGTTGAAGGCAAATAAATTGTAGGATATATATGCAGACGCGATCAAGCTGCATATACATGGAATAAACCGGACGTGACATTATTAGGGAGTACTTACGTAACTAAATGTATAATTTTTATAAAACTGTAAAAATGTTGATTAGCTGATTAGAATAGGTAATTAGATGTTAAATTGTAAAACGATAAGTTGTATGTTTTGATGTTATAAATATTAAGGATTATTGATTAGATGATAAGATGAAAAATAGTTAGTTTTAAATGATTTGTGGTTTGTGAATATGAAGAATAGTTGTTTAAAGTTTGAGAATTTATGTGAGTTTTGCCAAGACAGATAATAATTAAGTTTTTTAAGTTTTTTGATGTTAAAAAAGGAGTAAAGGAGGTTAAGTTTTTGTTTTTTAAAGGAAGGAGTAATAAATAATATAATATGAAGAGATTTTGATGAAATTTATAAATAAAATAAAAGAATTAACGTTTTTTAATAAATAATGTTTGAATTTAAAACAATAGATGATGTTAAGCAGTTATTTGATAAAGGTGTCTAAAGATTTTGAAGAAATACGGTGTTAGCTGGGAAAACAATGTAAAATTTAATATTTTTGAAGTTTTTGTAAACAAGTAATAGATGATTAAGAAGATATTAATAAGAAGTAGTTTAAATGAGAGATTTTTGAGTTTTATATGAAGATGATGACTTTACAGAATTGTTGAGTAAAGTGGTATTTAAAATGAAGTTGTTCTGTTAAGAAACTTTTATAAAAAAGGTAGTTAGGTTGCATTAATGGTAAATTTTTAGTTTTTAAGAGGTTTTTTGAGTACTGCGATGAAATAAAAGAAATATACGACGATTTTAATGAAATAAAGGAAATATGCGACGATTTTAATGAAACAAGAGGAGATTTAAGGAATTCTACGAAATACGGCGATTATTATGATTTTTAAAGGAAGCTACGTTGAAATAAGGAGATTATTTATGAAAGAATATAGGTAAATAATAAGGAGTTTTTTATTATGAAGAATTTGTTTGGGGATTAATGCAACTTGAATTATTAAAATATGAAAGACAAGATGGAAATAATTTTAAGATAGGATACTGAGAGACAATACAATTGTAAAGAGGTAATTTTTAAATAAATAGATGAGTTTTGTAAGTAATTATATTTTTTTGATAATAATGATGTTATATTTTTAAATTTTAGTTGAAGAAAAGAGTTTTTTTTTTGTAATTATAAAATCAGTAGTTAACATGTTATCCCAGCAAGACAAAGGAGAATTGAGATTTTAAGTAAGAATAAATAGTTATTGGATTTAAACTAAAATGAATAATAATATAAGATGATAATTGAAAAGTTTTAAGGTGAATTGAAGTAATTTTGAGTAATAAGTAAATAATTTCGTAAAAATGTTAATTAAAAATGAGAGGTTTTAAATTTTAATTGTATTAAGTTGAAGGAATTATTCAGATGAATATCTAGAGTCAAAGGTAGATTTTCAAAGGATGTAGAAATGTCGTCTTGGCAAAGAGGATGAGACGAGAAAAAGTATATAGACGGCTGTCTGGGAGATAAGCTTTGAGTGACGGGATCCTGTCAACAAAAAATGTTGATGGAAAGTTTCAGCCAACAAGGTTGGAAAGGAAACTGATGATGGGTTTTATTGTATAAATAGAGATAAGGCTTGGCACTAATTGATTCGTATATATTTTTTCTTTTTACAAATGAGTTATGATGACTCAAACAAATTGAGATAGTAAAATAGGATTATTAATAAATAGATTTTTTAGTTTTTATAAGAAAAGAGAATCTTTCTTAAAATTAAGTATACTAGGGATACTTATTTTCTTTCAAGAGATCCTTAAGCTTCTGAAATGAAATGTCTTGAACATCCATTAATATTTTTTTTCGATTTGAAATATATATATATAAAAGCTTTGTATTCCAATACCTGTATTGAAATACAAACCTTGTGGGGTTTTGTGACAATGTGAAAAGTTAGATTTTAAAATAGACTCATTTAAAAGACGCGGTTAAGCCAAAGAGATAAGAGATTCAAATAATAAATTAAATGTAGTAACTTCATTAATAAAAGAAAAATGGATTTTCAAGACAACAATATGAATTATTATGTTTAATTTTAATGTAATTTAGTTTGTTTGTTATAAAATGTAATTTATTTGTATTTTACGGCAGTGCGGTAAAATGTTGAACAGTAACCGGAAGGAACGCCTTTCGGAAGTAAGAATTGGCCTCATGGTAACAGCAGTCTGAGTCCAGCGTTAGGAGTGACAGGTTGTTTCTAAAAGAGTCTCAGTTCAGTGATTGAAGGGTTCAGACGTATTTCGACGTTTGTGCGTTATCAAATAGAACAATAAAAAAACCGATAGAATGTAAGATTTTATAATTTAGAAGGGACAATAGAGTTGATATTGACATAAGGTATAGACAGTGAAAAATGAGTGTACAAAGAATTGTTAGAGACTGACTTTACGAGAGACTTTGTTATATAGTAGAATGAATTACCATGCGGTTTTTCTTTGCAATGGCTTCCATGAGTCAAAGGTTTGAGTTTTGAATATTTTCTGGACAATAGGACTATAAACCCTTATTCAAAGTATTGAACGTGATTGTTATAAATAGTGAACTTTTAAACCAATGTATAAACTTGTAGAATGAGACATGAACGTTCAGTGTTTCAGTGTTAATGCTGAGTTGATAATATTTATAGACAAGACTGTTATTTGTGAGAAATATTAAAAGAAATTTTAATTTAAATGAATATTAATTTTCATTTTAATAAACAGAAAATAAATATGAATTCCATAAAACAAAGGGAGAAACGATTCGAGGATGTCATCATAAGGGAGAGAGCATTTCCACGAGGCGGGATCATGGTGTCTTGGACAATAGGAGAAGTCAACCACGGATTCAAAGTGTTTTCAACGAAACAATAACGTGTTTGGTATCCACGTTTCAGAAACTCTTATTTTTAAACTATGTATGAATTTGATAGAATTTGTGTTGTTTAATATTAGATATAAAATATATAGATGATTAGAATTTTAATAAAAAAGGTAAATCCTTAAACTTAAAACTTTATGAAGAAAACAAATTATAAATTTTCTGATATTCAGTAAAACAATATAACTTGCATTAATTTAAAAGGATGCAATTCTTATTTCAATTAAATTCATTTTTTTTGTATGTTGCAACAAGTAAGATAACGTCAGTAAATAAACTTTATTCAGATCTTTTTCTTATCAATATCATTTTAATAGGAGTAATTTGATAGGATGTGTTAGTGTAAGATGTTGAATATGACTATTCAAACTTTATATCTGTCTAATAGTTTAATAAATCTTTATGTTAACATTTCAGAGACAAGTGTTTTCATTAAATACCAAATATCACTGTAAGTACACTGTGAAAAGAACTTACGACCCCAGATATTTTTTCTTTCTTTTAAATATTTAAATTCATGCTTTTTTCAAAATTGGTATGCTAAAGCAAACCTGGCGCCCTATAGTCGAGCAAATTAACAAATTAATAACAATTAAAAGTAACTTCACCTCTTCATAGAATTATTACAAGTTTCATCATTTAAAATTGGATAATGGCTGTGAAAAATAGCAGTAGGAGTATGGTTTTTCATTTTTTAAATACAAGTTTCATCTTTTAGTTGTTTTCAGCACCATCCAAAAACAAAAATAACTTAACCTATAATAATTATATTTACAAATTTTATATCTCTTCAATTATTTGTAATAATTATGTAACGTGTTCAAACATTGTCTTCACTTCCTTTATAGTCTTTGTTGCTTTACAATAACTGATTTTTTCTAACTACTTATGTCTTCTTTAACTCTTTGCAAACAGTATTTAACAGGTGTTTGCTGGTCCTTAGCTACAGTTGTTTCAAATTCATCATTAGAAAATTTAGTTGAATAAAGAATAACAATAAGGAAAATTGAAACTATATGGCGAGTGTTGCCAATTTATATGTGAAAGCAAGTCATTCTTCACCTTCCTTCACTTTTGCCAGTTCCCCTTATGCAGCAGGAAAGCAATTTCAGTAAACTATTTAATTATGTGGCTAAAACTATAGTTCATAATATAAGTGAATATAGCTATATAATAATATGATATAAATTTACCTATGTCCTATTTGGTGGGTCATAATGTTAGCAAGCAGTAAACCTTCATCCACACAAACTATGCATGATTTGTCAGGTCTACAGAGACTAGTCATGTAAGCTACACCAAGAACTTGTCCTTCGCATTGTTGCATCCTATATAACATATATCATAACACAGACCTGTTCAAATTGTTATTTCATAACTTCTAAAAAGTAATCAACTACTGAATTAGTATAGTTTTCATAAAACAGGTGTAAAAAGTAAATTGGTTTTATTATTTTCATTTTTTGTATCAAATTTATGTGCTAATAATATTTAATTTTGGCACTTTTAATCTGGAACAGACTGGTAAACTGAAATTAAGAAATTTTAATGTAACAGCAGATATTTCTTGCTGAAACTCTATATTCAAGGATTAAATAAAGCAATAAAGCTAAAGTTTCAAAATTAATTTAATAATATAAATGAGGTACAATTGTTTTGCCTTGCCCAATGATGCCGCAAGGCGAAACAATTGTAGCTCATTTCTATTATTAAAATAATTTTGAAACTTTAAGCTTTATTGCTTTTTTTTATCCTTGAAATTAAGAACATTAATTAAGAAGATATTTACCCAGTCTTGCCATACAAACCAGCCAATATACATTTTCACTGAAAATTATAACAATTTATAAAACAATCTCCACTCTCTATAATTGAAATGGTGACTTTGTGTCAACAGGCTTTGTAAACTCGAATATTAAATTTTCTAGGGTCTAAATTCTAGGTTCCAAAATTTATTTTTGTTCAAATAAAAGTTATTTTTTGTTGTAGAAAATTAGAATCGGTACCATAATGGCTGAATAAAATAAAGGGTGATACAGGGAAATGGTAAAATTTGAAAAAAAATTATTGTAATGGAAAAATTATAATTTAATAGTAAAAAACATGCAATTTAAGAATATTCAACCTCTAATTTTATTTCTTGAAGATTATATCTTGCAGGTGAGCTAAAACATTCCTGCAATATTTTAGTGAAATTTTCAATATCTTGAAGTAACATTTCATTAGGCGTATCAGCAATTGCTTCTCAGATATTAGCTTTCAATTCTTCCATTGTAGCAGGTCAACTGCAATACCCTTTGCTTTTATGGGGACCCCACAAGAAGAAATTGCAATCTGACAGATCAAACTACCTGGGAAGTCATGCAATGTCACCATTTTTTTTTAAATTATACATATCCTTCATACCATACAATAATTATGTATCCATGTGTTAAGATGGCATTATGTTCTAAATTAAAATGAATTTCTTCATGTGCAATCTCCACACTGTCATTCTTACTGTAAAACATTTCAATGGCAAAAGCACATTTGTGCCCACTCCAAGTATCCATGATAACTAAATGGAAAGATGATGTGACCTATTTTCTACAATTGCTCAAGACTTACAAAATGACCCATTTCCCTGACTCACCCTGTATGATTGTTTTGATCAATTTAATGTCTATTAAGATAAAATATGAAGAGTAACAATAATGTTAAAAATCTAGACATAACACTCACTTGATATATAGTTAGTAGTTGAATGTAAATAGCAAAATATTTCAAATTAAATCATATAAAGGGGTATTACGAGAGTACAGAGGAAAATTTAAAATGTTTACTCAAAGGAACAATGTCCTTATATTTATTTTATGCAGGATTCAGTGGAGTTCAGTTTTGTATAAAAGCAAATACGAAATAAAATAAATTTTAGAAATACACACAATGTTTAATACAGTATACTTATTTATCGATAAACTACTTAGACAAATTGGAAAGAAAGACATATTAAAAATTCTCTCTATATTAAAATTTCCTATTAGATTTTTTTTAAATATAAAAATAAATAAAGGCATATTATATATTCTGAATAATCATAATCAATAAGGAATGATAAAGCTAGTATGAGGGGCAGTCAAAAAGAATTGTGCACTAGTCTAACAAAATTAACGGTTGTAAAAATCAAGAAAATTTCTTTTTTTTTTTTTTTAAAGTACAAATAAAACTACTTTTCTACATAATCACTATATAGATTCATTTATCATATCGAGTGATAGGTTTTTCAACTCCTTCATTTAAACATTTGTGTCCTACTTAACAACAGGGAAATCACAAGGCACAAGGTCTGGACTATACGGAGGATGTTCCTACTCTTCCAATTTGAACTCTTGCCTTACAAAGCCTATTGTGACACAAGCAGAATGAGGGGTTGCATTGTCATGGAAAAGCACAACACCTTTTGACAGTTTTTCTAGGTGGTGGTTGCCTATCTTAGTTTGTTCAAGGTTTCACAGTAAGTTGATGAGTTAATTGTTATTCCCCTTGACATGAACTCAGTATGCAGTACACATTGATCGTTGAAAAAAATACTCAACATAACTTTCTCTGCTGATGGAACCAGTCAAAACTTTTTTCGAAGGGGAGACTAAGCATGTCTCCATTCCTGTGAAATTCATTTTGTTTTAGGAGTGAATTTTCATCTCCAGTCACTATTTTGTCCAAAAAATCATTGCCTTCCCTGTCATATCAAAGCAAGAACTGCAGAGCCAATTGAAAATGCTTCTCTTTGTGTTCTACAGTAAGTAAGCAAGGTACCCAAAAAGCACATGCTTTTCGAAACTATAGATGCTCAGAGATGATACTGTGCACACTTCCATGAGAAATATTCCTCTTAGTTGCAATTTTGTTCTCCATGATTTTTCTATTTCCAAGAATCAATTGTTGCAAATAACGACGAGTAACACCATGTATTTCCAGTTTGGATGCATCTTTCAAGGGACGCAACATTATTATTAGTATTCGTCAACAATAAAATCATAAAAATTATACAGGAGTTTAAACAATGTTACCAACAGTTGTAATAAAAATGTACCTTTAACAAAGAGCAATACAAATATATGCAACTTACTTTTTGACTGCTCCTTTTATATAATTATTTACTAACCTTGTAACAAAAATAGCAAGATCATGGTGGTTAGGATGACGGTCTTTGGTTGGGTTGATTTGAACTTGCCATGCACAAAAATTTTCCAAAACTTCTGCTGGGCTATAAACATCTACATCTAACTGCCAAAAAAGAAACAAATTTCAAAATATTAATTTATTTTAAAACAATGGTTTTATTCCACTACTTGATGCAGAAATAATAAGCATTCACTTAATAAAATAACACAAACATAATCTGAATGTTAAAATAATACGGTCACAAATTAAAATTAGACAAATATTTCATAGCTTCAATTTTGTTTACTGGCCACTTACTGCTCTTGTTTTATAACATAAATTAAACATTAGTAGTTTTAAAGGAGTTGTAAATAAACAATACAAAAACTTTACACAAACCTTATCATTATTAATTAAAATACTAACTAATCAAAACTATTTGTCACCAAAAATGTTTATCTGGTAGTTGTCAAAAAAGTAGAAATCAACCATAGATGCTATCTTATATTTTGTAGCTTATGTTAAACAATATTTATATATATTATTTAAATAGAGTATTTATGCTAAAGACCGTAGGTGCTTGGTGGTATTCCATTTTAATAATTAAAACAACACTTTTTAGTATAAACCACACCTTTATTTAAAATTTACCGACCATGGTTTCGCTAGTTACAGCATTGTCAAGGTAGTTTACATGAATACTCATGTTACTTAAAAAGTGTTGTTTTAATTATTTAAATAAGAGTCCTAACTTGGTACACTTGTGTCATAAACTCATTTTAAACATACATATTATAAGATAAAATCAACTTTAAAGGTGAGAAGTCAATGTTTGTTTTTGTTTTTGAAAACTAATACTTAAATGATAATATTTACAATTGTAAATTTACAAATTGTAAATATTTTCCAATATTTACAATTTTGGCCACTGGTTTGGATCATTAACTTTCACATTTAACCATAATTTGAATGAAATCGGCACAGTTGATTTTGAAAAATTATGTCTTTTATTACAGCTCCATTGCTAATTTTTTATCTTTGCCAATAACTTAAGAACACACATTTTCGGAAAGATGACAACTAATATGTTTTGTTTATGTTAAACTTAAGAACTACATTTTAGCAAAATTTTAACGGTTAGAATAGATTTTGGTGTGAAAATGGATTTTTCTTTTCTTTTTGTATCTCCAAATTTTGAGTTATTGAAAAATGTCCCAAGATATGAGCAAAATATGCTCACATTTCAAATTTGATTAAAATTGGTCCCCTCTGAACTCTAGAGCAATGTACAGACATCATTCCAAAAACCACTGGACTCACATTTCTGCGAAAAATACCAATTTTTTGACCCATCATGTAAATTTTCTCTTTACTATGAATAACATGAGAAAGTAAAAGGCGGAATTTTTCAAAAGCATTACACAGTGGAAAATAATAGTTATATATTGTATTAATTTAGTAAGACTTAAAGGAGTTTTCGGGAAAAGTTTATATGTGCTATATTTTTCAATATTTACCAAATATTCTAAATAAACACACACTGTTAAAAACTATTTTAAATAAACTCAAACTAGGTATTCATGCTATATAAGGGAAACTGAAATCAATTTCGACATCAGGTTTTCCATAATTAGTCTCTCAGTTTCCCCTAAAAATGCAAAACTAATTTTACAAAGCATAAATGTTATAACTTACCTGTTTAATACAATTTGTTAACAAAATTAAACGCACTAATGCAACATTCATGTTGATACCCATAGTTGCATCATAAAAGTTGCTGGCAACCTAAAATCATATTTTAAAATAGCATCAGACTAAATCTGTTAAATGGAATATTTAGTATAATATTAATAATGAATTCATATCTCGAAAAAAAAAGAAAGAAAAAAAGTTATATTTAGGACAGTAAGTCACAGAATAGAAACTAATAGTATAAGGACGTTTAAGAGGGTGAGAATCATCCCTATCAGAAAGTTGAAGATTTTAATGTTTCCTTCCATAACAATAAACAAACATAATTTATAACGCAAGTAGTTTACAACTGAGTGCTGAGTTGCAGTAGATATATTTTTAACCATTTGCAGTCGATATAATTTTATAATATCAAATCAATGATAAAACGTTTTAATCTCAGAGCTCATTACTAGTGTATTGAATGAAATAATAAACGCCAGATTTAGAGTCATCTTCGGTTTGTCTTTCTGACCTCTACTTTAGCAATAACCAATAAGAGATATTATTTTTACTTTTGCATTGTAAACCATCTTGTCCACATTATAACTCCCATTGTTTCAGTGCATAAAAAAAACAAATTGTTTAGTGTATCTTAGCCTGTAGTTAAAAATAAAATATATGTCATGTATATTGTGATTATTTTCTAAAATTTAATAATAAATTAGTTGCATGTTTTGTTCATCAAGATATAAGTATAAGTCTTATTTTGTATTTACATTCTCAAAATATACATTAATTAAAAACTAGACTAGAAACATGGAGAAGTTCATACAATAATAAAAAATGTATCACAATAACAATGACATCAAACATAAAACCCTATGAGCTGAGAGAGATGGTGCATTATAGTTAAAGTAGGTCAAATTGAACAGGTAATCTCACAGATATTCTGTAGGACATCAATTACAACTTGCACTACATGTACAAAAGGTTAAAACTATAATAGCCAATACTCATTCTCTTGGCATTATATGTGTATACAATCATCGCTAATAATTAATTAATCATTCCTAAACTATTAAAGACTTTAGTGAAAAAAAAATCTTTTGATAAATGAACAGAAAAAAAAACAGAAAATATTCCAATCTGATATAGAAGTGCTCTAACATGTTTGCAAGTCAATTTGTTCTCAAATATTTTTGTTTCCACAATTTAAATTTTTTATTTTAAATTTAGATATACTAAAAAAATAATGAATGATTACTATTTGTGTGTGGTAATAACTCTAGAACCTATAAAATGCTAAGAATATAATGTAATATATAAACTTTTTTAAACAAGGAATGAAATCAAAATAATGATTACTTATTATTATTGAGTATTATTGAATTACTCTGATCCATAAATAACAAACATTTCTTTTACCCACTGAATTGATTTTTCTGTGTAGTTTAGGGTAAAATACAATTTTCTTTCATATAGATAACATTTGTGCCACTGAACCTATTAAAATTACAACTGAAAACACAAATAAGCGATTATACTGATTAGTATAATATAGTTAACTGATTTTAAACCATACCAAATAATAAATTTTCGAGTTTAAAAAACAGAATCTAAGGCCTTAATGAAAATAGGCTGAAAGCAAAATCAAGCTAATTGTGACAAAATAATTTTGCAGTATTATTATCAAGTTGTGACATTCAGTTGTATATAAAACTGATGATGACTTAGTTTTTGAAATGCCATCCTTGTACTGAAAAATAAAATGTTTATTGTGGAAAATTGTATTTTCTTTCATTTAGTGAAGGAATTTTCCTCAAGTGTTGCTAATTATAGTAAAATGATTGTTGTGTTATTTGCAAAAAATGCAAGTGAGAAGCATATCTTCTCACAAGAAACTTTTGTCCATTATTTATAGACTATTTTTAATGAAATTTAATACATAATACTTGTTTTCATACTTATAAAATTGGAAGGAATCCTCAACAACAATACTGATTTATCCTAAAGCTACAACAAATCTACCTTTTGTAGACCACTTTCCCTGGTAAGATAATTGTTAAATGAAAACCTCAATACTGCTCATAACACCATCATTAAAGTCAGAATTTAACCAAACAGACTATATAGATTTAAATTTTGGTGAAATATGTCAATTAATAACCCAAATCAATATACCAAATTGTAAGTAAAAGAAAATGATGGTTCAAGAATAATTTGGAGACAAATTAAAAATGAAAATTAATTACTCCTTGATACAAATTTTCACTTTCAGATTTAATACTTGAAATGAACTCGATGAATATTTTGGTATTCCAAATAAGGTATCTAGTTCCAATCTTGTTTAATAAAACCAATATAAGACTGATTTTCTATATACCAAGTGTCCATAAAGTCCCACCCCTCTCTTATTTATTTAATTAATGGAAATAGACAGATTTGCTTAGGGGAAAGTTTAGATAACCAAAGGAGTAGTTTTTTGAAGTATCAAAATTTTCAACCCTTATCCCCAAAATGGAGTAATTTGGGGATAAGTCAAGAATTTTAAATAGCAACCCCTATTGAGTGATACCTCATTTTAAAGGTCTTTTCAATATAGGAATAAATCAAATAATTATAATAGTACAACAGATATAGGCCTATTTAGATTACAATAAAAGGTTGGTTAACACCTAAATAAAAAATTTAAAAAATATATATATATATAACAAATAAAGGTTTGTAAATATGATTTTGGTTACATCAATTAATTATAGTAAATATATAATGTTTTAAGATCTGCTGGCTCTCAAACTTGTTTGGAAATTTCAATTTTCAGCACTATATACAAAACAAGCTTCTAATGTAAAACCTACACGAATAAAATGTGCCCTTCAATTTACAGATAAATCAAAACCTTGGTTCATGGTTAGTTAAAATCACAATTAACTCAATAGTACAATAATTTGATTCATTTCCTTGTCTTAGAAATATTTTATTTGATTACATTTTGCTAAGGTAATTCTTATAGATCTATAGTTACAAACGTTCAAAAACATTTTAAGAGCTTTGATCTTCTAAGCTAATACATATTCAAATTAAAATGAGGTTTTGTTATTCAATGAGTATAAAAATGTAAATCTATATTTAAACATTTCTTTTCCTCCCTTATAGCTGTATATATATATATATAAGTTTGAGAGTCTGCAACTCTTAACAGTTGTATATTTTAAAATAAAACATTTTATTTTCTAGCAAATCTAGTATTGAAAAGATCATTTTCAATTTTAGAACTTGACTTATTCCCTTGTGGGATAAGTTGATTCGTACCAAAGGGATAAGTGGATTCAAGTTAAATGCAACATTTCTTCAAACAGCATAAACATGGATTCCCAGGAAAAACTCATTTTAATTAATTGCGTAGTATGTCATTCAAGAATCATCCAACGGAGTCAAGCAAATAAAAGTTTAGTATCTGTATATCGCTTAGGACTTATTTTGTAAGTTTTAAACCTGATTAACTATTTATATATTAAATATAACTTATTAGTTATACTGCATGTAGTGAACTTTGAAACATTTTGTATTCCTTATAGCTTTTTGTGCATTTTTGTGTGTTTTATATTTATATTTTTTAATTAATTTTGATAGTTTTTATTAATAATGAACATATATTCATTGTTTTATAATGGCTAATCCTGACAATTCAGATTATTGTGACTTAGTATATGGGATAATGGACACTACATTTTAAAATCCTTATAAGGATGAACCAAGAATGGGTAGTTAAGAAGGAAAGTTGTTAATGAACATCATAATGGCACACCTGTAGGATTGTGTCCTATTTCTATTAACATTTTATAGCAAGTTTACAATCTTGTTCTTTCTTTCTTTCTATACCGTATTTTTTTGTATTCAATTCTATTGTATGGTTCATTTTTATTTTACATTCATATTACCTTTTTACATAAGTCAGTAAGAAATAAAATAAATTACGGTATTGATTATCAAACAATACAATTCATAATGTTTTTGCCCCATTTTTTTTACAAAGTAATAAAATTAAATCCAGTGTTTAAAAATACATTTTTCATAATTACATATATTTTTAAAAATTTCAACTTTTTTATGACCAAGTAAATAGCTGCATACAGGAAAAAAAAATTGTAGCCCCATATTTCAGAAGAGAATAAATGTGGTTTTGCAACATTTATATAAACATCATCCTAATATGATTAAAATTTGTAAAAAAAACAAAAACTGACTTTCTTATTCCTTTTTTATAACACCTCTATAGCATAATAAATCAGAAAAAAACTTGACGAAGAAAAATGTTTATAACAAAAAATAGAAGTAGGCCCTAATGTATTATTTTACAGATTTTTCAGTGGTGTGAAAAGGGTTAATATATTAGTGGGTTTTTCCATATATCATATAAAATTATGCTTACCATATTAGTTATAGTCAGAATAAAAATTTCAACATCATCCTCAGAGTGCAACTCCATTACTTTATGATCTACTGTTATCATAATTTCAATATTATATTGTTTTGTATAGTAATCGCTGCAATGTAGCCCTTCTGTTGTGGTTTCAATAATACATGATTCAGTATTTTCTTTTATTGGATGGCCAATATTATGTTCTTGAGATTCATGCACATCAAAGTTATCAGTTAAGGCAATAACTGTATCTTGTGGTAAAATATCTTTGTTTTCATTATCATCTTCACTATCTTCATTGTGTTTAATGCTGATTTTACTCTCCTCCTCGGCTTGTTTTTTATCTTCTTTCTGTGAGTTTGCAAAATTTTGTTCATCCTTTGTATCTTCATTTAAATAATCATAATCTGCCACAACATTACTGAATGCTTTCTTTTCTGCATTCTTCTTACATCCAACTTTATTTTTAATAATTTCACTCAATTTTCCTGGATCCTTATTTTCAACTTTTCTTTTACTTTTACTATTTTCATAATAAATACCTTTTTCCGCTTCTTCTACCATTTCTCTTTTTACATTTTCATTATTCATATTTCTTACATTTTCTTTATCACTAGTTTCTTTATTCTTCATATCAGTCAATATTGTATTAACTTTTAAATCTACATCTTCTATTTTTGGATCATAGTCACTTCCATACTCAACATTAAACTTGTCTTCTTCACTTCCATTACTAACATTTTTATCTTGAACTGCATCCATTTCGTTTTCAACTATACAAGGAGTTTCATACATAATTGATTCAGTTTCAGAATTTATAATGGGTGGTAACTGTTCATCACTTTTATTATTTTCTAATTTTGTGTTAGCAGCAATTAATTTTTCTACATTTTTAATATTTTCTTTATTATTAATACTTTTTTCTTCTGTTTTCATTGCTACCTCTTTGCTGTTATTAGATACATTTTCATTATTTATTTTCTTTATGTTCTTGTCTTTTTCTATTTCTGAAGTAACTGGTTCATTGTCGGTATTTACTTTGTTTAAAATGTTTTCTTTTTCAGTTTCAGGAGTAACTGATTTATGATCAGTATTTAATTTGTTTATGTTCTTGTCTTTTTCAATTTCAGAAGTAACTGATTTATTGTCAGTATTTAATTGGTTTATATTCTTGTCTCTTTCACTTTCAGAAATAACTGATGAATTGTCCGCATTTAATTTGTTTATGTTCTTTTCTTTTTCTATTTCTGTGTTATTCTGTTTAGAATTTGCTTCACGTTTTACATATCTTGAATCAGACACTCTATCTCTAAAATTAAATTCATTTTTAACACCATTATTATTTAGGTTAGAAGTTTTTGAATTATCAATATTACACTTACTTTTAAAATCTTTCACATTTTCATCTTCTAGTGGTTTAACCATATCAGTATGTTTGTCATTCATAGGTTGAAGTTTAATAATACTTTCATGTTTTGCATCATTATCTTTTTTGGAACTAGAATCTTCTATGCAATCACTTTTTTCTGGTTTAATAAAACTTTTCATCTGTGGTTTACTTTGTTCTGAATCTATTTCTAATTGTACTCGGTTTGTGTTTTGTTTATTATTAATGTTAGATTCATCCTCAGAACTCAGCCCATTATAATCCAAATAACTTTCTGAATCAACATTGCTTGCTCTTTTCTCTTTAATGCTTAAAACTGAATCATAATTTACATTCAAGTTATTTTGTTCTGCTTCTCTTGATTCTTGAGAATTTTTACCAGACTCAATTTTAGATCCCTTTACTTTTTCTTCTTTGCACATAGTTTCTAATTCCTCATTGTTTTTTCCTACTTGGTTGCTACTCTTAGCTTTTTTATTATTACTTTCTATGTTAAATATATTTCTTGTATTTCTTTCACTTGTCTGTTCATATTTATTTTGAACATTATTAATATTTAAATAAGTTTCTTGATCTGTTTGTCTTTTTACTCTGCCTCCTAGTTTGTTTTTATCCTGGCTATTGAATTCAGAACTATCTATATTCATTTGGTTGGTAAGAATACTATTTTCTTTTGGAGTATTTTTTAAATTCGGTTTTCCTTCATTATTTTTTAACTCTTCTGCATTAAGGTTTGTTTTATCTTTATTTATAATATTATTTTCAACTGGTACATTAAACAAATTGTTATCCTGTTCCTCACTTTCTTCTTTTGTTGCAAAAAGTCTTTTTTTATTTATATCGTTTTCATTATGAACATCATTGTTATATTTAAAGTTGTCTAAAGAATCTTTTTCTAAAGTTTTTTCTATTCTTTGTTCATTGTCTTCATTTCTATCTTTCATAACTGGAGGGTCTTTACTTTCTTCTTTGTCCAGTAAGTTGTTGCTTTCTTGTTTATCACTGTTATTAACACATTTCTTAATTTTTGTTATATGGCCAATTTTTTTTAGTTTTACAGTCTTATAATTATCATTATTTTGCATTTGCATTTCCTTTTTACCTTCATGCAGATTCTTTTCCTTGCTATTTAATTTTGGTGATAAGTTGTTGTTTGAAGAAAACTTGTACACTCTGTCAAATTGATTATCACTTGTTGAATATATAGAATTTCTGCTAGGGGAAACTGGGGCTGAGCTTTGTTCTCCATTAAGATTTACCATTCTCCCTTGTTCAAAATTCTTGATTCCAATAGTTTTTGAGTCTGAACCTCTTAAATCATTATTCATGGAAAGATCTTCATCAGTATCATCCAGATTCTGTTTAGTATTTAGTGATTCCCATTCCATTCTTTCATTAAATGCTTCTCTGGAAGATCCTTAAGAAAAAAGAAGACAAAGATTAGAACAAAGTAACTATGATAATTATTTGATACAATATACGTATGTACATTAAAACCTCATTAATTCAGACTGGTGAGGGTTTTCAGTTGTTCTAATCAATGATGTCTGGATTAAATTAAACAACTTAAATATCATGTTATAGGGTACAATACAATAGAATGTATAATCTAACAATAAACAAGTTTATCTTATGTTTAAAATAATATATTTGTAAATAAGTCTACACTAAAGAAAAAAGATAAGAATTATTATATTTTTGTACTTAATATGTTACCTTTTTAATAAGAGTACAATGTTACCCTTTTTACTTATGCATGCTACATTGGACTTCATTGAATTGAAGACAAATATCAATAAATCTTAGCTATCATCAACTTTTACTTCGGAATATAATTATAGTTTTATATCTCCATTAAATAAAACCACATAGTTTTTAGTTCTATCAGACTACAGAACTATTAGCTTTTTACCTGCACCTTCTAAATGTCTGGATAAATTTGGATCATCAAATTTGTGATTATTTAAAGTATACCGTGGATCACGTGACTGTGTACACCAAATACAATTGTCTGGCGCTAAACATTTTTTTAAACTTTTTAAAAACTTTTTAAACTGTATGTATTGTGTATTTTAGTATTTTAATCTGTTTTTGTGTATTTATATACATGATGAAGTGAATAACTTGATAATCGGATTATGGTCCCAAAATGCATTGTACGTAAAAATTCATCTCAATCAAAAAATCACACGACGAATCAATTACAGGTAAAATTTACTATTAATATTATCATATATACGATTTACACTATTGACCGATGGTACTTGGTAGAACTCCATTTTTATGAAAAACAAACACAATATTTAGTAAATTCTACAATTTATTTGAGTCTTGCCGACCATGGTTTCGCCAACAACGGCATTTACAAGGCAGCTTAACAAAGACTAAGGAAAAATATAGAAACTAACATATTATTACTACAAAAGGAAGAACAGTTACTTAACTAGGGTAGGGGGGGGGGTAAGAGCAAGGGAAACATGTGGTCATACGGAAGACAATGGTTTTAACAACGGTGAATTTGACAAAAATTCCACCTGATCATTAAGTACTAGTTTGGAGTCTTTACAAATTATTCTCTTAATCTCTAACATTTCTAATAAATTTAATTTCTTACTTTTAACATTAACATGGAGAATTTCAAACTTAACATTATTCAAAAAATCAGACACTACATGAGTTTTTAAATGATTAGAAAAACTAGATTCATTATGACCCAACCGCCAATTTCTTTCGTGTTCCATTAACCTGCATTTAAAATTACGGCCTGTTTGGCCTACATAAACTGCATTACAGATATTACAAGTTAATTTATAAACACCACTTTTTTGCATGTTATCTATTTTATCTTTACAATTTAGTAACATTTTTCCTAAATTGTTTTTGCAATAAAAAGCTGGTTTACAATGATTTTCGTTTTCTAATACATTCCCAACCGCATAGCTAACCTTACCAATATAGTTAATTCTACGCCATTTTTGTAATTTATTAGACTCTACGGTTGGAAAAATAAGTGATTTAGCTTTATTTTTTAATTTAGTTTTTAAAATTTTCTCTATGAGGTTAACATCATAATCATTATTAAAAGCAATTTGTTTTATGCAATTTAATTCCGTACAATAATCGTTATTAGACATAGGAATGTTAATGAGACGATGCAACATACTATGGAAGGCGGCCATTTTGTAACTAAAAGGATGTTGTGAGGTAGAATGTATAATATTGTCAGTAAACGTAGGTTTTCTAAAAATACGTATGAAGTTTAAAATGTTAAAGTTTTTGTTTTGAATTTTTGATACAATTATTAATAAATAACGTAATGTAAAGTGAATTTACGGAACTTAAAGGTAAATAATTGTAAAATGAGATAAATAGACAATAACAAGGAAATTTCAAGATAAGGTATTTTAAATGAGTAATTTGATTAAGAAGATTGATAAGGTGTTTGCTGGGAAAATAATTAAATGGTAGGTTTTTATGAAATAATTGAGATTTTTTTTATATATAAGAGTAATGAAAGAGATATTAAGTTTACAAGAATATTGAAAAATGGTGTCAAGGAGAGAAATAAATCTGTAAAGAGGTTTTTTGTGAAAAAGGGTAATTTGATGGTGCATTAAGGGTTAGTTTTAAGTTAAGAAGAAGTTTTTTTTTAAATCTATGATGAAATAAGAAGAATTTACGACGTTTTATGAAAAATAAAGAAGTTTATTATGGAGGATCTATGAGAAATACTACGAATTATTGAAGTTTTAATGAGTTTTTAATGAAGTCTACGAGGAAATATTTGTAATGCGATGAAATATGTTAGTAACCTAAGAAGCTACATAGATAGATATGAAAGTTTTTTTATATAAGGGGTTAATGCAATCTAGTTATTAAATTATGAAGGGCCTATCATGAGATGAATTTTGAAATAAGATACTATAATGTAATATGATTGTTAAAGAAGTTTTTTGAAGATAATAGATGATTTGTTTTTGTATTTTAAAAAAGGAATAAGTAATAATGTAATTTGAAGTGTTTGTAATTAGATGATGAAGTTTTTAATGTTTAATAAATTTATGGAAGAATATTGTCCCAGGAAGTAAAATAAGTAATTTGAGAATTTTGAATAAAAGGAAGATTGATAAATAATAATAACTAAAGTAATTTAATTTGGATGTAATTTGGATGGGGTGAATAACATAATCAAGTGATGAAATGTAATTTTAAATAATAATTAAGAGATTTTGAAATGGTAAGAAATAAGAAATGAAAATTGTTAATTCTAAAAAGGTATAATAGATAACTAAAAGGTTTATGAAATAATTTAGTACTGACTTGATAGAAAAAGTAGAGAGATAAAATTTGTCTTAGCAATTAGAAATGCAAGCGTTGAAAGGAAATCTAGAATCAGCAGGAGACTTTCTGGCGGAATTAGGTCATGAGATAAGAGATTGATTGACAGACAGCTCAACAATATGATTTGATGGAGGTTTTAATGATAATAGTGGATAAGAGTTGATTATAGATAAGTTGATTGATTATGATATGCAAGTAAGGTAGATTTAATGAATCAATAGATTATGTAATAAGATGATTAATATGGTGTAAGAGAGAGAAGAGTTCTTATTTTAGAATTTAGTTTTCCTTAAAAGAAATGAGTATTCTTAGCTACTGAAACTTTTAAATTTTAGAAATCTATAGAATCGGTTTTGAAATTTTTTTTAAGTTAAAGTTTTTTTTTGTTAACTAAAACTAAAAATGTGTGCTCAAATATTTTATATTGAATCACAGATTTGATGGGGTGTTGTATGCCTAAAAATGGTTATATTGATTTGAATATTAGTAAACCAGGAAACGTTAGAGTTAATTAGGGGAGGAGGTTTTAGAAGTCAAAAGTATGACTCAATGTACATAGTAAAACAAGGGAATATAAAAAAGTAAATATAGATTTCCAAAGGATTAATGTGATGTATAAAATGTTAGTTATAATTTGTAGAATATATTTAGATAGTGTTTTGTTAAAAATATAGACAAAGCTTATTGTCAAGGTCAAATGTAGTGCGAGACAAATTATCGCATACGTTGCGAGATTAGTGTAATACCAAAAATGGTAATTTTAACCAAGATAACCAAAAAATGGTTATATTGAGATTTGAATATTTAAAGTAACCCGGGAAACGTTAAAGTTGAATAAGGGAGGGGGTTTTAGAAGTCAAAAAGATGACTCAAATATATAGATTATTAAAACTAGGGTAATAAAAAATTAAATATAGGTTTCCAAAATAATAATGTTATGTATAAAATATTAATTCTAAGTTGTAATAAATATTTAGGTAGTATTTGTATTGTGTTGGGCAAAATAATTTGAACAGAGTCAGTGTTGCTAGGTGTGAGAATAATTCTCGCATACGTTGCATATTAAATAGGACGCTTGGTTTGGAAGCTGGAGAGAGAGACATGTGGTTTTTTCAGTCTTAGAGAGGGGTCTGAGGTGGTAGGACATGTTTTCAGTGAAGAGAAACTTTCTCAAAATGTAGCAAAAGTAGTTAATTAAGGTCCTATGGTGACATTTAGTTCAGGGAGAGATGTTTTTAAATAAAAGAAGCTTCAGAACATTAATGGTGAAGATTCAGTGAGTTTAGAGACAGTTTGACGTGGTAAGACTTAGTTTGCGTATTGGACAATAACTATTGGTAAAGTGATGAAAATCTTTGTACAATACCATGAATTTAAAAGGATAATTAATCGTCAGGTGTATAGATTGAGTCTGCAAGGTCTTTGCAACACAGAATGAAGGAACTCGGCACGTGGAGGTTTCCAATCTACCGGATCGGTTATGCGGTAACAAAAATCAGAGACATTTTTATAGGAATAATTTTGTAAAAGAAAAAGAACTTTTTATATGAACTTTCTAAATTTATTCAAATGTATAATCTTTGTTTAATAATTAGTCATTTAAAGAACTTAATTTCATGTTAATAATAATAATCATCTTTGCTACGTGAGAGTTTTAAAGCTCACCATAAAAAATAGTTTTCTTTCAAGTTGCAACTATTAATTTTAGAATTATAAAAAAGGATACTGAGATTTCAAATAGTAGTAAGATATGTATTATGAACATGTGTGTATAACCTTGTATAAATGTTAATACTTAATTCAATAAATTATGTTCAATTTCAGCACAACAAAATAAGATTTTTTTTTATTTCACCGAGAACCACTGTAAGTACACTTTCAAAAGGATTTGCGACCCTGAGAAATTTTAATAATAACAATTAACTTCCTCTTTCAAAATTGGTAAGCTAACGCTACCTGGCGCCCATAAAGCTTGGCATATCTTTATAAATAATAATAATTAAAATTTATTTTCATTTTTTTTGTAACAAAAAATATATAAGAACTCTTCAAGTTAAACAAGCTTATATATATAATATATTTATTACATTAGATCTAACAGTACGGGAAATGAAATGCACCCGTGCGGTCCGCAGTCTTAGAGAGAGGTTTGATATAGTAGGACGTGTTAACAAAATAGAGAAACTTTTACAAAAATGTAGTTAAAATGTTAAACCGAGTCTTAGATGAGTTTTAGAACAGTTTTTGGGTAGTGGTAGAGAGTGTTTGATTAGTCGATATCAGAGACAGTCGTATTTTCTTATATAATGTAGAACAATGTGTTTTGTGCCAGAGCACGCTAAAAAGGTGAATACGAGTAATGTTAAGCGAGCATGAACAATTTGTGAGGTGTCTCATAGACTAAACGTTAATAAATATTAATCTAAATAAGAATTTTATTTGAGTAAAATGGAATTCTCGAAAAGAGTGACTGATATAATGCCAGTAAATATCTCACCACGTGTGAACAATGGCGGAGTTTCATCAGGAAGTCAACACAGCAGCGATCATAAAAGCATAAACTATCTTTCAACAAAGGACTGGTAACAAGTGTTAAAGAACACTTAAAATCAAATATTGTTTAACCATTTAAGATTTATTATTATTTAATGTATAACCTGTTTATAATTTTAATATTTTCTTAAATAAATATTTATTTTTTTCTTGTTTGAAAATAAGATATGTCTACTGACATGTATAGTTTTGTTCAGATAAAGTAATTTCAATACAATAAAAAACAGATAATGATACTAATCTGTTTCAAGTAGGATGTATAATCTAGAAAATCTATGAAATTCAACTTGAATTATATGAAAATGTACTAACTTTTGTTTTAAATAAACCATGTTTAAGTTTCAGCACAAACAAGATTTCTTTATTTCACCAGAAAGACCACTGAAAAGTACACTTTTAAAAGAACTTGCGACCCTGAGCTATTTTTACCGATTTAATAATTAACTTCATTTTTTTAAAAATTAGTAAGCTAACGCTTCCTGGCGCCCATAAGCTGAGTAAATGAATTATTTTCTTCTCTTTAAAAAATAAAATAAAATAAATTCAAAACGCCTTGATTTAAATTATTACAAACCTGAAATTCTAATATTCTATAATAAAAATAAAAGAGGAGTTGACACCCAGAACAAATTAAAGGCATCCTACAATGTCGACAGGAAAACAAACTAATGGCCTCTTTCCATGTATGCAATACTGAACATTGGAGGGATAAATGAAAATAGGCTATAATTTATCTAGCAAATTTTGGAGAAAATATCCCTCGAAGAAGTTTTTTTCAAAACCCTAGCAATAGATTTGTGTAAGGGTTATACGACAAGAAGAGTTCTACAAGACAATCTTCCCAAACTCTTGAAATAGCAAGAAAGTAAACTGGCAGGCATTGTAGACTAAGAACATCAACTTCGCCCAGCAGGAACAGAGGGACGATGTGCCTGGAACGATGTACATGGAAAGAAAATAGGTAGACCCTTGTTTCATGTTCAACGTGTGCAAGTTTCATCTTCAAGCAACACACCACTTCATTGTGCAATGACTGTGCTAGTGACAGAAATGCAGATGAAATTGAAGAGGAGGGTTAGAACAAGAAATGAATTGTCAGTTCAGCAATACCAGAAAAAAAATGTAATTATTTTTATTTAAACAATTTAAAAGCTAATTAACAATTTATTGAATTGATTGTAAGAGATTTGAGTATCAATAAAGATTGTTTTTGTGACCATATTTCTTGTATTTATTCAACCCGGTTTATTCTTCCATGCATTACCAATTGTATAAAAATTTTCATGCGACTAGTTATAGGTTAATTATAAATAAATGGTGTCATACCTTGTAGTAATTTAGATTCAAAATGTATATGCAGCAAGCTTTTATGAATAACCATGTTTGGTAAAAATTCAATTTTTCCTTAGAATGGCCACTTACCCCACCTTGCCGTAACTTTAATTTAATTACAGCTAGTTATTGTGATATCAATTTATAAATGGCTGTCTGTAAATGGGCTTGGTGTCATGGTACATGTAATCGAGGGAGGTATGGACCGGTGGGCCCTGAAGCTGGAGTTTCCAAATCCTTTTTTCTTCCTAACTCTAATATTTATAGTGTCTTTGCTATAATAAAGTATTAGTGATTCCTCAACTCGGTACTACTTAAAGTTACTTATTAATTTTATTAGGAATATGAAATCTCAGAACACAGGGAGTAGATAATAACGAGAACCTACTGTTTCAAAGAGAAAAGAGTCTACTTCAAAATGTATAGGCTACCCAATATTAATTACTTAAATAAAGAGAATTGAAAAAAAATAGCAACCAAAGAACATCCAATAACTAATTTTGTTTTTGCAATCATATTTCTATCAAATTCTGACAAACTTTTAAGTTAGAATAATTATTAAATTCATTATAAAACACATCTTACCATGAGTGCCACAATTGGATTTAGATTTTTTCTTCTGATCTGATCGTTTGTAAATAATATGTGGATGTTCTACCCCATGTGTTGGTTTTGAATCTTTAATAGGCTCTATCAGATATTCTTCATCAGGCATTTTAATATATCCAACCTACAAAAAAATAAACATTACCGGTATAAAAAAGTTTTTTTTACAAAATGCATTAGCCTTCCTATTTTGTTTCTATTTATAAATTATATTTAAAGTTTTGATAAATTTTGTAAGTTAAAAATTGAATATAATAATTTCAAAGAAGATTAAAACTGACAGCAGTGGGTCTCGTACAATACCTGCCAGATAAATTGTGATTTTGATTGTGCATATATAGGCCTAAGCTACTTAAATTATTTTCAGGTATTAATTTGTCAAAGAATGTAAACAAATTTCAGTAAACAAGTTAATCAGTAGGGCCTATCTTAAATTTATAATGCTATAATAAAAGGTTTAAAGAAGTTTAAGCTATGGCACTATTGACACTAAAATAGACTAGGCCTAGCTACTAAGTTAGACCTACCTCCTTATTAAACACAAAAATGAAACTTGCAGTGTATAAAAAATAGGCTGTTAATATTTGTAAAAGAATGACTTTTTTTGTGTTTATAAAAACCAAATATTGCTAACTTTAGAACTTTGATAAATGTTTTACATAAAGCTAACTTGAATGAATTAGGGCCTAAACATTAATAATACCATAAAGACTACCCACTATTATTAATTATTAATTGTAACTTGAAGAAAGAATCAATAAACACAAAAACACCACATTTGTGAATCTAATCCCGGACATGTAGGCTACCTACTTACTATATAGCCTAGTCTATAGTAATACTAAAATTCTTATTGTAGCCTTGATGATCACTTCCTAAATATACAATAAAATGGGTTTAGGGAATCTTTTGAGATTTCTACCATTTGCAACAAACTTTAATTATTTATACAATCCTAACCAATTGTACAACCATATAAAAGGAACGTAAAGTAAATCAGTTGGCAACTTATGTCTTACCAAACCATTACATGTTGATAGTGCTGCTCTAGATTTAGGTTCACCAATAACTTGCCCACTATAATGACACTGATTTCTCGAAAGTTTCTTGAAGTTAGCAGTTCTTATATTTTCTACAGCATTTACATCTCTTCTTTCTATAACGAGGCCTGGTGATAAGAAACTATGGTGTGGCCATAGTTCTAAATGCTGTTTTTTACCATTAATTGGAACAGAAAAATGGATTGCACTACCGCTGTCTCTTTTAGGGCGTGACATAACATCATAGTAGTGAGGTAAATAATGTGAAACAAAAGCACCATCTTTTGTAACCTTCTCTGGAACTACAACTTCCACATTCTCTAACCCATCAGTATAAAAACCTGCCATATTTTTTGGGCTGATTCCAACATCAGAACTAAGAACAATATCCTTTAAAAAATAAACTAGGTAAAATAAATAGGTCATTATTGAATAAATATAAAAATAAAACCTATTGACAAAATAATAAAGTATTACATTTTAAAACACACTTAAAGTAAGTTCATTGTTAATATCAATTTCACAGCCACTGTAAGTACTAATATTTTATTCATAGCCATTTAGTAGTTTGAACAGACAAATTTTCAGTTAGAACCAGTGGTTTCTAAAACCAAATTAAACTCTACTATTACAACCAAGTTGCTTAAATTACATCAAACCAAAATGTACCAATGGTAACAAAATTTACTATGTTCCAAGTATAAATTCATAGTCTTTCCAGTGAATGTAATAATAAATAAGATTCAAACAGGTTGTCATAAAAAAAATTAAACTTTAACTACCAATTTAAAAATTAATATAAATTAATAAAATATTAATCTTTCAATAATTGTAATAAAAATATTAATTATATGTAATGGTTAATATTTTATTATTTAATACATATTTAAATTAAATGCCATGTAATAAAGAGGCAATAAAGTATTGGAGAGTGTTCATATTATGTGTATTTATAACATAAATTTAAGACTATGTGGATTAGGTATAAATAAAAATTAAATTTATTTTCTCTATTAAATATTAATGATAAATAATATCTATATTTGAATAAATATTTTTTACAGTACTATTTATAATAATACAAATATACACTGATAGTTTACGTAAATTTCTTCTTCTTTTCAACATGTTTTGTATGTATGTACGGGTGAGAGAAAGTCAGTGCTATATTTTTGTGAGTTTGAAATAGTTATTTGTGTAACTAGTGCGCAAAGTGACACTTTGCTGCACTTGAGAGAAATCTTTACGCACGAGCCGCAGGCGAGTGCGGAAAGTTTCTCGAGTGCAGCAAAGACACTTTGCGCATGTGTAACACATTATATTTTTCCTACAGTTACTATAAACCATATAAATAACAGGTAATTGTATATAATTGTTCGTCAGCATCAATAATTAAATTATTCTGATATTTTTAGGTTATACATAGCCTGGGCTATTATAAATTGTGTAGGCAATTACCATAGCAACCGTTTGCATAAAATAACAGATATAACAGCTGAGTTCGTCAGCATCAATAAATAAATTATTCTGATATTTTTAGGTTATGCATAGCCTGGACTATTATAAATGTGTAGGCTAATTACCATAGCAACCATTTGGATAATCCTAGCCTGGATTATTAAAACACTCTTATCTATCAAATACTCAACAACAGGATATAGGTTAAGTTATAAGTCCAAAGCGTTGAATGACAACAATGCACCATTTGATCGATTTAGTCACACAGCTGATCGAGTTAGTAGTGTTGCCAACTTGTTTTCAAGAGAAACGTATTACGTGCCTTATACATGCACACTATTTTGTGTTGTTTGGTTGAAATTCTGGAGTGCGAGAAAGTAAAATGAGTGCGGGAAAGTGAAATGAGTGCGGGAAAGTAAGTAAATGCAGGAATCAGCTACTTTGCGTACTATAATCAGTGCAAGAAGACCCGCTTTGTCAGGTAACTGTAGGAAAAAGTATTTACATATATACATAGACCTACATATATCGGTATATATAGTGGAGCGTAACTGGACAATCTAGTATGTTCCGTAATGGATTTTGATGACACAAAATTGGAGTTTTTTCTCCATACAAAATATACAGTACTATAACGTGCCATAAGAAGTTTTCACTTCCCATACAGGTAATTAGTGTATAAGATTATTGTCATAATAAAATATATTAATATTATAATTTATGTTACTAATAATATAAAACGAAAACGAATTGACTAACTTGAATTTTTATTCACAATTCAACACGTCATATAATTTACGCCTTGTGATTATATTGATGATAGGAGGATAAGTATAGCGCGGGCCGTCTATGGTTATGTATTACAATGATATTTGTATTTAAGAAGTAGAATATTTATGTGAAATTATTAGTAATAACTGAGTATATTATCTCTAATTATATATGCCCACTAATGAGATTAATGTTCATTTAGGAACGTATATGAGACTTCTTATAAAGATTTGCAGCTAATTTATTTATTTATTTAAATGTGTATTTTTTATACAACTATTGTATAACTATTGTACATAAAACGAGAAAACTAACTATGAATTGAGACAATCATTGTGATTTAATGTCTTGAAATTTGGCAATAATTATTCATTTTATGGCAGCTTGTCATGTGAGGAGGTATATCCAATAGCCTACCGTACGTATTTTCTAAATTAGATGTATTCGAAAATTAAAGCATCATTTAAGATAATAAATAAATTTATTTAAAATGTCTTATTTTTTCTTGGGTAAATCGTAACTAAAATGGGTGAAAACACAGTTTTCCACAATAACCACTTAAATTGTGGAAAATAAAACAATGATTATTGTAATAAATTCGTTAAGTGATTTAAGTGTACAAGGGCAAAAAACAGTGAATATATTAAACATATTATTGTTTCCTTTTCCCTTATTGTTTAAATAAAATAAAACATTTGGGTCATTATCGCCTACACAAGCTGAAAAAACACGACAGAAAATGTCAGCCACTTCTGGAAAATTTGTTCCAAACTATACAAGTAGTTTTTTCGGATTTGTTTTGACGCCGAATATTAATGTTCAAAGAAAGGTGGAAATAAGCGATAAGTAACACCCACTTTTGATGAATCGTTTGAGAACTGGACAGTTTCACATCATTTTCTGTGATCATAGATAATACCCTGGACATTTTTTCAGTATTACAGAATGACTGTTATTGAAGTTATACTTCCTTGCGCTCGTTGGGATGGGGTGTTGGACTGTTGGTCGAGAAACCGCGTCATGCTAAGAATGAGAAAAATTGAGCTTTCGGGTAGACTCAGCGGCAGTTTTGTGAACGCTCGGGCGATCCCCATCTGCTACAAAGAGACACAGGTGTTCGCAATGTTCGCATCAGCCGAAGCAAAACCGAGTAAATGATACTTTCTAACCATGTGTTTTAGTATATTTGTTATTGATTGTAAGAAAAATCTTGAATATTATAACCGCACAATAATTGAATATAAAACTAAATCAGGTAAACAGATGGGGGCCCGGTCAACTGGAGAAAACTGCAACTGTAAATTTAAATGTTTTACTAAAGTCCCTGATAATATAAAATCTGATATAATTTTACAATTTAATGGTGTAGCCGATAAAACCCTACAGGATACTTACTTAAGTGGCCTCATAACTATAATAGATGTTCAAAGACGAAGGCCTAAGACCGGCGAAGGTAAAAAACGAACTTATTCCACTAAGTATAGAATTAAAACAGGCACCTTTGAGTTATCTGTATGTAAAAAGGCATTTTGCTCTTTTCATGGAATCGGTAAGGCCAGAATTGACAGAATAGTTGCATGTTTACAAGAGAAAAATCCTTTTCCACATGATAACCGAGGGAAACACGACAATAGGCCTAACCAAATCCCTCAAAATATCATTGACACTATCGATGAGCATATAAAAAGCTTCCCAAAGGAAAAATCACACTATAGTAGAGCTGATAACGAGAATGTTCGTTATTTGTCACCTGATTTAAATATTAAAAAAATGCACCTACTTTATTTAAAGAAATATGAACCAGAAAACTTTGCAAAGGTAGAAAAAGGTGAAGAGTGTAAACCCTATGTTACATATGACTTTTATTACCGGCATTTCGTGACACATTACAAACTGTATTTTGGTGTACCAAGATCGGATACCTGTCAAACTTGTGATGAAATTTTAAATCAACTGAAAGTAGAAAAGGATCCCTTACGTTTAAGAGAAATACAAAACAAAAAGGAAATACATTTGAAAAAAAGTGAACAGTTTTATGAGGATTTAAAAACAAAACAAAAAGAGGCCAAAAAGGAAGATGATATTGAAGTAATATCGTTTGACTTTCAACAAAATATGCCTCTACCTGCAGTACCGGGTGGAGACGTATTTTACAAACGTCAGTTATGGGTATATAATTTTACAATATGTTCTACAAAACAAGGTAAATCATTTTGTTACATGTATGAAGAAAACACGGGTGGGAAAGGACAAAACGAGGTAAGAAGTATGCTAAATCATTTTGTTAAAAATGAAATAGATGAAAAAGTTAAAACCTTGTACATATTTTCAGACAACTGTTCAGCCCAGAACAAAAACTATGCTTTGAATAAATATCTCTACACACTTGTCAAAGGATTTAAAAGATTTGATAAAGTTATACATTGTTACCCAGAACCTGGTCATAGCTTCCTTCCTTGTGACCGAACTTTCGGTAACATTGAGCAAGAAAGAAGGAAGAGAGAAAGAATGTATTTACCTAAAGACTATCAAGATTTGGTAAAGAACACATCAAAAAAGTTTGTTGTAATAGAAGTTAATCAAAATATGTTTTTGGACTTCGCTTCTCATTTCAGTGAAATGTTCAAGCCCACTGCTAGAGTCTACGCAAAAGTAGATGAACCAGCTCCTACCCCAGGAACCAGTAAGCCTAAGTGTGGAAATCGAAATCCTAAGGCTCCTCCTCCTGTTAAGTTTGGAATTTCCAAGTATAGGAGCCTGGAATATAATCATGTTGACATCATCTGTAGAACTTCATTGAATTCTTTGCTACAGGACAAATTTGAACTTGAAATGGCTGGTGCAGTGTTATCATTTCCCGAACCAAGTAAAACTTTGTACAATGCTCCTTTAGGTTTGAAACCTAAGAAACTCAAGGACGTGTTAGATCTGTCAAAAAAGTATGTACCTCCAGACTGTATTTGGTTTTATAACACACTTACTGAAAAGAAGGAACTAAAAGTGAAACCGAAAAAAACTGTGCAATGTGGTAACTCAGGGGATGAATAGAAATTTAACGTTAAGTTTCATGCTGATTTTAAGATTCTTTAAAATGACATTTTAAATTTAAACTGATATTTTATAGCAACACTTGTGTAATAAACTTATGTTTTTTATTCAAAAAGTCTATATTATATAATTTATGTCCCATAAAAGACCATGTTTGGGGCAAAAAACAAGACATCTCCAATTTTGTTTATTTAATAACTTTAAGCCGAAAACTAATATTCAAAATAAATGAGGGAATTATAATACACCAAGGAAAGAATAATTAGCTTACGTGGTTATAAATCAATATACATAAGTATTTTTTTTTTAAACAGTTTTTTTCGTTTCCTGAAAATTTACTTAAATTGGAGCTGTCTGGTTTTTGCACCAAGGCCTTCAATTATACATTTTTGTGTTATCATGAAATGCTATAGACTGATACTAGTTTAGTTTATTCAAAACAGACCTAGGCTAGACAAAGTTGATTAAGATTTTTACTGCCCGCCTGATTTATGGCCTACTGACATTGTCGTAAATTAATATTACACTATAAGGTTATAATATAGTAACGGTTGCATAAAATAACAAGTGAATGGCCATATAAGTATAACTTCCACCGTCTGGTCCGACGCAGACCGTTTTTTCTTTTGATAAATCGCTGTTTAACTTCATACAAATTAATAAAGCAGAATCCGAATGAGGAAGCATAGAAACTGCTAAAAAACTCGTTATAACTTTGAGGTAGGTTTCTTTAAACATAGTTATCAATTATTTAATAGTGAAAACAAAAAAATACTAATTTAATTACATTTCTGATAATCACATTGCGGAAAAATCGCCTTTACGCCAAGTTACGCGTCTGGCGGCATTGATTCAGTTTGTTTAAATTAGACCGTATCCTTAATTCCTTATGTGGGATACAATGGCTATTGGCTACGCTTTATGTTCATGTTTTTTCTACTCGTGTAGAATGGCCCTTTAAATAAAGAAATAGATCATAAAATAAAAATACTAGCCCTCGACGTCAGTGTTTGATAGAAAACATGAAAAGGGAGATCTAATCTAAGACTATATGAAGAAGAAGTTATATATCCAGCTATGTTTAGTTGGCTTTGCCAAGTCGTATTCAATAAAGTGAGCTCCTAAGGGTTTGTAATATTAGAATATAAAATGTTTTATTTTTATACTTGAATGTCAATGTAAGAAAACAATACGTATTCTACAGTTACACTGTGCCTCACGTCATTTTAGACAAAGAGGAGGGGGGGGGGGGCAGGAAACCATATGGTCATAATCAACCAGAAATGGAGGAAAATCAGAAAAAGCCATAACCTGAAAGTATATTGACTTGACTATTGTGTATTGTACAATAAGGTCAATAAGATATTGCATAACCTGAATATGCTTTCTGTACAATATTAACTTAAAAATTTATGTAAATTAGATGATTAGATGTGTTATCGGTGTTCAGTGATTTATACGTTTTGAAGTTTATGAAAGTGAAATACTTCATGGCAATTAATGGAAGTGTTTCTATATTTGGGTGTAAAACTGTAAATCATATGATCTGATATGGGTCTAAGCTAGGACCTAACTTGAGTGTTGATAATATGATGTCTGACAAAGGGAAAGACACTAAAGACAGTATTATGAAATTACTTTTGTCTGGAGCAACTGCCAATACCATTGTAAGTTCTAGTCCTAATGTGAAATAGATTATTTCTACTTTAATAACATGTTCAGGTCATGCTCTTAGTTTATTTAGTTATGTTTTGCCACAGGTTTGCATTGTTTGCAATTTTAGTATAATGCATCTAAAGTGACCCTTTCAAAATCACTGGTATTAACCCATATCTGTAGATTTCAGCTTCAGGCAATGGTCAGTCCAATAACTAATTAGGCCTAATAATTGAAATTGTAACCTGTATGCCTATATAACAGTAATTTTTTTTAAATGGAATTGTTTACTGTAACTGCAACTGGTCTTTTAGGCGATTTTTTTTTCTTAATCAAGTTCTACATGCCTTATTTATTAATAATAAAATAAGTTTTCAATACAGAACTAACTTTTTCACATAATAAACATAATTTCAACTTTTCTAGGTTAAGGTCCATTAAGTGAATTATGCATTAAAATAGGTTTGTATGTGGATTTTTACTGTAAAAAATTAATATTATTTAGCTACCTTACCTGACCTACGCGAAAATTTGAAAACAGAAAATTTGTATATGCATACCCAAGTGGTCACCCATCCAAGTACTAACTGCACTCAATGTTGCTAGACTTGGTGATCTATAAATTCATTGAATTCTGTAGTTTTGAAATCGTGATTTTTCAGTGAAAATGTTAGCTCTGCATTGAACACTTATTTTATTATTAATAAATAATAAATCTAGAACATGATTTAAAAAAAATAATTGCCAAAAAGACCGGTTACAGTAAGCAATTACCCTTTAAATATGCGTAAATATCTAGGCCCTATTGTACATTATCATCTGATTTTATTATTACAAATATTAAATCTTTAACTATTTACCTTGTATTCAAACAATTAGCTCATATTTTTTGTCGGAAGTCACTTTTCAAGTCACAAAAAACATTATTTTAATAAGAAATATAACAGTACGAAATCCACCTTTATATTGATAATATTGATAACTATGTTCATCAAGTTAGTGAATGTTGTGATCGATTGTTTCACTAGGTCTGGCTATGTGATTATATATAAATCCACCTTAGGTTAGGACTGCCTACTTTAATATTGATAACTATGTTCATCAAGTTAGTGAATGTTGTGATTGCTTGTTTCGCTAGGTCATATATATATATATATATAGTCACCTATCACGACCTAATAAAACAAATATTTTTTCCCATGACAAATATTTGTTTTAATAATAAACATAGAAAGATTACACATCCACTATCTTGACTAACTTAGTCCTAAATATTAACGTAGACTTTAGTAATCGGAGCTGGATTTAACCTAACAATAGCTGGATTCACTTGTTTTCTATTTGTTATTTGATGGTGAAGAAATGCATTTTAGGATTTGAAAAGTGTCTTCCAACAAAAAATATGATCTGAGTAGCCTATTTGAATACAAGGTAATAGTTAATGATTTCATAATATTTCATAGCAAAATCAGATGATAATGTACAATAGATATTTACCTTAATGTATTTGTATAGGCCTACTAACCTAGCTGGTAAAAATGAAGAAAGCCTGTCATAAGAATAAATAGTGTAGACTAATCAAATTTGTGAAAACCTTACTCTGAAAAAGAAATATGGTATGTTAGAGAGCAATTAATTTTTTCACTATAAAAATTGAAAATGAAATGTACACGTATATATGCAGGTTAAATAAAGTTTACAGAATTGTTTTCACTGTTGAAGTAATTACAGATGACAAGCTTCTAGATATTGTTCAATAAAATCAGTATATAGATATAGATGGTTTATTTTCCATGTCAAACAATATCATTAAATACTAGTATTGATTATCAATTAGACAAATGATGTTCAAGATATGGCCCAGCCAAGGAGCCCACCATGTATAATATATAATTAATTATTAATATTTACAAAAAGGGATCCTAAATTGTAATTTTCCGTAGAGTAATAGACGGTTACTGAGTTAGTGAGATCACTAAGAAGGGCAGTCCGACTCGAGTTTATTTTGAGTACGGTCGGCGAGCATTCTGCTTCGTGAGGTCAGTCTACTTTTGGCATATAAAAATTCTAAATTAATCGTCATGTCTTTTTCTGCAAGGTAAGTTTTGAATTATATAGATTTAACTAATAACAATATGTTAACTAATAACAATTAATAAAACTCTAAATAATTTAACACTAAACTTGCGTTGCGTGTAATTTAATTATCTCCTGAGACCGCATACTCTAGCCATCCTGACAGATTTCAGCCAATGTGGATGCCGTCTCCAGCCAGCAGAGAACTTCTGATTTTTCAGCAGGGGGTTTTCTGCCGTCAAAAAGCTGACGACGGCCATAATTACAATACATGAAGTTTGATATTACATCTTTGTTTCAATGTTTGACATTAAGGTAAATGTGCATTGTAGATTCCATATCAATTTAGTATTGAAATTTAATGAAATCGTGTATTACATACTTCATTTTGAAGCAATTAGATCATCTTTTAGCTGGGAAGACTCTTTTCAAGTATCTAAATCATATATTTCTGTCAAAAATAAGCAATTTCCAATTTTGGATTCGATGTTCAGAATACACAATGAGACTATGCATTTAAGTTTCGTAAGTTAAACATAGGTAATGGAATTGTGTGTCCTTAGATGAATGCACATTAACTGTCTTCTAATTAGGGAAATGTTACAATGGTGTATGATTTCAGAATCATGTGAACAAGTCTTGGTATGTCAATACACACACACACACACACACACACACACACACACACACACACACACACACATACACACACACACACACACATATATATATATATATATATATATATATATATATATATATATATATATATATATATATATATGTATATATATTGACCTTCCCAAACCTGTAGTTCTTTTACTAGGTCTGGTTAGGTAACCACATATAATTACATAACTGGACCTATTTGCATGGATGAACATAAACATCGAGTGTTGCGACACTAAATACGAGTCTTGTGAAAAAAGAAGTAAACAATTTTACGGTTCTCTTTACCTGTTTAGTACGGGTAACAACCAGTAAAACTACAAAAACGAAGTTGTGCAGTAGAGATAAGCTTACTGTATAGCGTGGTTGGACTGTGACACTAATGAACCGGAATTCGAGCGACTGATGGACCAAGAATAAGCAGACGAAGCAAGAGGGGGCGAATGAAGAGCAAAGTGTAAGCAAAGAGAAAGAAGGAACGTACACGCATGCACAATTGATACACGAAGTGCCTTTGCAAACACATCAATGAACTACTCACTGCTCCATTATTTAGAGGAACAAGATGATAACATGCAGTTAGCTGAAAAACTGATAAAAGAAAAGTTCAGTCAAGAATCAAGAGACTGTGTTTTCTCAGTAAGAAACAAAAAGCAATGTTTGATTTTTTGAAAAACCGTTTTGTTTATTACACTTTTTTATTTTATGTAAAATGTACGTTAAATGTTTTTCATTTATAGTTTTGTACTGTGTATTATGTGTTTTATGTAGGCCTACATTATATTAAAATATTTTTATATCAAAACTATTTTCTTATTACATATTTTACCTTTAATTTTAGCATTCTTGCATATTATCCGCAAGAATAATCTGTGCCATCCAATTTCGTGGATAATCGGGAGTACACTGTATATTCACCATCGTTGCCATACGAATGAATGTTGACAGATGTTATAACCTCATAAGCCTAGGATTTCGTACTTTTAATATGCGAGGTAATTAATTTGCTAAATCAAAAATTGCAGCAATAAAGCAAAGTCTACCCCCTATGCTGGGAAGTGACTAGGATAGCTTAGTTGATAGAGCAGTGGCGCGTAAAGCCAAAGGTCCTGGGTTCGATTCCCAGTCTAGGTCGTATATTTTTCACTTGAAATATTATTGTATTTTCAATACTTGCTGGTAAAAAAAACGTATTAGTGTTAAAATCAATATATTAAAAATTAATAAATATATACACGTAAGGGCTCAAAAATGAGTAAAAATTAATTTCAATGTCGCATATGTGAGGTAATTAATTTAATAACTCAAAAATTGCAGCAATATAGCAAAGTCGAGTGAGAAGTCTACGCCCTATGCTGGGAAGCGACTAGGATAGTTCAGTTGGTAGAGTAGTGATGTGTAAAGCCAAAGGTCCTGGTTTCGATTCCCAGTCTAGGTCGTATATTTTTCACTTGAAATATTATTCATTATTTAAATGATATAAATATAAATAAATTGATATTAGCCTACTCTGTATTAAATGGGATGAGTCGATAACTGTCCCTTAATTTCACCCTATCCCTACAAACTAGAAATAATGTGGGAATTGAGGGTTTGGGATTGAGGAAACTGAGGATATCTCTCTAGGCTTTAGATTAGTACATTATAAAATCACATTTTTAATGAAAACGTAAGGTAAATCTGATTTATATGTTAGACATAGATTTTTCTAGCTCATTTGATTTTCAAATTGTAAAAAATTCTATAGGCACTAAATGTGAACAAGATAAAGGCGAGTAAAGCCATTTTCATAATGTGTTATAACTTAACGTAATATGATGTAAATTAATTTTTACAATGGTCATAGGTATTAAATACTTAAAGGCCACCAACTACAAATAACAATTCAGTGTAAAGTGTACACTAATGAAAGAACTTAATTCATTTGTAAGGTGCTTTGAGACGCAACATCACTGATATGATTAGGTGTAGATCCTACACTTTATTTTTGTTTTGTTGTTACTTATTGCCTGTTTTCTATATGTAGGCTAGTTTCTATAGGCCTACTTTAATAGTTACTATAGTTTCAACGAGGTACATTAATCGTCCTATAAATTAATCTGTGACTAAATTTTCATGACACTTGTGAAGTCGAAAATATTAGATTTTTATAAATATAGGCTTAACCTATAAAATGTAAAATGGTAGTTTAAAAATGTTATTAAAACCACACTGAGGTTACCTAACTTTTCCTAAATACCAAATATCTGCAGTATGTTTAATTCTCTTCCCCCCCACTCCGAATAAAATTAAACAACAGCGTGCTGTTCATACTACACTCTATTTGTTGTTAGCCTAATATTGACACATTTTTTTATATAGGTCATAGTACATATAGGTACACAGGACATGTAAGGTCATAGCCTGGCTAACAAGGTGACTTCAAATTAAATCCTACAAAATAATCTTTAGTTTAAGAGATATCATAAGTTCTTAAATATGTTTCAATTCCTAAAAAATCTTTCATCTTGTCTATAGTAACAGGTTTCTATTCGTTATCTAAATTTCTTCTTTTGTTCTGTTTAAAAATAATATTCTTCTCCAGTTAGTATTTACTAAGTATTATTTTATAAAAATAATCAATTTCTTGTGAACCAACTACTAAATCATCTTTTATACCATAATATAATTCAAATGCATTGAATATTGTTATGCATTAGGCTCAACAATATTGATGGAATCAGTCTATGTGGCTGAAACAAAGGAATTGTTTGTTGCCCTTGATATACTCCCCCACTTTCCAAAACATATCTGTTACAGTTTTCCTTATCTGTTTCAACATTACTCAACACTGCTCTTAATCCCGAACTTTCATTTTCACTTCAGTCAAGAACATTACAATCAAACTCATTGTCAATTTCACTTATTGATAAACAAAATCTATGTTTATTATTCAGTTTGTAATATTTCCAAAAATATTAGACACACGGCAGGAGGTTTTCGAAAAACTAGAGGTTTGCTTAGGGCTTTATTGAATGGATCTGCCATTTATATATACTACTGATACTTTATTTATCCTCAAGTGGCCTCTTTTTAGAACAAATTCTCAGTAATTCTGTGTAGATTTAAGCATGGGCATGAGATGAACTGATAGACAACTCTCTTTTCATGAATCTCTATGTTCAAACTGGTGGTTTGATACTATATAGCCTACTGCAATTGTTAAAAAACTCTTATTTGAAATTAGAAATGTAGAAAGATTAATAGTCATCAATGTTGATGGTTTTTGTAGGATAAATATAGACTCTTTTTTTTCTTTTCTTTCTTTTTTTTTCCTTCTTTTTTTTTTTTTTTTTTTTTCAAAAAAGATATATTTAGTTAATGTGTTACTACTTATGTTGATTATTTCTGCTAAACAATTCTCAAATAATCCAATAGGATCACAGATTTTGAAGTTTTTTTTCAGTCATCTTAGACTTTTGGATTTCATCCTAAAATTGCATTAAAACCCATAGTAAAATTTACGATGAAATTAAAATTAATATTTTTTATATACATACACATATCAAGAGTTTGTTTATATCCTGGAAATGTCGTTTATTAGTTGTTGTACACACAAATGATGGCAAATGTCCGAATAAACCATTAATTAAATATTTTTGTTCATTTTCTGCAGGGTTTGATAAATATTTTATAATAAGCTTGATTGAGGAGTATCTATATAACCATTATAACACATCTTCCATCCATGTATTTAAGTGTTTTTATTTGTATGTATTTTTTAATTAAATTTAAAAAGTAGAGTTTAAAAAAAATTAAATATCAATATTAATTTTATTATATAGTTTCAATTCAGTTTTACACAGGATTGACTGAGTCCAAGGTAACATTTGCCAATGTTGATGGATAAAATTTTTGAAACCCGTAACATTACTGGATTAATTGACAGAGATAAAATAGCCTATTAACCCGTTATTGATAATATAATTCTGGAGACTACACATACATTATGTATAGGGGAAAAATACTATTTTAATGTTGTATAATTTAAACTATAATTTATTCATCTCTAGACTTTAAAAATAAAACATTTTTTGTTATTTTTTAGGCTTCATCTTATTTGAGTATAAATTCTCCTAAAGTTGCTTGTCAAAGGAATGAAATGGGAGAAGAAAACTATTGTAAGCTTAGCGACTCATTACATCAGTTAGCAGGATATCCTGTAAGTCAGAAAATTTTTTAAATTAAAATTATATTTAGAAACAAAATCTTTTAAAATAAAATTATGATAAAATAATGTTTATGCAGGTCTCTGAAACGTGTGTTGATATGGACCACCCTTATTCAAAACCTTGGAATTGGCGACCTGAAAATGTGTATGCAAAACCAATGAAAGCACTATTTGTTACTGCACCTAATTCATCAGCTCCGTAAGTATAAAATCTTCGATATTATGAGGATAATACCACAAAAGTTAGGTATACAGTCTTGCCAGTTCTCTGTATTGGGATGGCGACTCCTTATTTACAATGGAGACTTCGTATTTTGAAAACAGTCTCGAGCCTTCCGTATTTTAACACAATTTGGCTTTTAACAATAAATATCAATACAGAAAAGCATTTTTAGTTTGATGCATTTAGATATATTTTTTTTCAGTAAAATATTTAGGCAATTGTATTGTGTGTTATTATATTATATTATATAAATTATATATATATATATATATATATATATATATATATATATATATATATATATTATCATGGCTAAAAGAAAATACAGTTAATTATGTTTAAACAAAATCTTTTGTGGAAGAGTTTCTGTCAATTTTAGAGTTAAGAAAAGCCAATACATTTGTCTTGTGCAGTGTTTGTCGGTGTACTTTAACTGTTTCTAATAGAGGTCGATGGGACATAATTGATACAGAAAAACACAAGTCTTGTATTAATTTCATTAAGAAAAATACGAAAATTAATTTCAGTGTTGGAATAGAAAAGAACAATGCTATAAAAGGAGAATGCTACTTCTCACCTATTCTTTTAGAACATAACATTTCTCTTAGTAATTCCAATCATGCAGGTGCATTTTTTGCAAATGTTTCCTGATAGCGAAATAGCGAAATCACTAAAAAATATGCTTGTGTTTGAAAAAACAAATGCTATAGTTCGGGAAAAATATTTTTTTAATGTGATACAATTTTAAGTTTTATTTTAAAAAAATCCCATTTTGTTCTACTGATGGTAGCAATCAGAATGATGCAATACTTTACTTATTAAGACACAGGGGATGACGTACCTCCAGTCTTAATAAGCAGAAGGTTGGCCCTGCTTTATTAAAGAGCCCTCGGCTTTATTGGTATTCAGCATCGAAGGTGGTCATGTCTTGAGTTCTCAAAAGAACTGTTAGAAGTATAACTGGCCATGATGTTTGAGAGGGCTGTACTCAAAAGAGCAGCTACTGCTGGCGTTCAGTTCACTGTATTTGACGAATACAGCTATCCAGGGGCAGGACGAGGACCAAATTTAGACAGTTATAAAATACCAAAAACAACAGTCACAAAATAAACCTACTGAAAAAAATGCAAATTTAGGCCTAAACAAAAGTTAAAAAATAGAAATCATTAAAAGTGGATCTTCAATTAGTAGGCCTAGTTTAAATTTGTCTCGAGAAGAGAGATTACTTATGTTCCTGTTTTATAATTTAAATAGTTCTGTTTGCTTCTTTCTTCAATATATTCTGCCGATTTTCGAAACACTAAATACTATAGTACAGTCTATAAAACCACAAATTCATGTATATTATTCTATTTTAACAGACTTATTTATGAACTTGTTATCTAAAACTTCTGTCATTATGCGAGCTTCAATTATATATATAAAGTTGAATATCATTGAAGAAACAGAAATCAGTTAGTGGTTTAGTCATTGGTATTTAGGCTGTTAAAGCATTAAAACTGGTTAATGATGCAAAAAAAATTTTCTATGATTCTGTTCACAATTACTTTATTAAAGTATGTGACTACATTGTTCATACATTTCCAATTAATAATGACATTTAATCAAAAAAGTTGGCAGAAAAGGTTATGTTGTTGATTGACAATGCATGCTCACATCCCTTCGAGTGTGCTTAAATCCTCAGATGGGAAAGTTTTTGGTAAATTTCTTCCTCCAAATGTTACTGTGCTAATGCAACCCATGGACTAGGGAATTATTGCCATGAAAAGAATTTACAGAAAGCCAGAAAATTTAAGAAGGTTGCGACCTAAAAGAGTTGCAGCAACTCGTTGTTGTAACGTTGGATGTTGAAAATTATTTGTCTGGTTTTTGGATTTTTGTTTCTCCTTTTCAAAACACGTCTGTTTGCTTGTGGGCCTTCCTCAACAATCTGAATTGGATGCCCTCAAATCGGCGTTTCGGAAACTTCGAAACTCGCTCCTTCTGAAATTTTTCTTGTAGGGGTGCACTTTGTAGTTTGTGTGGATTTGAGGTGAATTTTGAAATGATTATTCTTCTATGAAAATGAATTGATGATATATTTTGGAAACTACAATTTTTAAAATAGAAAAGTAAATTGTAATAAAGATATGACAGGGTTAAATAAGTTCTGTTAACAGTTATTTACATAATTATCTAATTTATATAACAGTCATGGTGGATTTTAATCATCGCTCTCTCCTTCGAGTACCGACACATAATTTCCTCCTTTTAAAATTTTCTTTTTTTCACTTCCAATGGGGTATTTCATCTACGTGCCTGTAAAGTCCTGGTACAATGAGTTTTTTGTCGCAAAGTTGTTTGCAAGATCATACCTATTATAAAAATTGTCAATATAAATTGAATGTCCATTGTCAAACTTTCCTGTCATAAGATGAGCACTACACATATCGCAAGTCCTTTATTTCCTATTGCATCAAGTTTACCTATATATAGGATTGTTTTTAGAACAAGTTCATCAGATTCTGTCAAAATAAATCTTAACACCATGCTTATGCCATTTTCCTTTAATAAATTGCAGGAATATTAGGCAACCCCTCCATAAAACCATTGACTCATCCAATGATAATTCTTTTCCAGGATAGTAAGTTTGTGTCATTTTTTAAATAAAATAGTTTAGATTTCCACCTGGGTTCTTTCATTTCAATTAAACAACAATAGTCCAGTCTACAATTACTAAATCTGTCTTTATTATGATTGTACAATTTATCTCCTCTATTCACCTTTAAAGGAATCAATCAAGTGTTATAATTATCATTATAATTAAAATACAAAAAGACTCCAATTATTGTGACAGATAAACCTGATTCTACATTACTCATTTAATTTTGGATAACCACAAGTGTATCTCTACATAAAGTTTGTTCACCCTTTAGCAGTTCTCGTGTATCTCTTATGATGATCTAATTCCCCTTGAAGTTCTCAATCTCTTTGTAAGTGTACATCTGGCTATCTTCCAATCCTACCACCGGTCCACTACTGAACAATTGACCGCCTTTCCACCCACTCAAGGGCATAATATACACTTCTCATTTTCATGACGTCCATCTCACTTGCAAGGTAAAGTATTTCATCAGTTTCCCAGATCTATTACAATAATTGTTGTCATTCTGATTTCTTTAAAAGAACTTAGAATATTTTTCTAACTAATTTCTAATTCTTTGTACTAAGCGTATTCGGCAAGTAAGTACCGTTTTGAAAATTAACTAGTAAAACATTTTTTTCAAGCCAATTTTATTTTTACATGAAAGAGCATACCTTAAATTAAAAAAGGTATGTACCTTATTTTTTCTACATAGTTTCCCCTAATGTTCAAACACTTGTCACAAGTGTGGCAGGTGACCAGTTTTTCTATACCTTCTTCATAGAAACTTCCCGCCAGTGATGATAGCCACGACTCCACAGCATTTTTCACCTCATCATCAGATCCATAGTGCTTGCCGCCTAGCTCGCGCCTCATGTGCAGGAACAAGTGGTAATCGGACAGCGCTAAATCCGGGTTGTATGGTGGGTGATCGTACTGCTCCTAATGAAACTGCCAAATCACCGTTTGAGTGTCACCAGTAGTATGGGGCCGAGCTCCTCTCTCAAGGGGCCTTTACTGAGCATTCCTCTCTGTTTTTTTGAATTGCATGCTGTAATTTTCTTAAAGTCTCAAAATATCATGCCTCATTAATGGTTTCACCTCTGGGAAGAAATCCAGTAAACAAAACCCCTTTCCTATCCCAGAACACAGTGCACATGATTTTTTGTGCTGACATTATCGTTTTGAACTTTTGCTTTTTCGGAGATTGCGTGTGTTTCCACTCCATTGACTGTTGTTTGGATTCTGATGTGACGACGAACCCAAGTTCATCACCTGTCACAATTTGGTTTAAAAAGTCCTCTCACTCTTCCCCGTACAGTGTGAGAAATGTAAAAGCATATAACGGTACAAATCCCATCTGAGATTAAAGTAAATACCCTATAACTCAAAGGGCATATAAAGGAACCTAAACACACCAATGTAAACAAACTATTTTATGAGTAGGCATACAAACCTGACCTATATTAGAAGTACGAATAAATCCTAGGTTAAAACACATGTAAATCCAATAATATATATAAGTATGAAAGAAACTGACTTCGGTAAATAATCAGACCTTTAATGTATTAAGACAAATATAAACTAAATAATGTAAATTTAATAGGATAGCATAACAAACCTGCAGATTACATATGTAAATTTAGGCCAAATAGATACAACAACAATACAATTAACCTAAACAGAGCTTATCACAAAGATGTAACAATAACCACTGCACAAGTGGTGATTAGATATGTCATTTATTTATTTAAATAATATCTTTATTTCATTGTAAACACAAGTTGATATTTCCAAACGTAAATTAAAGTTTTTATTAAAATTTAATCCTAGGTGCTGGTCTACGATAAAAATATGTTTACCACAATTAAATTATCAGTAAATCACTATTGTTTCATGTCAGAGATATTAGTATGTAATTACTAGAATAAGTCAATGTTAGAAGTGTATATCAGACGGCAGAGCTCATCCATATGCAATGACATCTTGAACCCACAGTTATTTAATGGTCGGAAATTAACAAAATTTTATAAGTAAATAATATTTCAACATTACATAAATCAGAATAAATAAATAGAAATTTATTTATTAAACAATTGTTTAATACATAAGAATAAATAAAAAGAAAAACTTTATAAGAATCTATCATAATCTCGACCTGAGTAACATGATTTCAGTTAACCAATTTGAATACAAGACACCATTACACAAAGAAAATCGTAGATAGATGAAGGAAAAAAGGAACCAAGATTGATTTGAATGGTATGAAATAGTGGCGACCCGACGTTTGAAGACTGCAGTTGATGAAGCATTACTCAGAGTTAAAAGTGTTTTCTTTAAAGTGAACAAAAATAGTAAACTCAGTGTTAACAGAACTTGGTATATTCTGTCAATAAGATAAATGCAGTGTACAATAACCATAACAAATTTCAAATAATGTATAAAAACTTTGAACAATTTTCAAAATTCAAAATTATGAAAGCGTCATCTACAAGTTTGTTCATGACCAGCCGAGAGCCTATCCTGAGATATTAAAATTCTTTTTTAATCATAAATTATGTTTTTTAATAAATATGTATATATTATATAATTATAATTATATATATATATATATATATATATATACATATATAATCTATAAACTATATTACAATGAAATGATAGACTGAGCTATGCCAGTGGGCTACATTTGAATTATATTTGAATTTAATTATTTACACCTTGATGACATGAGACAATAAAACTAATTAAATTGCTGTAATGGAATAGTTTTATTTCAAAATGTCACGAACTGTGTTTCACCTATCCTATAGTCTAAACACATTTACTTTTTTGAAGCACCATTTTCGATTTTTGAAATTAATTCAAGTGTTTTGTTAATTGAAAAAACTAATTTTTTACGCTTTCCATCCATTATAAATAGAACAACAGTAACAGAAAACTCTAACAAAAACAATAATGGAAAACTCTAACAAAAACACTAATAGAACACTCTAACAAAAACACTTATAGAAAACTCTAAAATACTGTTCTGTAAAACAAGAAATCACGGAACACAACTGCATAGGCATATGACTACATCTGTCACCACGCACACTATTTATCAACTGAGTAACACAAGTGGTTCGCAACATTGGAATGAGGGAGAAAGGCAGATGGAAGGAGTAGGGAGGGGGATAGTGAAAGAAGGGCAAGGTTATCGAGTTACATCGAGTGAGTCACTCACTGAAACTGCCTTGTTCACCACGGCAATCATGCAATTAGAAAAAGTGATACTGAACAAAAGATTAATTATCAATCGGTCTGCCATGTGTAAGTTGCTGGTGTTATTTTATAAGTTGTCGTCGTTAATTAGGTTTGCGAAATATTAAAAATCAAATATATAAAGAGAATATCAAGACTGTCTTTCTAACGATAGGCGTCCATTTTCTGTATGGACGCCATTTTGCAACACTTAAATATGTAAGGTATTATTTATTTGACTGAGTCTGTATGTACGTTATTTTCTATTACAATTTCTTCATTTTATGTAATGTTTATTTAAGAAAAAACAAGGTTCTGACTAATCTGTACTTACCAGGTTGGCTGTATGTGAAACATGGATCGATGGATGTACTCAATGAAAATTTAGTCAAGCATTTATTAAAAGAAATCTTTCTTTTACTGAAATCATATTTTTAGCAAGTTTTACAAAAATCATTATCTTTATAAATTTTACTTATACTAAACAATCATGTTAAATTCTATACAGTCCTACAAACGTTATGCAAAATCATTGTTATATATAGAGCTTTATCACAAGGAAAGTGTCTGAAACCAAATCGTTCATATCTCAGATAGTTTAAATAATATAACTCGTTACCTTCATACATTGTTCGCTTAACATGTCCAGTATGAATGTCTATGTGTTGACACATCTTCTTTTAAGAACAAAGTCCTCACTTTACCGAATGTCTTTCTTATAACGCACCATGTTAACTCTGAACAACGTTCAGTCTCTCGGACAAACGTACCAAGAGTGGGAATGCTTAGTGACGCCAACTCACTTCACAATCCAGCGTTCTTACTTCCAATTTAACCATTTTCTGTCATTGAGCTCATCTTTTTCTTTAATTTCATTCAAGAGGGCATCGCTTCCTGACACAACCCGCGCCTCCTTGGTAATTTTAGTTCGAGAAGTTATCACACTATATCAGTACAGTACGTACTTAATTTGAATTGTTTAATTTTCATTACAGTAGAACCCCTCTTAACCGGTCTAGTCGGGACTGACACGCGGGCCGGTTAATCCAAAGTTCCCGTTAAACTCGTCGCAAAGCTTTTTTACAGATTCCCCTCTGTCAAGTCTTTTTAACACATTTAACCGCGTCTCAAACGAAACCAACACATGCTTCCATTTTCGTAACTCGCTCATTTTTATTTACTATATATATTGTACGTAAATCATAAACAGTCAAAGACAAGAAGGAAACTGAACAGAAATGTTATATTTTCCATAATGAATACTAAATTTATTCGTGGAAAAAAAGCGGCCCATCAAACGTTTTTCCCCGGTGTATGTCTGCTAAACCGACAGGTGCCAATGCCGCGGTGTTTTTACGCCGCCGACAATGGGATACTGCTATCGACAAAGTCGTTTGACTCGCCACCGCTTTGGTGCCGCAGTGTCTTTACGCCGCCGACAATGGGATACCGCTATCGACAAAGTCGATTGACTCGCCGCCGCTTTGGTGTTTCAATTATAATTTATTTTCGGAAAGTCATTGAACCAGTACACTACAAAATAGGCCGGTTAATCCGAGGACTGGTTGATCCGAGGACCGGTTGATCCGAGGCAGGTTAACAGAGGTTCTACTGTATTTATCTTTAAAATATGTTTTGTCCAAGTTTTAAAAATTTTTGATTTTGAATAATCTTATTTTCTATGTGCAATACAACTTCTTAATTAATTAATTATCTGACCAATTATCCTTAATATTTTAATTTATTTATTTATATTTTTTATTGGTTGGAGAATGTCCCATGCTTACACATGCCAACCTAACATTTCTATAAGGACTACAGTCTTTCGTTAGACACTAAGCTTATCTCTACTGCACAATTTCTTTATCATAATTTTATTTTACTTGTTGTTACCCTTACTAAACAGGTAAAGAGAACTGTAAAATTTTTGTACTTATTTTTTTTTGCAAGACTCACGGATAAACCGCTTCACGGATCAACCGCTCGCGAATAATCGGGAGTACACTGTATGTTCTGTAGTTCATACTCCCAAATTTGGTACCTTTGAATAAGTGTTGTAACGGTTCTATCTTTGTGTCAGACTTGCTGACCTAGTTACAAAAGAATTCTTCAGATTTAGTAATTAGTTATTGATCACTTTGTTCATTAAGTATTTATTTAAAACAAGGTTCTGATTCAAATCTGTACTTATCAAACCGACTACCTGTGAAATGTTAAATGGTAGGATGCACTCTAATAAAATTTAGTTACTCATGTTGAGATTTGAAATATTCTCCTGTAATTATAATAACGCTCTTTGACATTACATACATTTGTTGCTTAACCTAAATTATACATGAAATTATACTGCAATAATTTAAGAGTCATTGTTAAGTCTCTTTCATTAATCATTGAAGCTAGTTTCTATATTGTTCAAAATCAAAATGACTTCTCGGAAATTATGATTATAAGGATTTATTATTTTTTAACCCTTCGCACGCTGAATAAAATGTGTCAAAATATCCCCAAACGCTAATTTAACTTTAAGAAAAAAAATTTTATTTCCTTAATGTTAATTTTTGTTTATGGTTAATATGGTAAAAGTAAATAAAAAATTAGCATAGAAATGTTTTTTTTATTTATACATAGCCATTTTTTAGTCAAAAACATCACTGGATAAATTAACTTTTTTCAACATATACCTAATAAGACAAAAACTGCAATGTAACATATATACAATAAAACATGAAAAACAAATTGAAATGTTACTAAGTTTAAACTAAGCTATAGATTGAGTGTAACCATGAAAGTCCAACTAGTAATATTAGGTTCAGTGTGATAGAGCTCAAAGCAGGTGTCCGGGTGTAGAGCAGGTTTGGCAGTGCAAGTCTTGCAAAAGTATATAGTTTCTTTCCTCATTCCTCTCTTCTTGCATACTTGGCATTGACTCGACCCCTTTTCCTTTCTTCCCATAAAATGTGGTTTCCCGGCTACAGGTGTCGGGTGATTTATTGCCCTGTTTTGTTCGTCAGCAAGTTGAGTGGGAGGTTCGGCCGTCTGCTAGGTTTGGTCGAATTTGTCACTTTCACTTTCGCTAGAGTTTATAACATTATTTATAATAACATCTTCAATGTCAGTGTCAATTTCAGTGTTATTAAATGCACTTGAAAATGATATGTCCATAGCAACAATCACAAAGTTTTCAAAATCTGGATCGTCCGGTTTTTCCATATTTATTCAATAAAACTAACTAAGTAAAAGAAACGAACAAAAACACGCAAAGAAAGAAACAAACGGCACACAACGTCCTAAAAATAAATTGCAAAAAAAAGTAATGACTAAATATTTAACAAAATAGATCCACGCTTTTTACTGTAACACTTTACTGCAATAGATCGTTAAAAAGTAATCTAAACCGAAACGCACATCCACTTAGTGACGCGCCCAAGAGTAGACTGACGACCGCCGGATATATTCGTTTTTAGCGCTGTAGACAACACCAAACAGGCGTGGAGTGCTGCCAGGTGGGACTGAAACCCCTCCCCCAGCTGTGTCAGATGACCTAGCGCGCGAAATAAAGCGTCTAGGTAACAAGAAATAAACAACCAACACACTCCTGCACGCTAGCGGAACTTTAGAAAACTACAACTATCCCCCGGGCAGTGATTTGCATTTATATGGATATATTTGTTATTAGCGTTTGGAACAAAGTCAGTCAAACGGATATATCCGTTTTCAGCGTGCGAAGGGTTAATTCTTTACCTTCATATTGTTCGGTCTTTTACACTTAATATTTATTTAAGCACTGTACCATTTTGAGAAATACTTTTCACAGTTCTTTTTACCCATGCTCACAGAATGAAACTTGGCATGGCTTTTCCTTGGAAGACGTTAGACGATGACTTTTACATGACATACAGTTGATTCGTTGGTTTTCTTGAGACTCCTGCTCTCTGGCTACTGATGCTAACAAAACCCAACACAAACGGAAATTTTATTCCCCTCCCACCATTTTATCGCATCAGATTTCTGTCTGAGAAGGATTCGGTGGTTTTCTGTTAATTTTTCTACACCGCGCTTTTATTTTTAAATGTTTTAATAAGATTTATTGTTATTCACTTTGATTTTGTTTAGTACAATGTTCATTATTTATTGTTTTTAAATGTCACTCATTTATTAATTTCCATTACATTATTTATTGAAATGTCACTCATTTACAATCTTAACTTTATTATTTATTAAATGTTACTCATTTATAATTTTAATTTAATTATTTATTGTTTGAAGAATGTCCCAGGCTTACAGTGTTTAATGTAGTCTACATATGTCCTTTGTTCTTCAGACACATCTGACACCATTTGTAGTGCAAACAAGTCCTCTATCTAGTAACAATTGTGGCACAGCTCCTTACATTACTTATAGTCCCTGTTCAGATTTTTTGGAAGAGATCCTCACAGATTCTTCTTCATATGTGAATTGTCATGATGACTCTGACCTGAAAAAAGGTGGGGGAAAGGATACATAAGGGAAAAAAAGGAAATGGTCCTTTGAATAATAAAGGCAAATAAACTAAATAATTTGGAATAGGGAACCACATGGTGAATCTGTACAGTAAAAGAAGACTTCCAGTGTCTATTTTCTCACCTTGTGTGTTTCGTTCTACATGGAAACGGCTGGAAATGTTTATTCTGTGTTCCCCTAACTACCTCCTTTCTAGCATGTAATTCAGTCTTCCAACTTACACTGTGAATTTAGTGTGTTAGTGAATCATGGCCAATTAGTAATTTATTCTTAGTGGTTGAATGATGTCTGTGTGTAGTTACAAATACACCACTGGGTTACAAATGGTTTTGTACTTAAATTACAGATCACCTGAAGTTGAAATAGATGTTGTTGACAAGGCAGAAACACATTCTCCACCTTATGACATTAATAAATCTCGAAGTCTTATGGAAGAATGTGAACGACATGTTAATATTTTACATTCTGATGATGGTGATCCAGACTGGGAAGATCATATATCAAGGTACCATTTTAGTTGATTGTTATTTGATGAGGAAACATTAATTAATTTAGTTTCTACTAGTTTCAATGTTCAATGAGCACTGTTTTAAAATTGATAATTCACCTGATTATAATTAAAGAAACAATTATTAAAAAAAATAAGTATTTAATTTTGTTCCTTTAATTAAAAGCACAATGATTGTTGTAATTTTTGTTTTAAAGATTATTCGTGTAACGTGGTTAGAAGAATTATGAATTATTATTATTTTTAGTTATTAAGAAAGTTATGAGAAATCATCATAGTACTTATTTATCCAAATCAATCCATAAAGAGGTTTACTGTAACTTGTATTTTTTCATTTGTAAAATGGGCTCTGTTTTTACATCTGTGTCCTCCACTCTGCCCCCCCCCCTGATTGTCCAGTAGCTTTAGAAGGTAAAGTGTTCAAAAATTTTATGATATTGTTGGTATTTCTTATTTTAGAGAAGTGATGTTGCCAAAATTAAATGCAAAATTATGGTATATGGAATCAAATGGGCTGGAGACCGTGTACACTTTAGCCGAATCTTGTAAGGATGGGCCAAGGAGTCGGGTTAGGACGCTAATGAACGCATGCAACGCAAGTTAAATTAAATGTTATCTTTTATTTTAGCGCCGAATTAGAAGATTACAGTAATAATTAGAATTTATAAAAAGACATAACGGCTAGATAAAAGGCCTCAAAAGTGGCCGAAAAGCATACCGAATAATTTAGATAGCACGTGGCCTAAAATGGCTCGTCCCATAGCGGTCTGCCGTTCAACTTCCTTCTCGCGTCTCTTGGAACAGACTCTCTCCCGGCTCGTTGGTTCAAGCCCTCCACTCCTCGTCTCTCCCCCCTTCTATGTAATCTTGCACTGCTCAACAAAATTGCAAGTGCCAATTGATATTTTATTATTTAGAATCCCTTCCCATTACATCCTAATTTATTCTTATTATAGATTTTATTTGGTGGGCTCCTTGGCTGGGCCACATTGTTTTAATATAGGATGTATATTTGCTGAGTGTTGAACCACAGACATTTAATTATTTTTTTTAAGAATGTTGGGAAAGGAAAAAGGATAAAGGATAATTCATATAAGATTAAAGTTAAGGGGTTCTCTCAATTTTGTGACCCATTGATGAGACAGTTGCCATTTTCTTAGCTCTGAGGGGATACATTCTGGAGGGAGTGATCATGTGATCATGAACGTTGTGGATTGCTGCATGTTTAGTTGGCTTAGTGTATATCCATGATCTTTACATCATGTCTGTGGCCATTCATCCTGCTGCTTAAGTTTTCTGTGGTTAGGCCAATATATTGAGCTGGGCAAAACCTGCACTGTAGTTGGTAGATAACATTTTTTTGTTGTACATGTGTGATGACCTTTAGTTTTAAATTCTTTTTTACTAGAGGAACTATTGAAGTCATAGGAGGGAAGAAGTATTTTGCATATTTTGCAAAATCACAGATCCATCCTAGAATAAAACAATTCAGTCTTCCTTTTATACTCTCTACTGATTGAGAAAGTGAACAGTGTTTACAAAAATATATCAGAACTTTAGTGGTTTTGTGTGTTTCTTTATTTGTGTACTATTAGGTAATACCAAGAACCACTTTCCAAGGTAAGCCTGTGTCTCCTATCCATACATAATCAAGATTACCTTACACTGATTTCTGACAAATAGTTTCCACCATTGTTGAGGGATTCATCATAGCGAAACACAAATTGTTATGAAAAGATGCCTCCTGCATCTTGGTCAGCGAGGAAGGATTTCATATGTTTGAACACTTGAAAAATAACTAGTGCAAGGTCTGAGCAATAGAAGAGAATGATCGAATTCTTCTTGGTTAAAGATTGTAAGATGTTACACCATGGCAGTATGTGGACAGACATTGTGATGATAGGCATATTTAATGTTGTGTTATTAATATGGTTTAATTATAATTTGACATCATTTGTGTATATATAAACTAATTCATAACATTTTGGGAGTATAAATCATTTCCCAATATCAAGGTACCTAATTATATAGACTAAAGATATTTTGTACATAGAGTATAAAAGTGAAAAACATCAACATAGCCTACAAGCCTAGGGGCGTATTGGATACTAAAACTAAATCTATATCCTAAGAAAGGAACCTAGGCCTGAGCAGTCATAACTAAAACTAAATATAAACGTTTTTAGAAAGAAAAAAAAACTACCAAACAATGAACTGCATTATGCAAAGAACAACAAATAACTGAGGGTACTGTGCTATGTTGTTATTTTTACTTTTATGCTCTTGGTTTATTACCTGATAATGGGAGTTGATTTATACTCTCAAAACATCATGCATTAGTTTTTGTTTTCACATACACAAATTATAGCACATGTCCAATTAACTATATTAATAATGTGAAAAAACCATCATTATCAAATAACTTTAAAACCAGATAATGTTATGTTCCGTAAGCACCTTTGGCACCCAAGATGCAAATAATTTCAAATTCTACAGTTTGTGTTTAGATTTTGTATGGGTAGGAGACATAGGATTACTTTGGAAAGTAGTCCTTGGTATTACCTAATAGTACACAAATAAAAAAAAAACACTAAAATTCTGAAATATTTCAGTTTTGTGTTTTTTTGTTTTTTTTTTTGTATATTACTGGGTAATACCAAGGACCACTTTCCAAGGTAAGCCGGTGTCTCCTATCCATATAAATTGTAAACATAATAGGCTATGTACCTTATTAAACTCTAAATTTACACAAACAAAAATTTAAAAAAAAGACAATGAACACACATTAAAACTCACTTTACTAATTGTGTAATATAGTTCCTCAGATAATAATTCTAGAAGAAGTGAATGTGAAATTTGTGAAAATACAGGGAAAATAACTTAATAATGAATCGTCTGTTCTCTCTAATCCCCTCTTTAACTGTTCGCAAAGAAGGTTCTCTGCTTTGTCAATCATTGTGCACATTTCTTGTTCTGCATCCTTCATTAAAATATTGCATCCATCTTCATAAACATCACACATTTGACACTGTATTGGTGCTAGTTTAATGTTTTTTTGCAGTTAAGAAACAGACCGTATTTCATATGTAGCGAACAACTTGATTTTTAAATTGTATAAACACACATCACCATGTGTAGTATATCTGTAAATAGCACTAGTATCTCTCCAGCGAGAGTATCTTAAGACTTATATCCTGATAGAAGAATTGAGCTTGCAATTCCCCCATTTGTGTATAGTGTCTACACCTCTTCATATTCAGTATTTATATATGTAAAAATGTTTTGACATTATTTGCTTATATAAAACTTTTCTAATAATTCTAGGGTAGGGTGGACAACTATGCAAAATAGAATTTTCAACAAAGTCACTAGAGTTCTCCACAATGACTATCTTGCTCGATTAACTCATAAAGACACCTGGAATGAACCAGTGTTACGTAGAATAACAGTTGATAAAACTGCCCGATTATTACGTCAGATATTAGGAACAGTTTCGTGGGATGTGAAATATACACAATGGCTGCACACTAATTTGTTAGACAATCTAGATAGTGCATATTTAGTTGTTTACCTTGAAGCCTTACAGGTATGTTTATATTTATAAATTTGTATATACATCTTTATAAAATAGTCTTTCCCTCTTTAACTTTTGGTTAAAAGAAAAATAAGATATGAAACTTGTTTCATTTCATATTTTTCTTTCAATCAACAGTATAAAAAAGTATTGAGATAAAGGAAATAATTTTTGGATTAAGGACATTTTTATGCCTTCTCTGGGATGAATGACTAGATATTAAATGTAAAACTATATTTTGTATTATCAATATTGTATACAAGGTTTGATAGAAATGTGTCCCTTGTTGTTTAAAGATGAAAAATCTCTCAGTCATCATCGCTTGTAAAAAAAAGAAGAGGAGAAGAGTATAAAATAAAGACCCCCTAGCTTGGGAATGCTTTAATAGCATCAGGGTCAGTAGAGAATAAAAGTTGGTCAAAAGAGACCTGATAGAAAATGGAGTGTTTAATATAATTATATATTATATCATAACCGTGAACGTTATATTATATAACCTTAAGGAATATTGTATACTATATAACTTATAAAGGGTAATACTCTACTCTTAATTTTTGTTACAATCTGTATGAGATGAAATTGTCTGAGATGACCCAACAGAAATAGTAATAAATGATTGGTCAGTGACTTTCCCACCCTCTCTAATCTAAACTATGCGTCTTTCTTCATTTTCCTCCAGCAAGATACCAACTCAACAACTTATCGAGTTACTGATCATGTAAAAAAGTATTTATTGTTTATTTAATTTTAAAACCAATTCCTGGGAATATTGATGAACATTAATGAGGTATAAAAACATTACAGGAAAGATGAAAGAAAGGGGTTAAACCCAAGACTATGTAAAAAAAGCCCAAGACTGCAATTCAACTAGGTTTCTCTGGATTTACAAGCCTGTACTAACTATAGTAAGCCCTGAGGGTTATGTTAGGAATGTATTTAGCTATTTAATATTAATAAGTATGTAGGGTGTATAATAATGGGACCTTAGTCTTTTTTTTCCCTTCAGAGCAGTCCCCTTTGGACTTACACACTTATCCCCCAAGTGTTTCTTCAATTTTCCAACAGTCACAAAATCCCCTTTTGGAGTCACCAACAGCTGCTATACAGTGTTCTTCTTGTGTCAGTGGTCTCTTCTCTTTCAAAGGTCATTTTAGTTTTGAGACAAACCAGAAGGTCCAAGGAGCCAAAACTTGATTTTAGAGGCGACTGGTTCAGATTTACCAAAAAACTGCACAAGATATGGTAAATGGATAGTTGAATTGTCATGTCACCATTTGCTCATACCATTGTTTGTTTTACTCTTCTTACTGCCCCTCAGGAGCTCACTCATAGTGAATACGGGTGTGGGAAACCCGAGGAATCTAGCTGCATCTTCACTTTTTTTTTTCATGTAGTCTTGGGTTGGATCTGTCTCGTCCATCTTTCCTATCAGGTATCTCTTGACAAACTCTTGTTTTCTTTCAATTGATATAATTTGAGTATTCAAGGGCTAGAGGTCTTTATTTTATACTCTTTGTTTCTTCTTTTTTTTTGTAAAGTAATAATCACGGAGTAGTTTTTTGCTTTTAAACAATGAAATATTCTCACTGCATCTCTTATCCAGTGAATAACATTGATGTAGTATTCTTTATTAATTGTCTGGTCTGGGGAGACATGCTCATGCTGGACGACATCTTAATAATAAAAAACACTGTCAAATGATCTTGAAATTGCTCTGACTTTGCCTTTTTTCTTCGGACAGAGAGAAGCAGTCAACTTCCCTTGGGAATATTGGCCTTTTGTTTTAGTTATAGACCAATAAGTCACTTCCCGATGACTTTCTAAAAAAATATGGGTCATTGCTAGTGGTTTGAAACAAGTTTTCTGCAAATGCACCATGAAATTCCTTTCACTTTGTGATAGAAACTGCGAAATAAAATTTTCTGTCATACATTTCATCCCAAGTCCTCCATTAAAATCTCTTAAATAATTGTTTTTGGTATACCTAGATCATTTCTAATTTTTGCATTCTAGTTACTGATTTCGTAAGATTGCAGCCGAGAATATCCATAAAATTACATCTATAAGAACAATATTTTTGCATAGTTCATCAGCCGATGCAATGTCCTCAATTTTTGGCAAAATATGTCTGAAACTCTTTGTCTATAATAGACTTTAATATTGTTTATGATTCCTTGATCTAGAGGTTGGCAACAGACAGTGGTATTCAGAGGATGTTGCATTGTCTAGAAATAAAATAACATTCCTAGTCTGTCGTCCCATTTTACGATCAAATGCCATTAGCCATTTTCAGTGATAATATTCCTTTTCATCCATGCTCAATTGTTCGAGTACCATTCTATACCAAAGCAATCCAAATCAATTCTTTTAAAACATCTAGGCTTTGCAGCTTTTCGTACGATTAATAGTTTTTCAAAATCTTCTACCATATTTATACAAAGCATTACAGTAATTTGAAATTTTATCCCCTGTACATTTTTCACCTTTTAAACTCAATTGTTTTACTAGGTAAAGCATGCAAAAATAGTCCAGTCTCATCACAATTGAAAATGTTTTTTTCTTCATAACCCTCACACATCACTGATAATTTTGTTTTCCATTCTAGAACTACAGTTTACTCCACTGATCCTGCTTCCTCACACACATTTCTTAATGTAATATTGTGTCTAGAACGGAATTTATCAAGCCACCCAACTGATGTTTTAAAATCAATAACTCTTAATTTCTGAACTATCTCTAAAGATTTTTCCTGAATTAATGGGCCAGAGATTGAAATGTTATTAGAGCGCGTTCTATAAAACCACTCATATGTTAAATTGTCTATCCCAAGGCATTCTGTTTTCGGAAACGTTTGTTTGCATAATAAATTTTTGTTTTCCGACCATTATTTAAGAATTTTTCCTTATTTTTTAAAATGTCACTGCTTTAGGTCTTCCTAACTTGAAATCTTGCAGCTAAATCACGCACACGCTGTTTTTCTTTTTCATATGTATGTATAACCTCAACTTTTTCATTTAAAGTTAAATGTTTTTGTTTGAGAGACATCACAATGCACAACTATACGACACACTGTTCTCACGGTAACTTTATTCCAACTGAATTTTAAAGGACACAGGCGATTGCTGTATGAAAGACACAAAGCAAGCAAACTTAGTTCCCAGGGAGTTAAATTCAGTGTAGGTAATTACTGAACCGACATTGCAATGTCTGTTTCGAGACATCTACAATTTCCTAGAAATGGGTGAGATTTTATGCTCTGCTATCCGTTATGAGAAATTACGTTATGTAGAAACACTACAAAGGCCAAAAAAGAATGATCCCGGTCAGGGAATAAAAAATGTCCGTTTATTAGAAGTGTCCGCTAATTAGAAGTGTCCATTAAGAGAAGTTTCACTGTATAAACATTTGAATTATTAAAATTATACAAAAATTATGAGACAGTAGTTATTGCAGTTAAATAAATATATTTTTTTATAAATAAGTTTTTATATAGGTTCATAGTCTAAATTTTATAAAACTTATTTAAATTTTACAAATTATTAGCTATATCAAGATTTATACTAATAGTCGCCTATCAAATGTACATCCGTGTGCTCCTTCAGTATGCAAGTGTGGAAGTAGTCTTAATCTCTTCGTTTGACCATGGAGAAACATAATTTTGATGGTGGCACTCTCAAAAATGGTGCGTTTGGGCGCTGCGGCCAAAAACAAAATGGCCGCCATCAAAAACATGTTTTCCTATTTATATCAGTAACCGTTGAAGATACGAAAAATGTTGTTGGACAAAAAATGTAGCCTGACAGATTTTGCATAGAAAAGGTCCTTACAACTTTCTTTGTATAACTAACCGTTTTCTCAAAAAAATTACTTTTGTAAAAAGAAATATTAAGAAATAAAAAAATCGAAGTTTTAGGGTTTTGCAAGCACATACGTAAAGTTTTTGAAATTGTTTACTTGTTTACTGATTTATTACAATAATAACTGTATTAAACTTTAATAAATTAACAAATATACTGTACTGTTGAAGAAATACAATGTTACAGGATTACATAATATGTTACATTTTCAAATACAATCCATATCACTGTCAATGCCAATTTCACTTAAACCTAGATCTTCATCATTGTCTTCCTCGCATTCTCCAGTATTGTCGCAATGGTCAGGATCACCTTCGCACTTGCACATTTCAGTACACCGGAGTCCATTTGACTGACACGTACATGGAGGACAGCAACGTCTTTTTGAACATGAGCAGCGGCAAAGCTCCAAGATGAGCTGTGGTGCACAGGGGTTGGTACAAGCAACAGGCTCGTATGCACTACCTATTTTCTGCCATCCGAAATCTGAGGGTGAGGGGTTATTAGGATGCTGAATTAGGTCCTGATTCCACTCAAAACACTGAAGGTGAGCCCGTAGCAATGCTGTATTTAGTGCTGATTTTGTTGGAGGAAGGTTTTCATCTTGATGTTGTTTTTTAGTAAACAAGAACCATCGCACTGCTCCTATGTCTGTCAATGATGTTTTGGGGATGTACAGCTGACAAATGAGTGCTTCCAAGTTAGCCCTCACATCTTCAGTGAGTAACATTGTTGTCCCCAATTTAGCCAAAGCTTCTATCATCGTATCACTTGCTGAATTAAAAGCTTTCCACCACTTTATTTTTCCTTTGCCAGCAAATGACTCTGTTACATCAGCTCCTGAAAGTGCATGTAGTCCAGGGAGTGCAGAGGCTTTCAGAGGTCCAAGTGCTCTGTAAATTGACCCTATCTGAACAAACCTTTTCATACCATGTCCAAGATAGAAAGCAAAATCTTTAGAAAGTTGTGGATATCGCCTTAGTGCTAGAATAAGGACGTCAGTATCAGGGGAGAACACGTGAGTAGTTTTAATTCCTTTCTGTGCTAAATAAGATGCATGTAATATAATCTTTGTGTCGACCTCCTCTTGCGTGCTTGAAAGACAGGATACATCATCCCCATGTGATGACGCTGCCTTGTCCCTCCAACTGAGTACGAACTTCTTGTTGTTGGTCTCACCGAATTTAAGTATTTGATTGGAAAGGAACTCGGTTAGTTCGTCTTTTGTCTTATCATGGGCCAATAGTTTGTGCATTGGTATGCTTTCAATTTTTGTTTCTGGTCTGACTTTGTATTGGATTGGATCAGAGCCTTTTTGCCGTATGTCTCGCATCGCTTTCTTCAATGAGTTTTCTTTGTACGAGTCAAAAACTATATGTACCTCACTATAGTTATTGAATTTTTGTCCGATCCATTGGCTGAATTTCACACCGAGGTCACTACATGTCTTCACTGTTGTAGGTTTGTGGTAGGTATGAAGAAGTGCCATGCCATCTACTATTACAGCTTTTCCATGTAGCTCGTTATTATGTACTGGAACATCATGAGCTGTAGAAGTGTCATCATCTTCGTTTTCTTCAGCAGGTTTCTCTTGGATTGATTCTAGAGCATCTGTAAGTTTGTACTTAGCCAGACAATGGTGCATACTCCCGTCAATGGCAAACAACGTTGATTCCAAGTTTTCCATCTCTGAAAGGTATAAAGTGATCATTCTAGCATAGGTAAGTCTATTAAAAGTAAAGAAGTATTTAACAAACTCGTGGAGGGATGCTAAATACAGTTTCCAATCAGATGTTCTTACAGCTCTTATGAAATTCATCATTACTTGCACCAAATCCATATACGTGCAAGCTAGTTTGAAAACAGGATGCTTTTGCTTTTTTGTTGCTGAAAAGTTTTCAATATTTTGAATAATCTTTCTTTCTTGTAGGGAAGAAACTATTGTGGAATTTACCCTTTTCAGCTCTTTTTTATCACTAGTTGTTAATGTTTCTACTAGTTCTTGGAGATGAGGCTTCAAACAGTCTAGCTGCCCTGGAAATTCTTTTTTAAATTCTTCTAAGAGTAGGTTAGTTAGTGTAGAGGCAGTAGATATATGAGCTTCAATTCCTCTTCTGATGTGTTTACCGTCTAGGATTTGTTTCATTGTTGCTGCTGAATATAATCCACATTCAACCCACTATTCAGGTATACCTGAACCTTCAATGAGCTCTCCTATTGTCCGTAGCTGAGCAATTATGATATGTAGCTCACCAGGCTTCAGAAGCCATCGCTCCTTATATTCATTTACAGCCATTTCCAGTTGTTTTATTGGTTTGTAAAGAGCCATGTCAACTGTGACAACTACCTTTTTCTTAGTGGCTTCTACATCGGGACTTGTAGCATGGACTGAACTATTTAGTTTCTCCAGTTGTTTCATCACAGTAAGCTGCACTGATTGATTAGTTGGTGACTCTGGGATCATAGGTAGCATGGTAACTCTTGACACAGGCTTCTGCTGATCTATCAAGAGGCTGTTATAGCCAGCCCAAGTTGGAGAATGTTTAGTAGGCTTCTCGTTCATTGCCATTATGTAGTGTCTAAAGAAAAACCAGACAGCATCAGTGAGTTTGGCCTCTAGGATAATGTTAGGGTTGTCATTTTCAGTAAAAGAAAGTACAGGAAGGGGACAGCAGGTTTTCCAATTTGGTGGGTTTGTACACGCTATTATGTTTGGTAGAGCAGTGTCAAAGGATTGTAATCGACACTCATTTGGTGAAACTAATGATAATGGTACAAATATATCAGAATCTTCCATAGCCTGATACACAGTTATGACAGTTCCATGAAGTGTTCTCCTACCATCTGCAGTATCTTCAGAAAAGTCAAGGTTGTCCGCAGCACAATGTATAAACCTATTTGGTACAATATCTGTTGGTACGTAAACTCCACCATTCTCATTGATTCTATTTAGAACACTTGCTGCAATATGTGTTTCCAATTTGAGAATACGACTGTAATCAATACTGCATCCAATATTGTGCACAAGATTTACAAGAAATTGACTGCGAGTGGACCCATGAATTGTCAGACCGATGGCTGTTTGCAGTGGTAAGTCCCTTGTTTGATAAAACTGAGTAGACTGCTTGTTTTCAACTTGTCTACGAGAGAGACAATTTGCCATGAGAAATTGTGACATATGAGAAGTTCGTCTTTCTACTTCTTCATGTTTTGCAATTTTCTCGGATGAAATTACCTTCTTTCCTCCAATGCACCACTTAAAGAAGCAATTAATTTCGTTTGGGATAACACCACTTAGATCTTCAGGAATAGATCCCTCAAAATTCCAGGGCTTCAATTTCAATACAAGATTTCTAATTATGTTCGCAGCCTGAAACAAAACGTTAAGTTCTGTCTTTTTTTTTGTCACCATAACTTTCAGCCTCTGCTAACAATTCGTCTCTGGTACACTTCATGGAAACACGCTCTGGTTTGTTACATTGTCTGGGGCGAGAAAATTCTAGTTCTTTATCTGACAGCTCCGTCTCAATAAGAACTTTTAGCTGCCTTCGTGACATAGACAGCTCCTGTATATTATTGGAAGCACATATACTTTTGTAAGTATCTTCGAGAACGTCCATTGAGAAAACTAGACCTTCTGACAGTTTTTCTTCAACTATACTTATAAATTCAACAGCTGCCGCCATTGACGAAACACTCGTCTTCTGTTCGTGCTGAATATTTCCATCATATCTCTGGCTGTCTACTTGAAGAACATTTGTTACATATTTGGTCCAACATTGTCGATGGTACATAACATCAATTGCATGGGCATCATTAATATTAATTGCTTCATTCAACCTTACCCTCAGTTTGTTATTATTTGCAAGTTCAATACTCTTACTTAAGTTTTGGCCAGCTTTGTCGGTTGAAACTCTCCTTAGCTTTTCTTTTCTGTTTGCTAGCTTATCACAAAAAAAGCACTTGTCCTTTTCGTAAGTAACGGTTTGTGACCTAGTGTACCTAGTAGGCTCAGAGGAAAGTACATGTGATTGAGTAGCTTGAGTACACTCTGTCGATACATCTTGTTCTTTTGGCGTTGAGTGCAAACATTCATACTTTTTTTGAAGCCTATCAATTACTTTTTTGTGGGTTACATTTTGATAACATGATCTATGCCACTTCAAATTGGTTTGTTTCATTGTCTCTATGCTAAAATCACTTCCGAAGCTCTTCAATATTTTTTCGCTGTTCTCTTCACCATATTTTGCCCGTTTTTTTAAACACGCAAAAATGTTCTCATAAGCATCATTTGAAGGTTGTGAAACCCATTGTTCAGAAGACTGGGCACTACAAATGAAACAACATTGCTTGTAGTCTGCCTTTCTTTTGTTCGGTAAATGAGCATTGAATACGGGCTCCATCTGTCTTCTTATCTTCTACTCTGAAACAATAAAGATAATTTCAAACAAAGAAATAAAATAATATTTTAATATACGGCTATGTAATAGGTTATTTAATTAAAAAAACTCACAACAACAATGACGTACATATAAATATTCACTTGCAAAACCCTTATATTTCGATTTTTTCATTTCTTAACATTTCTTTTTACAAAAGTAATTTTTTTGAGAAAACGGTTAGTTATACAAAGAACGTTGTAAGGACCTTTTCTATGCAAAATCTGTCAGGCTACATTTTTTGTCCAACAACATTTTTCGTATCTTCAACGGTTACTGATATAAATAGGAAAACATGTTTTTGATGGCGGCCATTTTGTTTTTGGCCCGCAGCGCCCAAACGCACCATTTTTGAGAGTGCCACCATCAAAATTATGTTTCTCCATGGTCAAACGAAGAGATTAAGACTACTTCCACACTTGCATACTGAAGGAGCACACGGGAGCCTATATTTGTACATTTGAAAGGGGACTATAAGATTTATCTAGTAATACTGGGGTGATCTTGTTTATTTAAATTTCTTTCACTAAAAATTATTTTAGGCACTTTGACAGAAGATTGTGAAGAAAAAACTTTTAAGAGCTGCTAAATGAGTCGAAATAAAAACAAAACAAAGAAACACAGCTCAATACTAATGTAGAGGAACACATATTTACCAAAAAACTGATGATTTTCTGGTAGTTGTATAGATTCCACTGATGATTTTCTGAATTGATTAGCTTCCAGGATTTACTAACATGTTGAAACTAGACACATCCTACCTAGCTTAGATATTAAAAATTTTGAAGAAATAATTATATATTCCGAAGGCTAAATCTTAATACCCTAGTGTAAAAATACTAAAACTAATTCAAATGGTTTATTAACCTAAACTAAAAAAACACCTTTAGCTTTTTATAAAATTAAATCACAATTAAGCAATTTTAATAAATATTGTATATCATTCGAACAAAAATGGTGTCAAATAAATACAAATATTACTAGAAATTATCATTATTTTTAGTAATTAATAGAATAAACACCTGACAAGTAGCCAATGAAATATTAAAAAAATAAATATGTCTATCATTATTTATCATTATGTATGGAGAACAGACATGTTTAAAAATATGAAAATACAGAGTTTATACACTTATAATTTATTTTAAAAGTTTTAGAACTATACTTAATCATGTATTTAAGCTATTGTTAATTTAAGATTTATTTATGTTTAAATTGTATTTTACTTAATTCTTCAATTTGTCTTCATTCTTTATTCTCTGTAAGGTTTTGCCTATCTGATATGTTGCCTATCTAAATATGTTTTTTAGAAGTTTGTGTGTTGATTGCAATGCAGATTTGATAACTGAAAATTTGTCTTGTTGATGTGTGGTCTTGTTGTGGAAGTAGAGTTCTTAATAATTATGTATTGTTAATTAATACACTATTAAAATTTTTACCTTTGTGTTTTTAATTTTGTTTCAAGACTCTCAAATCAAAGGTTCCAAATTTAGTGGAGAGAATGTTATCTGGTAATGCAGTACAACGTCCAATTAATGCACCTCCATTGCACGAAACCATTAGCATCGTACATAAACGTCCTTGGGATCCTACAACACTATTCCATGCTCAGTTTAAAAGTGTAAGTATAAATATTTTAGTTGTGAAGACATTTAATAATGTGATAGTACACCTATAATTATGGTTATTTTGACAAGTATATATATATAAATTCTGATATATATATATATATATATATATATATATATATATATATATATATTACAAACCTATATAAACAGTCAATAGTAGTTCAATTAAAATGATGTACCACCACAATGGTCAATAACTTCTTTTCTCACTATGCCATTTCGGTTAGTCAGCTATTATTAGTGATATTAGTATTTGTCCTTTGTCATAAATTAAAAACTGTTCTTTTTCAGTGGCATGCTTTTTAGTACTTTGGTTTTGCTCTTTATTTGAATTAGTCTTGCCCATATTTGGTAGTTTAAGATTTTATTTGGGCAATAGAGTTTGGTTCGTTTTTGACCAAGATGTCTGCCACTACATTTCGAAAAAGAGTGTATTCACTGTCAGTATATCTATCCTCTTTCCAAATTCTTCAATACTTCTTGCAGCTAAATTTAAATGGTGATTATGTAGAAAAATAATGAAAAGCTGTAGTTTCATGATGTATATTCAGTAGAGTCTCGAAAAAAATGAGGTTCCGTATAGCCTAGTCTAATCTAAGTGAAAAATAAAACAAAGGATTCACTAAAAATCATGAATTGCGATCATATTATGCCGGTAACAAAACTACTTTAACTGGAACCTGAAACTACGTGAGAGTTGTTGCTACTTTTATTGAAACTTGTGACTGTATGTGAGGTCGTTGACTGCAAGAGTCACACCTCCACTCTTCATAACCAGTCTACCTGTTCAACCCCTTGATCAAGGTGTAATTGAAAATAATAAGTTCCACTACCGCCGAATACTGTTGAAACATTTGATTGAAGACTTAGACAATGATGTAACCGTTGTTGAGAGCCTAAAGAAAATCAACCTTAAGGATGTCATTTACTGGTCGGGTAAATCATGGAATGAGGTTAAGCAGTCTACATTGCAGAAAAGCTGGAAAGACATCACACCAAAAAATTATGCCTCTGAACCTTCTGAAAACACATACACTTATGATGACGAAGAAAATTTTTCACTAATCGATCTTTTAAATAAACTTCCAACTGAACAATCACTGATAAAGACGTAAACGAGTGGGTGAATGACGACGAACAATGTGAACTTTTTGATGAGGCAATTGCGAGTTTAGTGTCAGAAATTAATCAGAGTGACGATGAAAATGATGACATATCACTTGACTTAGGACTATCGAGAAGGCACTGCTCTACGTAGAACAACAAGATGACACATTACCAGCTGATATCCTTACGTTAAGGCGACTGCGCCGTATGGCGGCCAAGAAGTGAGACAGTGTAATTAAGTAGAAGACTGTAAAGTACTTTCTCGAAATTTTTGCCTTGATTTTTTTAGTGTTCAAGTACATACTATTGACTCCCTAGGTTTCTGCAGTCCACATTAACTTGGTTAATCGAGACTACTGTAATAAAGTTTTTGTATTTAGGTTTTTTAAAATTTATAGTCAAACTCTTAGGGGTTCATTTTAGTGAGTACAGGATTAGCAATCCTGAGGAGACTTAGCTGGATCTACACTTTTTTTCATAGGGTTAGGCCTCTCTTTCATCTTTTTTATCAGATCTATCTTGACCAACTCTTGTTTTCTTCCAATCCTGATGCTATACGAATACTCGAATACAAAGCACACAGATGTCGATTGTTCACAGATTGTTGTTTATGTACAATTAATGCAAGTATAAAGATACTTGCATTAATTGTACATTATATTATAAATAAACTATGTACTAGCACATAAATATGTTGCTGAGTGCTAATCATATAGTTACGGTTTTTTTAACAGGAACCTAAAAATAGTGGTTCAATTATTTTAATGGACTGATTAATGGACTTTTCATAATCCTGGGTGTCAAAATATTTATGATTTTGGTGGTCAAAATAGCTAAAATATAATTGAAATTTCCCAACAACATTTTAAGATGTGGTACAAGTTTTATTTCTATTTTACAGAGAAGATTGCCAAATGATCCAATATTGGTAATGGTACCATCAGGACCTGGTGCTGGCTTTGCTTCTAATTCCCGTTCCCATCATTGGATGGCAAATCTTTCAACACTCAGTACAGTAATCTGTGTGTATGCACCAGTTGGTGAGTAGGTTTAGTATCTACAGTTGTTTTTGTTTTGCTTAATTTTTTACTTTATGCCCATTAGACTAATGAAAATAGGGGAGTAGATAACATGAAAAAAGTAATGCTATTAACTGGGCTCGCACTGATCTACACTACTCTCCATATACAAATGTAGATACACTACAGTACAGTTGGCTCGTGACTATCCGGATAAATGTGGTAGCCGGCCGTGTCGGATAGCAAAATATCCAGATACACTCAAGGTTAAGTGTTATCTGCAAGGTTGATGACCTAAACGTAAACAATTTTGCAGCTATAGTATTTATATTAAAGAAATACAGTACTGTAATATTATATTGGAATTAAAATTGTGAACTAAGTAGACACATCAAATTAAATACTGATAACCTGTTGTTGAAATTTACATCTTTACAGTGTATAAAAAAAAGGGATTAATAAAAATATATATTATACTTTCCTAAATTAATTGTACAACTTTATTAAAATTTCGTTACAAAATATTTTGAATGAAATGAAATGAAATTATGAATCTTAAAACAAATCTTTTCATACGTAATGTACTCTAGAAGTAAAACAAATTAAATGAACAAAAAAAATATAGTAAATAAAATAAACAAGAAAAATAAGTTATATGACCTAATTTAAAAAAGTCAATGATTGAAGTCTGCTTCTTTCGCGGGATTCTCTTCCTTGGCGATAAGTCTTGTCTCTTCTGTAAACAAATGATATCTGCTGGTATTGCTTCTTCCTGTTCAGTAACGTACTTCAGTGATGTCTCAATCGCTTTCAGTCCTTAGTTGTGTGATATGCAGTTAGGAGGGGTTCCTCATCTTCATTTTCTTCAATTGGAACCTCATTTAGTACCATTGCCACAATGCGTCATTCACAGTGTTTATGTACAGTAGTTACATCTGTAACTTCAGATAATCTGTCCAATTTATTTAATTACTGTATTTTAATAAATAATAATTTAAAAATACAGTAATTTAAATTATATTTTTTGCAATCTGATCCGGATAAGACTGAGTCGGTACAACCCAGATAGTCAAGAGCCAACTGTATACATATAAAGTGAAATGGTTGATTTCGCCACCACGTGACTTTCCATTACCAAATAAACGTTTAAAATTAAGAATATTATAAGTTTTATCAAATTCGGTCAGTAATAAAATTTTTTTTAAATGTTTGGTTTGCGGTGAGATTTGGGGCCTAAATAATTTTAATATTAAATTGTAACTCAGCACTCCAAAATAAATGCACTCTTTATTTGGAGTTTCAAATAAAAATAGTTGTTAGAAATTGTAATAAATTTAGGCATTACAATCTCACCTCGCAATTTTTAACAAAATCAAATATATGTACTTTTGGTATTTTACATATTTACTTCATGCTTGTTAGACTAATTAAGACTGGGGGAGAGGGAATAAGTAACACAAAGAAATAAGCTATACTATCAATCAGGTTCGAACCTGCATAACCTATGTTACTAGTTTGAGATAAACGTGTTACTAGTACGACGAGATAAACATGTGCCATTATGTTTGCTTATAGCCCAACTGGATTGTTAATAATTAATTATTAACAATCCAGTTGGGCTATAAGCAAATATATTGGAATATAAAGCAAGTCAAGCTAGTCTAGCCTACAAATACAAAAATAATAAACTGAGATTACACAGAATTATTCACAATATAAAATTTAACAAGGTATGTCAACACAATGGCATTGTACCTAAATACATCAACATCGTAATTAGAAATCAATCAAAATCCGTGCAATACACCAAAACCATGGCCGAGAGGAAATGGTTGTCGAGTGAAATCAAATGGTGGTATGGTGAAAAAGAATGGTAACACCTCAATACAAGGTAATTAAATAGTAATAAACATGTGCTTTATCAACTGAGCTATATTGTCCCCTCTCCCCAAATTTTATTATTTTTTTGGGACTATTATCTCACTAAAAATTTCAAAATTGTGTATATCATTTTAACAATCCATTCTTGAGATAAAACCGGATGTCAATTTTCATCTATATTTTCATCCTTGACTTGTAGGTTATTTTTATTGCGACCACACTGCATCTTTTATTATCTGACACACACCCAGAATTTAACTTAAAATTTAGTCAATCAGACTTTTTTGAAATGCAAAAGACTAATATATTTCTAAAACTAGTATAAATTGTGTTATTAGGGTTTAAAACATCGAAAACACAATATCAAAAGTTTTGGCTGATCAAAATATTTTTCTTACAATACTATGGGAAGTAATTGGTAATAATATTGCAACTATACATAATTTCTTCTATGATATACCTAATAATTACTTTTAGAATAATTTTTTACCATTCTGTATTTTCATTGTCTTATTGGAAAATTGGTTAGTTTTCAGTTGAATTTTTAATTGTTGGATTAGCTGTCATGCTGATCATCATATAACAAACACAAAAATATTGTTTAAAACAGAACAAACATTACATTATTGTTATTATACTTATCAGGGCGTCCTGGAAACAAGGTTAACGTTTCTACATGTTTGGACCAAATGCTGGCTGCAACGAGGGCGAAACTTTCTGAAGTGCGAACTGATTATGGAAAAAAACCAATTATCTTAGTTGGAACTAATTCTGGAGCTGCACTGGCTTGTCAGGTAAAAAGCTTTCTATAGTCAAAAACATTTTTACTTTCAAATAACTCAATAGTTTCACTGAAGGTTTATTAATAAAAATTAATTTAAAATAGTCCAGTTTAAAATCATAATTGTAAAATAATAATACCATTTAAAATTTTGATACATTGATAAAAATATCGGGAATTTTTTTTCAAATCTCTGATATAGAACATAGAATACAGTACTAATAAAAATTGATCAAACATCACTATCACACATTAACTTATCTTAGATATAGACATATCTTCACCTTTCTTCTTCTAGTCATGGGTTAGTCTTTCATCTTTCTTATCATGTCTTCTTGACCAACTTTTATTCCCTTCCAACCATGGTATACTTTTTAAAGAATGACTACGAGGTTTTACCTTTAAACCACGAAAAGAAAGAAAATTACAACGGGTTTTTACACCATGAAGTAATTTGATGTTTATTTCCATGGTACAGTGAAACCCCTCAAGTGAAATCCGAACTAATTGGGGCTGAAGATTCTTCGGATTTCAATTTGTTCGGATTAGCTGTAAAATGTGCAAAATTCAATATCCTGCAATAGGTACGGTACACTACCGTGCATTATACTGTAGAAGAGTGGCTGATTTGGTGTACACCGAGTGAGGTTAGTAACCTTGACTGATGAGCGAGTGGGCGAGAGACCATTGTTGTTAGGCAGGCCTCCGTTAAAAATACAGTAGAACACTGCAGTTTAGTTTCCGGTTATTAGACATTAGTCAGTTTGCATTTGTTGTAATGTGCATATCGATCTGCTGTCACTGCTTGGTTTAATCTATAGTACCGTAGTACAGTAGAGTCTCGATTAACCGTCATTCTCGGGACCGGTAGGGTGACGGATGAGAGAATAGACGGATAACAGAAATAGACTTCCCAGACTTCTGGAAGTCATCGGCGATCGATAAAAATACTGTTAAGTTTTGAACAGTGTTTATAACACAGAATATCTGTACTGTTATTTCTTTTTAACTAAAAAAAAAAAAAAAATGGTTTGGGAAAATTTAGTAAAACTTTTAAATTTTCTATTTACAGTAACTCTATTTATTAAACTAACTAACTCGATGTCACGCACGAAACTAACATAATGATTTGTTTGCTAAGACACAGGAGTGGGAGAGAAAGGTGGGTTTGGCCACTGTTCTAGGAATTGGTGACTCGTTCCCAATAGTGCCGTGAATAATGTCACGTTTACAAGTAGACTGAGGCATAGTACTGTACATTATAAAATTTTTGTATAGAAATGACATGGTCAACTGTTTAGACGGCACTTTATTCTTTAAAATCAAATTTGAGTATGGTACTAACTTGTAAATATTCATACCACATTAAATATATACGGTGCATCATTACGTATTACATGTGTACTATTTCCCCCCCTGTCCTGACGGTTAACAGAAACTGATGGTAAAAAGGGTGACGGTTAACCGAGACTCTTCTGTAATTGTAATGTACTTCTTTTACTTTTTGACTCAAAATAAATGATTTTTTTTCTTATCTTGCGTGTTTTTTGCACACCTAAATTAGCCATAAAAACTTTTGGATTTCCCTGGATTTTGGATTTGGATTTGAGAAGTTTCACTGTATATTGAAAATTACCTAGAATTTCATGTTACTAAAAACACCCTTTAAATAAATTTTTAGTTGTTTTGGACTGGTCTATTAGTAATAATAATTTATTAAATTTACACATATCTTGGACTAATAATTAAATATAATATTTAATATTAATAAACAAGTTGTAATATCTATTAGAATTAAAGTTTATTTTTTCTTTCATGCTCCTATATGAAACACACCAGTTCCTGCGATGGTTGATTTAGATTACAATGATCCAATTCAGTAGTGTTAGGAATTAAGATAGTTTTAGTTAAGAATATAGTCTAAGTTCTTTTTAAGAAGCCATAATGAAACCAATTATTGTGACAGACCTGGAATACTGACGAAATTGCTTACCTTGCAAGCAAGGCAGACATCTTTGTTGTTACCCTTGGGTGGGAGGAAACTTGGTTAGTGGAAAGATTGATCAAGGGAAGGTGCTGCATGAATTCTTTAAGATAGCCAGACAGACTTGGCGAATAAGAGCTTCCTGGGAGAATAATTTTTGAAGATAACCAGACTGACTTGGCGAGTAAGAGCTTTCTGGGAGAATAATTCTTGATGATAGCCATACGGACTTGGCAAATAAGAGCTTCCTAGGAGTATTGAAACTTCAGACAAGCATCCATAAGAGTGGCAACTGGGTGAGCAAACTTCGTGTATAAACCTTGTAATTATTTCAGAGTCAGATAAACTATAACGATCTGTGAGTCATAACAATTACAGTCATTCTGGATTAATAGTAATAATAAAAATACTGTAACGTTGTAATAAGATAGGAGATAGTTATTCATGTTGATAATAGTTAATTGAGTAACTGAACCATTCGATATTATTGAAAATAAATAACACAAGCAGTTTAGGGAACCAATCCTAACAGTAGCTTCAACTTGTATTCAAAGTCTTGGTCTCATATCATAATATCACAATATAAAGGCTTGGTCTTAGCCTAGTATTTAAAAACAAATACAGTAGAATGGCTATCTGACTTTCACGTATCTGACATTCCGGCATATTCGGCATGATGGTCGTTGGACTGTAATTAAACAAGAATACTGCGAAATATGAAATACCAGATCATTGATCTAGCTTGTGAGTGTACCCCATTCCACTGCCCATAGTCTATTTTCATGTAAGTGTCAATGTCTAAAGCTAGTCTATTATCTAATGCTAACCAGTTTGCAGTGAGACAGTGCTTTGATTACTGTAATTGCATCTTCTTTCAATATTATATTTTGTTAAGTTTTTGTTTTATTGTTCCACTGGTGTTGGTAAGGTTAAAATTTATTTTACTCTCATACTATTATTTTTGTTGATGCTAAATTGATGAATATGTATAAACAGTTTGCAAAATTATAAATCTTTTAAAAACAGCCCTAGACAACTATTGTTGTCTGGATCTTTTTACTCTGTGGAGGAGTTTCTGCATTGACTGACTGTTTTGTAGATCAATGTGATTTCCTCCTGAGTATTCTTGTCATTTATATAAATGTTTATTGTATTTGTTTCTTAATGTATTGTAAAGTTGCATTTAATTACTAACGTTTGGATTGTTTTAGATATTTTATTGTTAATATTTAAAAGTAGAAAAGGATTTGATAGATACTTTATAAATTACTTTGTAACTATACATGTATTGTTTTTATAGTTGGAGGTTTTTTTAAAAATCAAATTTGTGGATTATTATAATCTTTTGAGGAATATAATTAAATGACTTGTCTTATGCAATGTATATTGTCAGGAGGATTAAATGAAATGTAGTATTTTGTTGTTTATAGGTTGCTTTGGTGGAAAATGTAGCAGCTGTTGTCTGTTTAGGCTTCCCTCTAAATACTGTAGAGGGTAAGAGAGGACAACCTGATGATTTTCTGCTTAATATACAGGTTCCAATTTTGTTTGTAATTGGACAGAACTCTTCAACAACTACGTAAGACATTATATATATTACAGTAATTTAAAGTTCTTCTGTTAATGTAAAAGCTTTCTCTTTTAATTCTTAATAAAATAAATTAATTATTTCCTCTCATTCAATTGGAAAGTTTTTTAAGTTTTATTTGCAGTCTTTTTTCAGGTATTGTAATTTTATTTTAGTGTGTAATGAATTTCAAAACACAAAATTAAAAATAAGGCTTATTTTATTTCAAACGATTTTTACATTCTGTCTTTACTGTAAATTAAAGTTTGAAAAAATCGAGTTGGATTTATATTAAAGTTTGTTAGTAACATATTGAGTGATATTATTATTTTGAGAACAAGCTATTATATGTTAAGCTATTGGAAAACATTTTGTATGAACTTTCTTTCAAGAAACTAGACGAATTCTATTGTTTTTAGCAAATTAATAGAGGATTATAGTTACATACAAGAAAACAAAAGTTAATGTTACCATGTATTTTCTGAACGCTAAGAAGGTACAATGTATGTTCTTGTCATAAACAGGACGAACTCTTTTAATTCCACTAACAAATATTTTAATTTAAGGGGATATTTATAATTAGATTTAATATGTTCAAACTGATGAATAAATATATATATTTTATTTTACGGGTAAATATGCCCCTCTATTCCAATCTCATTCCCTATTTTGAAATCACTTCTGTTTTATAATTCGATAATAAAGATATTTCAAAGAAGCCTAAAGTCGCATGAGAGAGTAAAGTTGTGTGAGAAATAAAGGAAGTCCAGACAAGAAAGATTTGAAACAAAACGTAAACAGTCCAATGCATCTAGCACCAACACAGATGATGTACTAAACTAATTAATTGACTTTAACATATTTGTTGTATTTCCATATTATTCATCTTCTTACTGCCACAACCAGAATACAAGAAACAGCCGTGTACTGATCTTCATACTCTTTTTTGGAGCGGATGGGATTTTAACTAGTGATATACCCTTTCTAAAAACGACATCTACATTTACATCTACACTCCGAGGCAGAATTTGTAGTTTTTCTCATCACCGTCTCCATTTCGTAAAGCTGTCACAACTAAGTAATAAAAGGTTTTGTTAACACATATTATTAACATTAAATTATTAGAAATATTATAAAGTAATTCTATCATTTTGAAGGTACAAACAAAAACCTTTATTGGAAAAGTAGTATTATTATTTATAATATAACTAAATTGAATTGGGTGATTTCATAAATCTGAGATAAAATCGAAAATTCATTAAAATTGACGATAAAATTGTTAATCAAAGGCTTAGTTAGTATTTTGCCGATAAAACAAAACCTGGGAATAAAATAATATAGAGTGGGTGAAAAGTATGAGAATGGCTTAATATTTCGTATATAAGGGAAATTTGTAGATAGATGTTATTGAGAAACCTACTCCATTAAAAACTACTATTTTATTATGATTTCAAAAATTTGGTCTGCCATATTGGATCCGCCATTTTGAATTTAACTTTATTTTTTTTAAATGGGAAGGTGGTCATTTGGTACTTAATTTTAATGTAGACTTTTAAGACAAAATCATTGGTGAAAACCGCACATCAATATCTCAAACCGTTTATTTAAATTTAAACATTTCATTTAATGTAAAAATAAAATAAAGTACATTCAATTTCTTACCTATCAAATTTTAATGTTCCATAAAATTATTAATTATCAAACAATTAAAACATAAGGTAATAGATCAATATTAACAACAATAGTAAATCAATGATTAAAAATTAAATAAAGTACATTAAACTTGTTTCGTATCAAATTTTAATGTTTAATAAAAGCATGAAATAAGCAACACCAAACTAAATGTGAAGATTATGTTACAATATGTTTGCAAATAAACCTTAGAACCAAATTATTGCAGTAATTGTTCAAACTGTTTTCCCTCAGCTGTTTGACAATGTGCTAATCTTAAATAATAACAGCATGTTGTATCATTTTAGGTTGAATTTTGTTAGCTACTTCAGTTATACTTCCTCTTAGATCATCAATTGTTGCTGGTTTGTTTTTGTACACATTGTCTTTCATGTAGCCCTAAAAGATATAATCTAGTGGCGTAGGATCTGGTGACCTGGTGGGCCACTCTATCGCACCTCTACGACCTATTCACCGTTGTGTAAATGCGTGATTTAATACATCCTGCACCCTAAATGAATAATGAGATGGTGATCCATCATGCCGAAACCACAAGTTATGTATGTCTCCTCCGTTAATGTTCTGGATGGCTGGTATGATCAAGATGAATAACATATTTTCGTAATTTTCACCTGTTAAATTATCTTAGATAAAAAACGGCCATACAACGTGACCATTAACAATACCCGCACATACGTTTAATGTCTTAGATTTTGTTGGTTTTAATGTAAATCATTTTCTCAAGTTGTTAAATAGCTGATTTTTAATTCGATGTTTATTTTAAATCATTTTATTCCTCCAATTAGTATTCAATTAGAATTTTAAACATTTTTTGATCCGACCAAGCAATTTAACTAATTTACTTTTTAATTAATTTATTGTCATTAATGACATTATAGGGTAGATGACATTGAAGAACTGCGGGAAAAGATGAAAGTAGAGACATCACTTGTAGTTGTAGGAGCAGCTGACGACCAACTACGAATTAGTAAAACTAAAAAGAAATTAGATGGAATTACTCAGAGTATGGTGGATAAATGCATTTTGGTAAGTTTTAGATATTATGGTAATATTTTATTATTATAAAAATATTCTTTTTAGTGTATATTGCTTGAAATAAAGCATTAAATTAAGTTTTTGTGTCAATTTGCCCCTCGTTTTTTTGTGTCACTTTTGTTGGAGTTTAGTCTGTGGCATATTCTAAGACTTTGTCGAACATAAAAAAAAAAAAAAAAAATTAAAATTTTAAGAATAATGCAATAAAAATGCAATTTTTGTAACCCTCAAACAACTCTTCGACTCAAATGTGTCAAAGAACTCTGTTCCTGTAGTGGTAAATGTCCTAAAATCACTTTTTATTAAATTTTACATGTACCGCAATACTTTTTATACCATTGTAAAGTATGTAAAGCTAATGTTCCAAACATTCATCTTCATATAACCAAAATTCCATAAAACGTTATAAATAATATTTAATTTATTGGTAAAGTTTGTGTATTTCGCTGGAAATGAGTAATGCAGTAATACAACTGCGTAGTAGTGAAACAAAAATTTATCTAATCTTCACTAGTCCATATTTCTGTCTAACAAATCTACAGTGACACTGTTCTAATGTAGAGGTGTGCGAGCCTGGGTTTTTATTTTATTTTAAATTTTATTCAAGCCAAGCTTGAGCTGAGCCATGGGTAAATAAGCTTTAAATAAGCTTGGGCTTTAATAGAACTTGAGGTTTTATCTACCCTTTTAACAAGTTCAAGTTTGTTCCAAAAGTTCCAATAAATTTTACATTGAAATTAATCAATATAATTTCAATATCTTTGTTTTAGAATGGGCAACACGGAGAAGTCAGTGAAGAGGGAAAGGCACAGTATCTCTAATTGGCGGGAAATAAACACTTTTAATCTAACAAAAGAATTTAATTTCCTTTGGTATGAAATTAGATTACAAAGCCATTTCATTCCCATATTTTCTTATCAATTAAATAATTGTGGATTTGTGGGTAATTTAGTTAGGGTCAATAAAAAAAATCGAGCCGAATAAACTAAAAAGCTTCAGATATCATAAATAATTCACAAATATGTGACATTACCGTAAGCTATTTTATACAAAATTTAAATACATCGATTTAGGCAACAAGGTGTTATCACAATGGTTAGCAAGCCTAGTAAAAAGAGGTTGAAGAATTAGTAGGCCTTGAATGGGTGTTTGTATTCATTCGTTATCAGGTCTATGCGCCTCAACACCAAAAACGTTTCTTAAGACGCATTGTTCTGTAGTAGGTGAAAATATTGTATACTTCTGACTTGAATAATAGTACAATTAATTCTGATTATGATTTGTAAACAAAAAATAACTAAATAATTAATGTCTAGTTAATTGTAATCATTTAATAATCAATGAAATAATTGAACTATGAAATTGTTATGAGTATATTTATTATACAATGAGTATATGAAAATAACACATATATTTTCAAATAAAGGTTTTTTTGTATGTACCTTCAAAAATTAGAATTACTAATATAAGATTTCTAATAATTTAAAGTTAATAATCTGCATTATGAAAACCTTTGATTATTTAAGCATGCTAACCGTGCGAAAGAGAAAAGGCGCAGTGTGAGAAACCTACTAATCCTGTCTCAAGAGTGTGTACATAAAGTAAAAAAAAAAAAATCTGGCCATCAGGAAATATCACTGGATAACATAGTGATAGTTTCCTTCTTGATTTTATATCCAAATAATACAACATTCATAATCAATAAATCATTTAAAAAATCTGCGTATTTAAACGGTAATGTAGTGAGTATGTGTAGTTTTGTTTTTAGAAAGCTTACTATTATCACAAGTTAAAATAACCCCCCTCCCAAACTGTAGGAAGATCAGAGACAAATACCAAACAGACCTGCCTTATCATGATAATAATATCCTTCTTTAAAAGGATATTACAAAGTAACAAAGCAAGCCTTTGGAAAATGAGACATCTGTAATTGACAAGAATTAGATTAGCTTCATTAATCCATTCTCCTATTTGTTTGTCAAATAAAACAAAACAATCTATTTTTAACTTGGGAGATCACGGCTTTTTCTCTTATTCAACATTAAAAGTATTATTTCATAATTTTCTTTCATTATACTATTTATAATATGTGTGATAAAATAAATTGCAAGTAAATATATGCTTGTAAATTGCAATTGTTTGTTGGCAATGAGAAGTGTTTTGATATCACCATATTATTCACAGCATAGTGAATTATCATTTCTAGTAAAAATTTGGAACTATTAAAGCAAAAAATGTCGATCATACGGAAAACATACATACATGGGCATTTTAAAAAAGATACTTAATTATAATCACTAGATTATAAAAAATTCCTTGTTTTTTTAAAACCCTGCAGTAACCAATTTAGCATTACAGTATTAATCAAAACACCTACTACTGGATAAATGACATGAATTATAAATTTCTCCGTTTTTTTTTTTAAATTTATTATTATGCAAACAAATTCCATTTTTCTACCAGTAATAGATTTCAAATCGAATTTTCATATTTGGCTGTTGTTATAAATCAATACGAATAAAACGGAAACATTTTGGTTTAAACTGTTTCATTAATAAGTCACAGTAATATATAAGTCAATCACATATATAAGTCAATCTTTATCCGTATTTAATATGGATTGTTGTGTATGTATAGCCTAGCTTCTGTGATGCACCTTGACATTTAGTCATCACATTTGAATCGGACAAGTGGGGACAACACTAAGGCAACTTACTTCATTTCTCCTGGTAACTTCCTGTTATAACTTTAATAACTCACAACAAATGTTAATAAAAACTTGTATTTCTCTCATGAGAAGGGCGACTAAAGATAATATCATATCGGTGTTTTTTGTTTAAATTTTTTCTCATTTATTAGTTCACGTTTTATCATGATTGTTGCAGTATTATTCTGTTTGCACTTTGTTCGGAAACCAAGCCAGTCTCGTAAAAGCTAGACTTGATCGAAAACCGTACAGAGTTCGTACAATTGAACCAGGCTCTGAAAATCATGCCGACCTCGGAAAATCGAGCCGAGCTCGAACATTCAAACCAGGGTCAAAATATCAAGGGCTTTATAATTTTTGTATCAGCTCTGCTCGGACTCGGCTTGAAATTTTGAGGGCTCGCACATCCCTATCTAAAGTACGTTTCTTCAACTTATGATCTGTGCTTTCCAAATATCTCTAAAAGTTATAGTTTTGTTAATAAAAATTAAACAAAATCAAGAATTTTAATACGTTTTTACAATGTAAAAATAACTTCTTTTTTTTTTTATTCAACTTTTAGAATACTTATGTTTTAATCTTCCAAAATTAAATAACTGACATTCTTTACAGCAAAATGTAAAAATTAAAGAATTCGTTGTATTTGTAATGTTTTACCGCTATGGAGGAGCACTTCACAGTTCATAGCAATATAACAAAATATGATCACATTGATCTATAATTTTTGTAAATGGTAATACTTGTCCAAACACCACAAGTTGACAATATTTTATAGTATTTTTCTTCCTCTTTCGAACTATGTATTCCAAATTATCATTGTATCTATGTATAAGACTGATTTTAATTAAAGTTTTGATGTCATCTGCTACATGAGGAAAGTACAAGTATCTCAATAAACATCTCTAACGATTTAAAAAATGTCCCTATTAAAGCTCTTAGGTATTATTTTCTGTTATAATGCTTTCAAATATTGTGAGTCAAAAACAATACCAGAAACTATCAACAGAAAATGAATATTTACCATTATCCTTGACAACTTGATATTTTAAACAATTTTTAGTTAGTTACTAAATTTTTGTGTACTTGTGAAAATGTTTTTGTGGGAAGTTGGTGCAGTGTTTATTGAATTAGAGAAGTTATTACTGCTATAAGCCTTATTAATGACCCTTTTATTTTAAATATTTTTATTTAAAACAGGAAGAATTGGGTGACTTTTTGGGTAATCTAATGATTGCTCCTTATCCCCCTCAACCACGACAGCCGAATTTTCATCAGTCATCTTCACATTCAGAAATAGTAGTACGAAAACCTGTCAAAGTCGAACGAAAACGTAAACTTACGGAGATGAGCGACAACAAAACAACTGATGAATCTATTGTAGTTCGACCAAAAAAAGGTAATTCATCACATTATCTTATTTTCAGTTAATTGCACAAATTAAATTTTTTTTTTTGTAAAAAGCACAGAAACATATTAAGTTTTGTTTTATATGTGCTTGAATGACAATAGTGACCTTTAGGATGAACATTAAATCCAATCCATATGTCATGTGATAATACTAGCTATCACTCGTCGGTAGTATGGTTACTGTTCAGCAGAAAGTTTTGATATGTGGTATTTAAAATCAGTAATAACTGTTTAAGACGCTTTCCAGTATCTATTTGGAACAGATACACATATGAAAAGTATTAAATATTGTTATTACAATTTTTCTCCCTTTTTATTTGTTTGAATTGTTAAAGCCTTGTCTAAGATTAATCTAATTTGTCATAAATTTAACTTAAATTTTTTGTTTAGTGTAAAAAATGTATATACTTGTAATTGGTGATAAATATATTCATAAAAAAATGTAAAGAGATTATCAATGTAGACATCCCTGAGAATACTATGACTATTCAAAAGGAACAAAAGGAATCTATAGTAATCTTGAGTACAAAACCTGAAAAAGTCTATTGTCTAGTGAAGTTTGTAACTTGGACTCTTTGTAATTAAGACTAGGATTTAATACTGCTTTAACTCTGTTGAAAAATTGTGCAGTTGATTTATAGAAATATAGAGGTTTGTTAAAGTCTTCTTTTTTGGCTATATTGTAAGCCGTTCGTAAATTGGGATTATTTTGGTTATTTTGCCTAAATACCATGAAAATTACTATTGGTCTTGACTCCTTTGATTCAGTATCACAAAGGTTCGTGTATATGTAACAACTGAAGAAGAGGATGTTTCATATACAGTATTTGTTGTGGAATATTATATTATTTTATTTTATTAATAATATTTTGGCATTTTAGTTAATAATATATCATGACCAAACAATTTTAATCTTTACATTTTTTATATGTACAAATATGCTGTGATATGTTCTCGTACACTGTTGATGATTTTCCTTAACCTGTCAATGGCTAGATTTAGCACCTCTATGTTTGAACTTGTTAATGAACATCTTACACTTCAGAAGCCTCACAAAAAGAAATCATATTCAATTAAGTCCATAGATCATGCTGGCAAAACGATGTTACTATTGTGGGTAATCGAATAGTCTGGAAATATTTCTCTTAAAACATTCATTCAAGTACATGGTATTTATCACATGGTTAATGCATGGTACCATTATGTTATGACCACATCTTCTGATCTTGCATTCCTAATCCAAATCTATAATTAAGTTGGATAAATGTTGTTGAATATTTCAACATAACATATATTCAATACAGCCACTGTGTCAGTTTTCCTCGAAAACAACACTAATCTGCCAATTATATCAAATGCAAACACAACACATTGCAGTCGTTTTTTTACTATTGAAAGGAATTTTGTAGGTTCTTTCAAGTTGTTTCATTAGTTCAGAAACAAGCTGTTCAAAATATTTTTAGTATATTAATTATAAAAGTACCAGACTTATCCAATTTATCACTTGTATAGATTTAGTTAGCCTGAGAAAATTATTACATGGAATAATCCTATTCCTTAGTATCGGTTTTTTAATAGTATATGAATATTTTATTTTTGTAGGAAGAAAGCCAAAAGTGTTGATAAATCAGAAGGTGGCACAGAAATGGAATTCAAATGGGAGCCAGCAACCCGTTACAACTTCTGTAACCATCCAATCAGACTCCTGCACCCGTACAAGTATAGCACAGGTGAGTGGGTTATATTTATCTTGATAATATAACCTGTATTTCATAACTTGCCCAGCTTACGAAGTATATAGGATGTATAATGTGTATAATGTATAATGTGTATAGGATGTATGAAAAGAAAAATTTATATTAGTTCTTTTTACTGATCAGAATTTAATAGTTTAAGGATTATAGTATCAGAAATATATTTTTGATATATCATCTTTTTTCTGTACATAATCATCATAGCTTCTACCAAATTTATATAAAGATTAAAAAATTGGTAAGAGCAATTTTTGTGCGCACCTATTGAAATTAAGAAAAATTGAAATGACCATTTAAAATTGGGTGCTATTTTGAGTAAGCCAACTTATATAGAGTACTTCAACTAAGAATACATTAAATTCTGTAAAATTTAAATTATATTTTTTAAATTATGAGGCTAACGTTAAAATAAAATTTTGGTTTGTAGACTTAACAAGAAAATATTCAGTTCTAAACATCAACACAGAAGTGAAAACTAATCCACATTTAGATGGTTATGAAACCAAAATCTGTTTACAAGTTTGTTTGGATGATCATGCTGGGTAGGTTATGTTGTGATAATTGTGAAAATTATCAACAAGAAAAAGAAAGGGAAAAAAAAATTATATTGAACTTGAAGAGTTCTTACTTTTTATTTTTACTTTGAAGAAAAGTGAATTTACGAGTGGTTATTTTATAATTATTGGGCGCCAGACTTTCGTCGTTATTTAACATAGAAAAAATGAATTTTACTGAATTTATAATCTCAGGGGTCGTAAGCTCTTTTAAAAGTATACTCACAGTGACTTTGGATTTTAGCAATGAAAACACTTGTAGCTGAAATATTAACATAAAGATTTATTAAACATTTTGGCAATTAGCTTTAACATAAATCAAAAACAAAATATTAACATACATTGATTACATACAATTTATGATAAATATAAATGCTTATTAAAGTCTTGTTACTTTATAAGTTTTACTAATTCTGAAAAAGATCGATCATATCTTTAGCTTTAAAAAATTTTAACTTTAATTTGAAATTATTTTGTTATGAAATCAAACTTGCAAGTATTTAGTCCATTAATTGAATTTAAGAATTTAGATATAAGTACTTTACTTATTCTTTTTAATTGATACAAGAAATGTATAAAATAAAAATTAATTTCGTCCTTCATTTAAATGATACTTGGACTCACATAAATTTTTTTATGAAATAAATGAAATTCATATCTATTACATAAACAATTCAAAGAAAATACATATAACATATCATAAAGAGTTTATATGAAACAATAAAACCTGTGATTCACGTTTGTTCGTTAGACTGTCGAAGTTCATTGTCCATTGAATAACATCATAGCTGATCTCACAATTATTGTAGTAGATGAACACTGTTGAAATATGTCTATATTCTTTAAAGATGTCGTGGTCGTAATCTCAAAAGTTCATTTTTACTAACTAATGAATATAATCGTTCATTGTCCAAATTTCGAAAATCACGTGCATGATATTGCATAACTTTATTCAACTTAACGTGTTTTCCTGCTTTTTCGTTAAAAGTTTATTTATGGAAAACTACTGATCACTATTAATCGTCTATCATAGTTACTTTCACGAATTTTTCTCATTTTATAGAATATTCGATTACATTCTAACACACAGCCCAAAACAGGTCCATCATCTACCCGTTCCTTTTTCAGACTCTAACCTTTAAAACACACCTTGTCCGTCTAACCTCCCAACTAAGACTCAAAAAATAAAAAAAATCACATTTTTAACAAACGTCTTTTATATGAACTTTCATAGGTCTGCTCTCCTTGGACCCCAAACTCAGACTAACTGTGTTGCCATGAGGTATATCTTACTTCCGCCAGTGTTCTTTCCGGTCACTGTTACCAAAGTACAACACACACCCCGTAAAGCACTAAAATTTATATACACTATTTATTAAACAAATTATATTAAAATTTAACATCATTACTTATTCTGTTGTTTTGAAAATCTATTTTTCTCTTATAAATGAATTTACCAAATATTACATATTATTTAAACAGCTTCCCCCTCTATATTCGTTAACCGCGCATTTTTAAACATACAATAAACTCTGATTTTTCACATTGTCACAATGTGATGACATTCATCAACTTGCTTTAATGTAGTCAATAATTAATTTAAACCATCACAACAAGATTATAATGACTAAATTGTCATCTCAGTTGTAATCGCTACACATGGGATTTTTTCCCCCTTAGTAAGTGAAGAATTCATTACTGCACTATAAATGAATAATTCACAATATTACTGCATTACACTGCCTTTTCGTGTATGGGACTCTCTTTGAAGTATACCCATTAAACTCTACCTCCATTTCTTCTCGCCTTGTATGATGATGGTAATCACTGACCAGACAAGTGATCACGTTTTGGTATTATTTATCGTCTAATTGGGTGCTTTTGATAACAATTTTACTTTGAAAGTAATATAAAAACTCTAAAAAATATTATACTGTGCTTTATCATGTCCTATAATTTTAGTATAATTCTGTTCCCTCAGTTGGAGCACAACAAGTGGGTAGATTGTAACCGAAGATGGCAATTGAATCATTGAAACATCTTGTTGTGGAACTGATTTTTATTAGTTATTGATTAAGAATTTTCCGAAAGATGTATTCAATAAATTTAAGTGATTTTCTTTAAGGTCTCTAATAATTTATGTTATGTCATGTGTAGTATTCTAGTTACATACAAAACTTTTTCATCTCTCCTGAGTATACCATTTTGAGTATACAGCAAAATCTTTCTATGGGTATAAGTGTAATATTTTAGCTACCCTTGTATTGTTAAAATATCATATCATATCATATCATTTTTTATTGCACAAAATTCATTCAAAAAGAACAGGTGCAGAGTCATTTACATCAATATAACTAATTGATTAATACTAACAAATTATAAAATTCATTTTTCACAATTCATAGAGGATTATTAAAGTATTCATCTGTACTATAATGAACTTTTTTTACAACTTGCTCCTTTATAACATTTTTAAAACAAGCAAGACTGAGAGTCTTATACATTTGCGGCAAACAGTTATACAATTTTACTCCCATATACTGTGGACTATTTTCGAATAGCTTTAGACGATGGTATGGAAATCTGTAATTTTCTTTAGCTCTAGTACTATACCCATGCTTAAAACCGTTTTTTACAAAGTTTGCTTTATTTTTGTGGGCCCAGGCTAAAGTTTCATAAATATAAAGTCCTGGCAACGTGAGTATGTTACAATCTCTAAAAAGGACCCTACAACTTCTTTCTCTGCCTATACCAGAAAGAGTTCTTAGAATTTTTTTCTGAAGTATAAATACCTTCTGTACACCAACAGCATTTCCCCACACCACAATACCATACCTCAACACAGATTCGATATATGCATGGTAAACCACCAAACAAGCCTTCAAGGAAACCCCATTTCTTAAAACCGAGAAAACATAAACCATTGATCTCAACCTTCCCTTTATTTTTTCTAAATGACATTTCCAAACTCTCATCTATATATATACCCAAAAACTTATGACAATTTACAGAATTTTGAATTTTGTTTCCAGTGTTTTTTCCATTACTGTTGGTTTTAAAATGTATTATTTCAGTTTGTCTGGATTCAGAAGAAGCCCATTTTTTGAAAACCAAGAATCTAACTTTTCTAGTGATTCAACTACTACATTGTTCAAAGTTTCAAAACAATTTTGCTTGATAACTGCTATGGTGTCATCGTCAAATAATATTAATTCTAAATTTGTTGCCGGTGAGAGATCATTTATATAAATTAAGAACAACAATGGTCCCAGTATGGATCTCTGTGGTACCCCAAATTTTACATAGTCCCATTTAGATAGATATCTTTCACTACCCCTGTATAAAATAGTCCTTTGTCTTCTATTCCGTAAATAAGATTTTATCAAAGATACAAGGTTTTCATTAATACCACATTTCTTCATTTTCTGAAGCAATAGAGAATGATCGACACAATCAAATGCCTTGGACAGATCACCAAAAATACCCACTGTAAATATTGACTTATCCAGAGCACCCACAATCTCATTTACAAAATGTATGAGGACATCTCCCGTACCCAGTCCCCTTCTAAATCCAAACTGAAGAGGATACAGAATCTTATTAGAATTTAAATTATTAACCAGTCTATGACTTATAACTTTTTCAAATATCTTAGACACATTTGACAAGACTGACACAGGACGATAATTACTTAGATAAATACCACCAACAACCACAGAGTAAAATTTAAGATGTTTGATAATAACAATTCTACTCGTATTTAGTAGAAATATATTGAAAATAGTTCTGGATTGAAAGAAATGTGTGTCAAGGACTGAAATGATATGAAATAAAATAGGCATTGGTAAAAGTGATGTCTGCCAATTGTTGTGATCACTAAACCTAGGATAAGTTTTCTATAATTGTAGCTGGGCGCAGAAAGTAGTTGGGATTAAATTGACCTATAACTTGACGTGTTAGCTAGGTTATTAGGATTTTGGGTTTAAACTAATGTGGCTATATTTACAAAAAAGTGTATTTTTACTTATACATGATTTATTTTTTCTAGGTTTCACAGAGTTCCAATACACCTATAGGTGTAAACATCAGCAATCTAGCAACAATGCATGGAGGACACATACGTACTACACCTGATAAACATCCTCTTTTAGAGAAGAAGGGTGTACAAATTAGTATCCAAGGTTCTTCCATTGTGAGACAAACACCAGAGAGCAGCACTATCACTGTAGTCGCAAGCTCACCTGCAGTAATTAATCCTACCAGCATTAATGGTAAAAAATATAGCATTATTAATTACATTTTATGTTATTTGCATATTTTCGCAGATATTTCTGTATGTTTCATATACCAACTTAGTTGCTGTGGGATTTTTGCGTTAAGACACCATACGTTCCCTTAATTAAAAAATTTCAACAACTTGCTACAAAAGACACATTAGAGATATCACTATAATATATATTTAGTTTGTACTTATCTGAATACATTTTAACAATAATATAGATTAAATATTTTCTTTAAATATGTCGAAAATTGCTCAAAAATTGGTATTTTGGGTTTAAAAAAATTGAGTATTGATTGCTAACTCTGCGAGTTGAGAAGGCGGTTACACCCATGCGATTCTTCTGGTCTTGTATCGAGGGACGAGAGAGACGTGATGTTGAGTCCTCAATGATTCAACCACTACTGATTATGAAGCTTGTGTTAGGCTCTTTCCCCCTCCCGTACCTTTGTCTTGTACTACGAATATATATATTTAAGTGCCATATTTTCTAGGTTTGCTAGGCTAGCTGTAAAGCCCAAGTATTAGTGACAAAAAAAAAAAAATGAAAATACATTTCTATAAACCTACCATGTCAAGTTTCATATATTCGTCATTATTTTAAATATAAAATTATAATTAAAATGTTATTTTGAATGTAACATTACTATTTTTTACATGAGTAACATTACAGCATTACTGCTCCTTTTTGACTACAACCTGTTATACATGTCTTCGGAGAAAAAAGGCGAAGTCTTCCCCCACTATTAACTGTGATGTTACTATAGTAATAGTAAGTGAGTAAGGTGGAGGCTATGACATTTTAATACAAGAGGTCTTCACTCTTCGGATAGCTAGCTGCATAAAAATATGTGTCTGTTATTAGTTATTAATTTGTGCGTCTATTATTTGTTGGTGTCCTGTGCGGATCGTGGATGGTTATACGTGTGTCACGTTGGTATAATTATAATTATTGTTTACAATTTTTATTTTGTTATTATATAATATTATTTAACTATGGTAGTTTGTAAATTATATTATATTTTTAAAAACAACACTACAATTATTAACCGACTGTACTTTATTGCAAAATTGTTTTAATTAATAGACCTAAATAAATTATAACAATATAATTTTTATATCACTTTTGTAGTTTCATCTGTTTATTTTTAAAATTTCACAGTCATTATTGTTTTACTATCATTTTTTTGTGCAGTAGTGCCTCCTAACTATATTGCTTTTATCTTTGCATTTGGATCAAAAAAATATGTAATCAATTAAAATGAGTGATATAATTAATTATTTATTAGAAAATATAGTTGAAAAATTTATACAAAATCCAATATATATATATATATATATATATATATATATATATATATATATATATATATATGACAATTAACCTAAATAACTTGATAATAATGAAACATATAAATAAATAATGACCTTGAATTGTGAGATGATATACTTGGTAGAAGACAAATTTATTAGGCCACGTCCCTTTAGTTCTGTATAAATATGGGGTTTGGTACAATACTAGGTTAGTTATAGTTTAGTTATTGTGGCTTGTGCATCACTGAAGACGGTGACTTTGTCATTGAAGAGTTTTTGAATAAATAAATAAATATACTATTGTTAGAATTGTGTTTAAATTTTATTCTATCAAGATAATGAAATCTAAACAAAATTTTATATTTACTTTAAATTCAATTCAATTTGTTAACCCACCAAATAAAATAAAACACATTTTACACAATAAACATTTTATTTTTCAAAAACTACATTTCAATGACTAAGTCATCATCCTCGTTGTTACAAGCACACAAACCTTTACACTGAATTACAATTTCAGACAGATAACAGCAGGTGAACCCAAAACTGTCCTAATTGAAACTTATTCAACAATGTCCCAAATAATTCTCTACTTTGCAAGAGTGTAAAATTTTTTTATTTCACTTTTACTAAAACTATATAATTGTCTAATAGACTATATGAACTACGTTTTTAGTATTGTATTCTCGTGATGCAGATTGTATTAATTACACACACACACATATATATATATATATATATATATATATATATATATATTAATATGGATATGAGAAAAAATATCTATACTGAAAGTGAATACACAGATTATCCCTTCTGTTGATAGGGAAAATTTATCTCATTTTAGTAACCTAATCAGGTTCCTATACATATATATTATTTTAAAGCCTAACGAGAAATGAATGGTTTAGTAATGGATGGGAGTGGAGATTTTTGCTTTTGTGTATAGATGAAAATTAGATCTTTATTTTTGTACAGCAAATGTATAATTTTAAATTAAAATAACTATATCACCAAGTCCGTCCATACTTTATATATAGTTGTTTCAATGCATACTATTGTAGTATGTCTTTATCAAGAAGAAGAATGCATGTAAATTTTAAGTGACAAATTGAGCCCATATTTGGCTTTTTATTACTGTATTATTAATACCAACCACAATTTCCAAATCATTAATGATCTTTCTGTAATTTCTTTTCAACATACGTAAATTGTATTGTTTTATTTCTAGTAATGCCAAGCAATAAAGGACGATTAGCAACAAACCAATTAACATCACTATCTTCTCTTTTACAACCTTCTTCAGCTCGCACGTCTGGAGTCTTAATAACTTCTACAAATAATCCTCAACATCAAAGTAAGTCATTTTTGTATTAAGATTTTTTAAACTTATAATTTTTAAATTAAGGCTTCTAGTTGGTTCCTGCCTTTTAGTGTTTTGATCTGTAATTGATCATATTTTAATAATACATTTAATATGACCAAAGTTCTTTATTTATAGCCCTTACTTTGACTTTGTAATATTTTAGTTTTGGATATTGTTATCATTTGGTATTCTTTATAGGTTATTTAACCCTGTCTTCACAATTAAACTATTTATCTTTATTCGCTACACTTGTGGCCATGATGTGGCCTATACTGACTTTCTAATTGTACATTACTTCACTGCTTCTCTTGTTTAGGTGACTTGTAGTTGTCCACAAAATTTGTGTGAAGTACTGGTAATCATTTTTTAAATATACTTTAAAATAATTATATACTATACTAAATGTGCTATACACTTTAGACAAAACAAAATAGGCAATTCATATGATTACAAAATTCAGATTTATTATCTATTAAAAAATCAATTTCTTTAAATTAACAAGGTAAATATTCAATTACAAAAAAATAGTTCTCAAGTACAATTAAACAAAAAACAAAAATTAAATAGTTATTAGACTTACTGACTATGTGGGTGATTATCTTGTGAAAATATGGAATGAATGATTAATGTTTAATTACTTCTTTGTCTTTACTATATACACAATCTTTAAATTAAGTTCATTGAAAGTTCACTAAAAGTTTATAAAAAGTTCTTTTTAGAAGAATGTCTTAAGCTTCCCAAAGTTTTCTGATGAATTGACATATGATTAAATAGCTCACTCACCATTAGTTTCTACTGCCAACTATTGAAGTTTACTTTCCTTGTCTCTTAATCTTGGATTAAAGGTTTAATTAATATAACTTATACTACCGACCGTAGGTACTTGGTGGAATTCCATTATTAATAATTAAATAAAAGGTAATTTGTACTGCCACAATATATTTTTTAATGAGCCGTGCCGACCAAGGTTTTGCCAACTACGGCATTGTCAAAAGCAGCTTACAGACTAAGGTAGAAGAATTTTACAACAACACAATAGGCCAAGAGAAAGTTGGCCAAAATTACTATTAGGTTAAGGAGGAGGGAGAGAGGGAAGATATCTAGGCCCAAATAGGGGTTGCAAGAGTGGTGAATTACTAAGATCTAATTGTTCGTTTATAACTAAGCTAGAGTCTTTATTGATTATTCTCTTAATTTCTAACATTTCTAGTGTGTTTAACTTTTTACCTTTACCATTAACATGTAGTATATTAAATTCTGTATTAGAATGCCCTGTTATTTGATGAGTTTTTAGATGGTTAGAAAAACTAGAATCTGCATAGTCCAACCATCAACTTCTGTTATGTTCGCTAACCTAGTTTTGAAACTACAACCTGTTTGTCCTACATAAACAGAATTACAAATTTTACAATTTATTTATACTCACCATTTTTCAACAAATCAGGCAGCTTATCTTTAGAATTATTTAAAATATTTCCCAAGCTTTTTTCAATGTAATATGCTATTTTTCAGTGTTAACATCAATATAACTATTTGGAAAAATATATTTAGTAACATTCTTTTTCAATTTATGTTTTAACATTTTCTCATTTAAATTATTATCGTAGCCATTATTAGTGGCGATCAATTTTATACAATTAAGTTCTTCATATTAATCATTAGTGTTCATAGGAATGTTAATGTGTCGATACAACATGCTGTGGAAAGTGGCCAATTATTGACTAATAGGATGTTGTGATGTAGCATGGATAATGTTATCAGTAAATGTAGGTTTTCTAAATATGCTGAAAGAATGTTTACCATTTTTAATTTTTATGTTAAGGTCTAAAAAACTTATCTTATTTTCCTGGCCTATTTCCATAGTGAATTAAATCTCCTCATTAACCGAATTTGAATAATTTAGAAATAGTTTAAGTTGGCGGTCTGAACCTTCAAACAAACACAATATATCATCTACATAATGATACCAATATTTAATTTTAGAATGAAAAGGGTTATTATCATTTAGAAATTTAGTTTCAAAATCGTTCATCGTCTCTGCTAATAAAGGAGATAATGGTGACCCCATAGCCAACCCATCAACCTGTTCATAAAATTTTCCCTGGAACTGAAAATAATTTTGTTTTAAAATATGTTTTAATTACATTTATTAACTCTAATGACAAAGCCGAGTCAACCTTAGAACTAAGCAACAAAGATTCCACATTTTCCAAACAGAGATTAATTGGAATACTGGTGAATAAACTTTACACATCAAAGGATAATTTTTGCATTCAGAGGAATGTGAACATCTTTAATCTTGTCTAGCAAATCTAATGCATTCTTAAGAGCAATTTTAGCTTTGAATTTAGAAATATCTTTTAAATAACTATTAGTGAATTTAGCCAAATTATATAATGGGGATTGGTTGAAGGAAACAACCGGACGAATAGGGATATCAGGTTTGGGTAATATGGAGAGTCCATATAGCCTAGTAGCTATGGGGTTCGTGACTGGTAATGTATATTTGTGTGCCGGTGTAAAAATAAAATTGTCATTGATTATGGTAGACCTGATAATTTACAGTTCTCTTTAGTTGGATCTTTCTTTAATTCCTTACATACATCAGTTTTTATTAATTCGTTAACTTTTTTGGAATAGTCTTCTAAGGGTAAAATGACTACCGAATTTCCTTTGTCAGCTTTTGTTCGTACTAAGTTATTAATAGATAATTTCTGTTACAAACATTTAATTATAGAATGATTCTCGTAGTACATCAAAAGGTTTTCTTTGATGATGTTAGAACATATGTGTTTAGTTGTGCTTATATACAGCTAATTCTAAAACTATTGCTAAATTTTCGAAATTTGACTCTTTTAGTTTAACAGCAGGAGAGTATTTTAAACCTTTTGAAAGTAAATCATTTTCATTTTTATTAAACTGAACATTCGAAAAATTAACCACTATCAATTAAATTGATAATTGACATTAAATTTAATTAATATACTAATTTTGAAATAGCTATAGGACAAATTTTATAAGACTTTTAAATGGTGTTCTGAGTCCAAGTGATGATTCTTATTCTGTCTCCTCTCCCTGCTAAAGTCTTCTTACTCCTTACTTCTTCTTCTTTTCATTTTAACTTCTTTCACTTCACTTTATTTATTTATAATAGATTGAAATAGTAGATGCTTTGTGAAATGGGCTATATAATGTATTTTTTTTTATTATGACTATATTTAGTGAGGTCAGGGTTTGAAATTTAATATCAGCCCTGAGGTGATTTTCATATGTCTATTTAGACAGGTGAAATTCAATATCGTTATAACCTCAGATTAGGATGAGTTGATACCAGTGTACCATTCGTAGGGGAAAATCTTTAACAAAATGCTTTTGGAACCAAAAGAATGGTAATGTCAACTGAAAAAATTTAGTAATTAGATCACCCGGTAATTTTAACCTCTTTTAAATTTAGCAGTATTTGAGTTAACCATTTACAAAAAAATTAACACATAACATTAGTTTGCTGTTAAAAAGAAACAATTTGTAATGAAACAATTGATTATTTATGCATATATATATATATATATATATATATATATTTCATTTGCCCTTAAAACAAAAAATTATATAACATTAATCGAATCCCCCCATATATTTTAAATTACAATAATATTTTGATGAACACAGATAATGATAACAATTTGTTAATGGTTCTTAAGTTACAAAAGATTCTAAGTTTAGATTATTAGAAATAAAGGAAAAAAATTTAATTAATTAATTACACACACACACACACACACACATATATATATATATATATATATATATATATATATATATATATTATCTAAGTTGGCCAACTATAATAAAGATTTATTAAATGTATATAAAAAAGTTTAGAAATTTTTTATGTTGTAATTTGCCGTCAATATAATTTAGAAAATTAACCCCTTTGGGGTCGTGAGGTCCGAAAATGCTAGCTTATCCCTTCCAATTAGAAATTTATTTTTAGTTTTGCATTTTAATAAGAAAAATATAGTTATTATGTTTTTAAAAGGATTAATTAAAGCATCATTTAAACAAAATTCACTACAAGTCCTCAATTAAATGAAATACATAATTCAAGTTCTTGCTTATGCTTAGTTTTCACTTGTGCCTTTTTTTTTTTAAACAAGCAGAAATGTCCTTCGGTTGAATTGTCTGGACTTGAGGTTATAGCATGAACTTAAGTTGTAATTCCTGCTTGAACCAGCACAAGCTGGTTCAAGAGTTGTCGCAAACTTGAAGACGAAGCATGAAGAATGCAAATGTGTTTTTTGAAAGTAAAAAAGAAGCTGCCCACATTTTTATGAAACTTATGAGATGACTATATTTTACTTTGTTTTATGACAACGGCAGATCAACATGATGACCGCTAAGACGAAGTATAAATTTTACAAAACTATTCGAGCCTAGGTCATCATCACAAAATTTAGATTCGGACTGAGACGTTATCTGCCTGTGTGTGTTTTAGTTAGCCTACGGCAAGTCACCTGACACTGCTTTCGGAGTTGAACGCCAGGGTACAGCACCTCCCGACAGCAAGTTCCAATGATTTTAAACAAGGGAAATTTCGTATGCCGGTACACCAGAATTGAACAACTACTCTCAATACTGATTTTTTGAGACTGATACTTCCAATTCCCGATACTAAACCGGAAAGGCATTATGGAGGGAGTAAAGGGAAGAAAAAGCTATGAATAATCCTGATACCGATTCCGAAATTAGGAGGTGGAAGTGGGAATATGGAAAGATAGTGTGGAAGGAGAAAATGCTTTAAAATACAAATGAAAAAAATTGTTTCTTCATTTACATTAAAAAAATTTTGATAGGGATGAGATGATTCGGAGCTTACTGATTACGATTAATGATTATTTGTAATAATCAGCGATTATGATTATTGAATATTTGTGCTCATTAAATGCAATAGCCCAAAATCATTTCACAGTATTTGTTGAATATTGAATTTTTAAGTTTTTGTTGTTCAACAGTATTTTGTTGAATGAGGAATAAAAGTAACCATAATAAATGCAATAGTTCATTATACAGTGTCAAATTTAACTTCATTATGTAACAAATTTTCCAACATTTTCAGTTGTTAAATTTTACTTTTTATGATATTTTTAATCAACTCTGATGTTATGCATTTTTTGATAAACCTCAATTCACACCTGTTAATTTAACTTTCCTGAGTTTTATATATCTATTTTTTTAAATCCTAAATTTAATATTAATAATCAAGTCAATTTTTTTCTTTTACCAACCCCAAAATTGTTTTCCTTTTATCTGACTCTTAACTAATAATCACCACTTAATTATTTAAAAAAAAAAAAAAAATTATAAAACTTTTAAAATGGCAACATGTATATTAATCCAATTTTATTTTCTGAAAGAAAGCTATAGTTTAGTGTTGGTTTTCATTGTATAATGTTAAGAGTGTTCATTTCCTGTATAATTGATCTACAAAACTTCTCTTTCAGTAATTGAATAATCCTTCTACTTCCTTTCGGTTTACTAATTTCCCACATACTATTTTTACTAGGTTCGTACTTAAAATATTCTATTATTTAATAATACAGGGTGTTTCAAAAAGGACTTTACAACTTTGAAAATTCATATAAATCTAATGAAACAAGGTACAGAGCTGGTTTTGGTGTTGTTTTAAAGGAAAACACTTCAAGTTTTTTACCTTAAACTAAAGATGTTCTATGTGGCTTCCATACATACACCATATCTTTTATGAAACCCCAGAAGAAAAAGTCTAGCGGTGTCAGGTCTGGGGAATGGGGGAGGGGCATGCAATTGGCGCAGCACGGCTAATCCATTGACTTGGAAAGCGGTCATTGAGAAAATCCCGGACGTCAGTCAGAGTGTGGTGGTGCGCCATCTTGCATGAAGTAAACATTTCGTTCTCTGTCATCCTCATCGATCTGTGGTATCAAAAATTGTTGCAACATATCAAGGTACACTATCCCGTTGATGGTTCTCTCTTGGAAAAAAAAGGGGCCGTACATTTTCCTCTTGTTCAATGCACAAAAAACGTTCACTTTAGGGCTATCACGAACATGTTGCAATGTTTCATGTGGATTTTCTCTGCCCCAAATCATACAGTTATGTGTGTTAACCTTGCCACTTAAGTGAAAAGTTGACTCGTCAGAAAAGATTATGTTGTCCAAGAAATGTTCATCATCATCCACTCGATTTAACATATCCACACAGAAGTTCTTACGGGCAATCTTATCAGTGTCTTTAATGGCTTGTAAAAGCGAATATCGGTACGGTTTCAAATGCAAACGTTTTCTCAACACACGCCAAACCGTCGTATGTGGGACTTGCAACTCACGAGATACACGCCAGGTCGATTTCGTATGGCTGTTGACAAAACTTTGTCTCACTTGCTCAATGACTTCATCAGATGTGCTTGGACGACCTGAGGATTTCTTATGTTTCACTGAGCACCCTATTTCTACAAAACATCTATGCCACTCATAAATTGTAGGCCTACTAGGAGGATCTTTAGCGTACTTGGTACGAAAATTACGCTGAACTGTTGTTGCCGACTTCGATTCTTCAAACCAAAACACACAGCTAGCACGCTCAGGTCCAGTGAAGGCAGCCATCTTTAACATAACTGCCGCTAGTGCTTGTGCGGCGCGATTAGGCACTAGCAGACTACACGAGTCAAAACTTGATGTGTTTCCCTTAAGAACAACACTAAAACGAGCTCTGTACCTTTTTGGAATAATTTTATATGAATTTTCAAAGTTGTAAAGTCCTTTTTGAAACATCCTGTATATATAAAAAAAGTGTTAGGAAATAAAATTTTAAAAATTGATAAATTATTTGAGTTAAAATCTTGTTTTCATAAGCATTGGTCATGTGTACCTGTGCTTAGGGATTTGATATTTACATCTTAAACACAATTATTATGAAATTAGATTGGTTAGAATTAGACCGGAGACAGGCTTACCTTGGAAAATGGTCCTTGGTTTACCTAATAGTACATAAGTAAGAACACACACAAAAAACACTAAAGTTTTGAAATATTTCGTAAACACTGTTCACTTTCTCAATCAGTAGAGTTAAGAAAAAGACTGAAGACTGGAGTGTTGAACCACACATATTTTTTTTTTTTTTTTTTTTTTTTTTTTGTAAAGCCTGCTGGGAAAGGGAAAAGGATAAAGGATGATTCACCTAAGGTTAAGATTAGGGGGTTCTCTTGATTTTGTGACCCATTGATGAGACAGTTCCCATCTTCTTAGTTCTGAGGGGTTACATTCTGAAGGGAGTGATTTTATTATTTTTGTTGTGAAGCATTCATCAAAAGTGACAACGTTGTGGATTGCTGCATGTTGTGCAGTTGGTTTCTCCATATCCATGATTTTCACGTCATGTCTGTGGCCATTCATCCTGGTGCTTAATATTTCAAAACTTTAGTGTTTTTTGTGTGTTTTCTTACTTATGTACTATTAGGTAAACCAAGGACCATTTTCCAAGGTAAGCCTGTCTCCTGTCCATACAAAATCTAACCAATCTAATAGGCCATGTGTCCTATTAAATTCTAACCTTATTATGGAATTAGATTTTCTCAAATCTCAATATTAATATCTATGGGGAGATGGAGGGAGGAATAGGGTGAGGGAAATCCCATTATCAGTTTTTGTTATCCAATGGCAGTTTAGGAAACTAACCAATCACAAAAACTATCAATGTATGTGCAGGGGAACCAGAGAGATGGAAAAGAGGAGTATCTCCTGAGTATCAGCAGTTTCATTGGATTTATCGTTATGTGAATAGCCAATGGCAGTTAAAGAAGTTAAACCAAACTCTCATTATATCAATATGTGCTGGGAAAAGTAGGAGCAGAACTGTAGAATCAGTATTTTATGTTCCGATACTGTCAGAATCATACCATGGTTTCATCTATAGGTCTTAAAACTACTTTACATACAGTTGATACATTCACATGATAGCACACAATAGCATGATAGGAGAGTGTTGTTAGGATTAAATAATTAAACTGCCTGGGCTACTTATTTTTAATATTATCAAATGATTCAGTACTTAATTAACTGTCCTTTATTATTTATCATAATCTGATTATGTTTCAAACAGTTTCATTATATACTAATTACAAACATATTAATCTTATATTATTACTAAGAATCCAGAATGACTCTAATTGTTGTTGGCCCACAAATCTGATTTTAAATTATAATTTAATTATCTGACTCTGAAATAATTACAAGTTCCTTTATACACGAAGTTTGCTCACCCTTCTTGCAACTTTTGTGGATGCTCATCTGAAGTCCCAATTCTCCTAGGAAGCTCTTTGTCATCAAGTCCGTCTGGCTATCTTCAAAAACTCCTGTAGCACCTTCACTTGATCAATATTAGCCCATTGACCACGTTTCCTCCCATCCAAGGGTTCATATATCATTGTAGCATCTATGATGTGCGCCTTGCTGGGAAGGTAAACGATTTCGTTAGTTTTCCAGGCCTGTCACAATAATTATTGTCATTCTGGTTTCTTAAAAAGAACTTGGACCATATTTCTAACTAAAACTATCATAATTTTTAACAGTGTATTCTTGTGTTTACTATCCTACTCAACCATGGTATCATATATGTGCAGATAGTTTTAACTGTATAAAATGAGATATTATGTAGCATCTAGATAAGAAGGAACCGATGAACTGTTCTAAAACTGTTATTTTGAAACTATCTAACTACTAATAATCATATTCAACAAATAGTAAAACAGATTACATGCCAAATTTAACTAAAATTTAGACTACCAGAATTAATATTGTTATTTTTATTTTTTATCTGTGGTTATGTGGATTATGTTTTTAGTGATAACTCTTATTTTTTCTTTATCACATTTTAAATAGCTAATGATTTTATATTGTATAAAATAACATTATGTTTTGTTGTAGTTATTAAAACAGTTTAGAAAAACACATGTTCCATTTATAATATACACAGAAAAAAATCTACTGATTCTATTACAATTTGAACAACTTACTGCAAAATAATAATCTTAATGCATAGAGATGTAAATAAGTGTAATAATAATAATAATAAATTGAAAAGTAGAAAATAGTGTTGGTTAAGAGATTCCAGAGTAATTCAAATGGTCTAATATGTTATATAAATCTGTTTCAGCTGAAAAAGACGGGACCAAATCATCTTCATCAATAAATCTTGATTCTAATTTAGTTGAGGAACTTACACCAGACCGAATATTGGAATTACCAGTTTATCTAGAAGATCAACAAATAGAAAATACAGAAACACCAGTCAAAGTAATTCTTAGTAATAAACCAAAATTAGGACCAGAAGTTAAAAAATTGAAACCTGCAATTCCTGCTATTAAATATATAAAAAAAGCTCAACAACCAATGAAATACACAAAGATCTTCTTAACTAAAAAGGACAATGCAAGTTCATCAGGACCAGCAACAGTGTTTGTTGAAGAAGTTATTGGAGAAAATGGTAGCGATGGAAGCAGTCCGTCTAAGCCTCGCATTAGAACTATTCCAGCTACACAGCATTCTCATCAGACACAGTTTTTTTAAGTATTCATTTATTATAAAATAAATATTGTAATTATTTTTTATTTTTGTTAATTTGTTTTACATTCATTTGATCAGGTCCTGGTTTCAGAATATTAACACCAATGAAAAAAGAAAAAGTTGAAACTACTATAATATAGTTTCAACTTTTTCTTTTATATAATATATAGTAGTACTTCTGGATGAGTATAATAAAGTCTAGAACAGAATCTGAAAGATTAGCAACAAGATGGCTACTTCATAACATCATTATCTTTTACAAGACAAAAAGGTTAAGTAGATAAAGATATACAGTTATAAAACAAATTGCGTTACTTATATTATTAGAGGAAGGATGAAAATTATTTAACATCTCTTACTTATAACGTAATAGATTATGTATAACTTAGATTAACGTATACCTGTATAATCATGTCACTGCAAAAACTATTAACCCTAGAAGGGTACTGTCAGTAATTTTTACGCATATAAGGTATATTTTTAGTTGTCTCTCGGCCGATTGGCAACCCTGACCTATGAACTGCTAGGAGTGCTTCCCCCACTTAGTGATCAAGCCACCTGTTCAAGTATTTGTCTTTGTGCAGTGAGTTATAGTGTCCACATCAATTATTGTAAACTCATCTTTAACTGTATGCGTAAATTTTATGTACAAGTAGCTATTAACGCCTTATTGTTGGTAGTAATTTTTATGCATAAATACCTTTTAGCATTACTTTTTTGATTTTTTTTTAAGACGAGTCGTCAATTTGAATTATCAAAGTTTAAATTGTTGGTGGATAATTTTGATCAAATGTGTAAAACTATCCACATATGAACCATGGGAGAAAAACCAAAAGATGGTCTCTTGCCTTTTTTTTTTAAACATGATGAACATTGCAACAATAAATCCTTATATAATTTATGCTCATAATTTGTTCAGAGTTGGGCAAACACCTCAATCTAGAGTGAATTTCATGCTGTCCCTGCATAAAGAGTTGACAGAACCATTTCAAAGAAAACGGCTACAAAATGCAAATACGAATCACACATTGAAGCAATCCATTTCAAAAATTGTTGTCGCACCCGAAGAAAAAAATACAGGTGGAGAAGATCAACAGGGACCCAGAAGGTATTGTAAATTTTGTAATTATTCAAAACGAAGATTTACAACCACTTACTGCAAATGTGGTATACCAATTTGCCATGAACATGCAATAAAAAGATGCCGTAATTGTGTTTGTAAACTAAAAGAGTTTAAATATTTAATTACATATTTTGCATTTTACATTTTTTTAAACGAATTATTATTCTTTAATTTTACTATATAATATTTATTTATTTTAATTTTACTGTCAAAATAAAGTTCTTAATTAAAAAAATTATTGTGTTTTATTTGACATAATTAACTAGTGAGTAAAATTTACGCATATGTACCTACAAATACCCACAAGAAATACCCTTCTGGGGTTTTTCCAAGAATAGCCAAGAACATAAAAACTTTTTTTAATAATTTTTTTATAAACTACAAAAATATTTTGTTAGTGAAGTTTTCTTATTTTGTAAAAAAAACTTCTTATTTTGGCCTGTTTTTTATTTCTTTATGAACTTCAATGTACGGCACTAATGCAATTTGAAGCTCTCATCTAAAAATAATTGACCGTTCTACTGAATGATCGATTTCTGAAACTTTTATAACTAGCTGCTGGGCTAACACTAAAATTTCATTCACTGATTTTAAATTTAAATCAGATGTAATCTCTACTTCATTTTCTTCATTCTCTTTCTGATAACTGGATAAAGACTCTGTTATCAGCTCCTCTAGATCTTTTTCTGTAAATTCTTTATTTTCACATTGCAGGAGCTGTTGAATGTCTGATGTTTCAATTTCATTAAAACCTTTGCCTTCAATTTTATGTGCTATTAAAAAATATCAGTTACAATTTCATCAGTAGCAGGAGCGATGTTTTTCAATACAGCATCTTGCCTTAATTTCCGCCAGCAAGAATTGACCATCGAATGTTTAATTTCATCAACAGATTCCTTAATGTTAGCAATCTATTCGGGAATGTTATAATTTTTCCAGCATTGACTTATTGTTAACAATTTTATCATTCTCTATTTTGTCTAATATTCCACTGAAAGTTTATCGCAGATAATAGGCTTTGAGTGATGTGATAATACCTTGATCCAATGGCTGAAGCAAAGTTGTCATGTTTGGTGGCAGAAATAACATATCTATATTAGGATACAAAGATTTTATTTCCTGTGGATGTCCAGGTGCATTGTCTATAACAAGTAGAGCTTTGAAGGGTAAGGACTTTGTTTTCAAATAAAGTTTTGACTTCTTTTATAAAAAAATCAAACCACTCAATGAAAAGAGTTGCTGTTACCCACGCTTTTTTATTTGCTTTCCGTAAAACTGGTAGGTGGTTTTTATCTTTCTCTTTAAATGCTCTCAGATTTAACGATTTATATACAATCATTGGTTTTAGCATGTGGCCATTAGCATTGCAACAAAATTGGATAGTTAATCGATCCTTTGATATTTTAAAACCTGGAGCCGACTTTTGTTGTTTCACTAGGAAGGTCCGAGAAGGCATCCTCTTCCAAAACAACCCGTTTCATCTCCGTTGAAAACTTGAAATTTTCTGGAAATGAACATTCTGCTTCGTAATCTGGAGACACAGCTTTTCCTATTATCTTCACATTGTGGAGAAAACATTCTTTAAAAATTTTCAAACCAACCTTTAGTGCGTGAAAATGTTTGTTTATTTTCACCACTACTTTCACCCCCATTTAGAACAAAATGGTCATATAAACTTTGTGTTGTTTGTTAAACAATAACAAAACTTAGTGGCACCTTTTTCTGAGATTGATCTTCATTCCATAAATTCAATGCTTTTTCAGTTTTTTCAATGTTCGTATTGGCAAACGGACATAACTTTCTCTGTTTGAAAAGTTCCTTCTATTACACTTCTGCAAATGTTTTCTTCACTTTTTTTTTATGTAATGGACTGTTGATTCATTCATATTAAATCATTTTGCTACTGAAGCTATGTTTTCACCACATTGGAAGTCTGTCAAGAAAGTAATTTTTAATCATAGGCATAACTTGTTTGTTCCTTTTCTTTTCGTTGGACAATTTAGAAGACATTTTTTGAAGATCAAAATAAAAATTCGTAAAAATGTAAATGATAAAATAAAAAAACTTAGAAATGGTTGTGTGGTAAAAATAAGTTCCTCAGCACTAAAACTTGAAAACACTCACTACTAACTCAAAATAATTAAATAACATTTGTTTGGGATGAGATTAAATGGATTTAAATGTTTAAAAAAAATGTAAAATCAAATATAAAAGAACAAAACTTGAATGTTTAGATGAAAAAAAGCAAATTCTAAACAACACAGTTCTCAAATAAGACTTGAAAACATACGTACACTACTAACTCAACGTTTCGATCAGTATTGTCTGTCCAAGGTCATCTGAAGGATTTTGCCTGAACAGAGGTAAAATAGGGGAAATGCTTCTTAGCCAGGGATGGGGGAACCAGGCAGGTAGCCAATGACTTCTTTCTAGCTAATTGTAGTGGGGTGTTCCACAAATACAAGAAAAGGGCAAATAGTGAGGGACAACTGTATGTGTTTTAAAAGTGTAATGCTAATATATGATGTAATAAGGAAGTGAAGAAAAAGAAACAAGAAAAGATGTTGTTAAAAGCAAGGGAAGAAAAAGAGGTGAGAGCATTGTTATAATCATTATTGTTAGTGAAGGCACTAAAGCCAGACATCTAACAAGGATTCTATAAATATTTAATAATATCTCAATAATTTCAAGAGAGACATAAACTTGTAAACACTAAACCAAGACACTTAAGACCAGTAACCAGAAGCAAGACTAAATTGTTAAGAGAAGAGTTAGTAACTATATAATAATAACAAATTTGGTAAGTGGCCAACTTCAATCATACCTTCATCTAACTATTATAACAATAAAGGACTATAAACTGTCACCTCAATTAAACATTTAACTTTTTAATTATTTCTTTCTAATATCCATAAATTGTAAAGTCATCCTTCTTTCCATATTTTCACCCTAGCTTATCACCCATGAAGGTTTAAGCATCACCCAAATAATGTGTTTGTACATATTAACTTTTATCTAAATCAATTGATTATCTATTTTTTGTTACAAATTGAAAATTTTAGCTTTATAAACAAAGGGGCTAGCTACAGCAAATTCAAAGACAAATACTCAAGATCTAAATAATTTTTTTTTTAAATTTATAACATAATTATATTGTACTATATTAACAGAATTGTATAAATAAATAACAGTCATATTTATATTTTCATCTATCCGTTTATTTAAATAGGCTTACATTTTTTTAAATCAACAAATTTCTAAATTAATGTTAAACTTAGTCTGACTTCTGAATGGTGGCAAATAATAGATTTTCATGTATATGAGGGCTGTATTCCTTTGTTAGTTGGGCCTAACATTAAATATAAAAAATTCCTCATATAGTATTATTTACTGGTATACAAGTTTTTCTCAAATAATACCTTTTTTAGAAGTTCGTAGTCATTATGTACATGAAGTGAATAAATAATAAAAATTTACAAATAATACAAAGTAATTTGTATCTAAAAATGAAGTAGAAACATAGTTCTTAAAGTAGAAACCAAAAAAAGGTAAGTGAAGATTTAGATCATTCAATAACATGATTAAATTCCTGAAGTATAAAACATTACTAGCTATTTATCCAATGAACCAACTCATTCCTAATAAAAGTTCATGCAGATAGTTATTTTGTTTTGCAGTTCTTATTCTAATAAAGAAACATTGTAATTGAAATCCTCAGGAAATTCAGTCAATACTATCCCTCCTTAGTCCTGGTATATACCCAACATCAAGAGGCGGCAGAAGTCAGTTTGAAAATCGTCTTTTGGTGTTGCCTTCAATGTAGTGGTCCACCACCCGCACTAACAATCTGTCATACCGACCGCCAGTGACTCACGTCAACCTTAGCTCTCTCCAACTTTCACATTTCACACCCCATCCACTCCATTGTTCACTCCCGATACCTTCCTGCTATGACCGGTTTTCACAGTTCCAAGCGCTCGGCGAGTTATAGCAATGACTACTAAAACCTATTAGTTATATATAACCTATTGGTTATAGTTGGCGTATAGTCTATTGTCCTGTAAAGCGCACTAAGATGACAATTTTGATAGAGCGTCGAAACCTATACAGTGTTCCAAAACTCAATTGTCCCCATTTCGGATACAAATGAGGATACAATATAGGCTATTGACAAAATATAAGTAGGATACATAATTAAGTAAATTGTCAAGCAGTACAAATATCGCTTTACAGTATTTGATTTGCGCATAAAATATATTTATTTTGTAAAGTAAATTTGTGTATTCAACAGTAATTTTTGAAACAAAATACAGGATTTCAAAACCGACACACCAAAATTGGACATGTAAATGAATAAAATAACTTATATAGAACACAATAACATTCGTACTTTTCTCTTATCAAAAGAACGATACAACCAATAGAATATCCAGTGTTCTTGACGATGTGTCACACATTCACAACCCTTCACTTATGATTACAAATTATTCATTTAGTTTTCGTATCCATGTGTAACATACATGGAGGTATATTTTTGTAAACATAACTCTTCCAACAATACTAATTCGATTAGGAAAATAAGGTTTTAATATTCATTTTTTAATGAACCAACCAAACGGAAGTTTAGTTTCCTTTCCCTGAATTAACAAAATATGTTACCTTTGAGTTTAATTTATTTACAGCTATCAGAAATATTTAAAAACTCTTGCCAACAATTAACTGTTTAAATTAAACATAAGACATACAAATTATTTGAAAGATATACAAATTTATTTGTACTGTATCTATCATAAGTTCGCGAACCAGCATTGCATTATATATACATATTTTACTAAGACTAGCAAACATGCAAAGTTACAATTTTATATCTCAAAACATCTCCATATCTCCGTATATATCTGTTATTTATGAATGTGTTTTTATAAAAGTTGGTAAGTTGTTCAATCGGATTGTGATTTACTGATGTTTGAGCGAGGAGTGAGACATCCCCTGCAGCCATCCTGCATACTCATCCTTACGGCAATCTTTTGGGAAATACACCTAAATTGATATCTTTACTTACTTATTAATTTATTTTGATAAAATTCTAAATTCAAATTGAAGTTAAATACATTTGAAAGGAAATTCGTTGAGCATGCATGTTTGCTAAATTATCTATAAATGAATGGCGATATAAGATCAATATTGAAAAAATTTGTATCTGGAAAAGAAAGCAGCGAGAACCATTTTCAGAGTACCTCCTTTGGAGCATTGTATTGAGTTATTTAGATCTTTAGGTATTACGTCAGCCCCAGCTTTATATTTTTATGAACTGGTAGTTTATATTAGAACCCAAAAGTTAATGAATTTATGTCAAAGAAATCCCACTCATAATACAAGATTCAAATCAAAATTTTCAATTTACAATAGACTATCTGTCTTTGAAAAAGAAACACTCTATGCTGGTTTAAAATTTTATCAGATAATTCCAAATTTCATCACTCAAATTACAAGTGACAAAAAATTCAACCAAAAATATAACCTGATCAATTTTTCCTACAAGTGCTTTAAAACTGTTAAAATAAAGTAATATTTGGCATTGAAACGCAATTTTAAAAACATGTCAAGTAAAAATGTAACATTTAAATATTTTATCCAAAACAACATAAGAGGGTGAAATCGGTTTTGCAACAATTTCAGCAGGCGTGTGAGGCGGGATTATTTTTAATCAATTCGATTATCTTGACACGAATATGGTTTATATAAATTAAATGCATGTTAAGAACAGTAAATATCTACTTTCTTTCTTCTTTTATTGAAGGCTGCCAATCGCGCAGTAATTCTTCTTTATTCCTCCTGCTGGGAAACCATTTCAAATGTCCCATGTCACTTACAAAAATATCTAAACTAGGCCAAATCAAGCCGTCTCCTAAACTTATAACTTGTCACATGACACTACGCTGAACGCTAGTTGTTTGCCGGGCCGTCTAGTCTTTGCATCTGCCTTGCCAAACCGACGGTGGTGGAACCTAGGGGATGAACGCTGAACTACAGCGACCTGTGTCCGCTGTCTACACAACTGCCAATTATAACTGAATTTTAAAATTAGGAAATAAATTACTTCAATTAGGTTTTTTTGGAATAGCAATTGGTCGAACCGATGTAACAATTTCAAGGTTTAAGGAGATATATTTTAAAAGTATTTTTTACAATTGTGTATACAATGGAAATTGAATTCGTTTGGTTAAAAATTACGAAATTCTAATGGAGAAATAGATTTCGTATTTTCAAAAAATTAATTATAAAAAATAAATTTTTTCAACCTAATGTATATTGATTTGTGCGTAAGATGGTAGTAAATAAAATGAGCAAAACAGTTTAACATTCAGTTCTCATTATTTTTCACATATATTGTTTCCACCCCATTTTAAAGCGCGGAGTAGACCAGTGAGCGACCGGCTTGACTCCTGCCGCCTCTTAAGATTGATCTTCCTGGTACAAAACAAGAGAATAGAGAAGTACTAAGACAAACTGCTATGGAGGTAATAAATACTAAATATTGTGACTATATTCATGTCTCTACAGATGGCTCATTTAATCATAAGAATTACCACTCTGGTTCCAGTGTCTACATACTTACATTAAATTTACATAGTTTTGTACGGCTTTGTCATTGAAACTGACAAAATGGCAATATTTGTAGCTCTCCAGATATGCTATATTGTCATTTAAACTATCGCCGGTTTTCTATTATATTCCAATTATACAATTTAAAAAAGATTAAAAACCTTTTTATGCTTTACTCTATATATTTATTCCAGGGATTTTGTAGCTATGTGCCTTTTTTCATGTAGGGTTTCTACCTTTTTCCATGCAGTCTTGGGTTAGATCCCAGTTTCTTGATTTCTTGCAGTTCTAAGTAGGATACATTCACATATACCTGAATTATAGCGTATATTTTCAGGTATTCTAATTTTATTATATTTATTTTTATATGTTGATAACCTTGTAGTAGACCAGAAATACCTCACCGCTGTATGTAAATTATGTAAATGAATAAAAGGAAAGTTAAAATAATTGGTTCTTTGTAAAATGTTAATTATTATATTTTTTATTTAGTTCTTTGTGTTAATTATTGGTCCCACATTTTGGTTAATGCTATCAGTTAAATAATATCTATGAATAATATTAGTTTAGTTTATAAAGCTATTATCCCGGGTTATCTGTGCAAGGTAACTTTTAGGAAACCTAAATTATAAAGTTATAAATTGTATTTAAAAAAATTATTATCCATATCCAATAAACGATTGAGCCTTATGATCATTATTAAATACTGTACATATGTAGTAAGAATACTTCAAATTATTAATAACATTTAAAACTTATAAAAATATTCACTATTACATTTAAAAATAAAAACAATTGAAATAAAATACTCTTAGGTAGTATGTATTTTAATAACAATATTAGTTTTGTCATTCTCTAACATGACCACAATTTCATTAAATTTTTATAGTTATTGTGGTATTTAAAGTTTAAATAATCCCATTTAAATACATTACATTTATATATGGGAGTTACTATATATATAGTGCACCTAACAGATTATTTTTATAGTTTGTATTCAGTAGACAATGATGGTATCTACATGACAATTTTTTGAGTAATAAAATAAAGTTTGAAGTAAATTTTATAATAATACAAGGAAACATAACTTTGTTTTAATTAATAAGCAAAAAAAAATAATTTTTTTTTTTGAACAAATAATAAGCAAATACAACAAACAAAATTAAGTCTTTAATTAATGATAAAATTTTACCTTCTACATTCAATGAACTCGCTAGTGTAATGACAAACACAATTAATTGTAGTGAATGGAGGTTATATTCCAATATAAGGTACTTAGTTAATTAAGGCTACATCATTGATAACAAAGAAACAATTTGAGACCATTTAATTTAGAAAAATGAAAATGATTTTCTTTGCAACAGGCTACCAGTTATTTTTAATTCTTCTATTAAAAGTAAAAATATTAATCAGATATTGCATTATAACAACATTCAGTCGTATAAACCATTTAGCTGATTTTAATAACATAAAAAATATATGTAATATCATCAATATTTTACAATTCATCTATTGATTTTGAGAAAACAAACAAGAAGCATGTTTCACATGTCATTAAACCATTATATTAGTAAACTATAATGAAAACATATTTTTGAATATTTGGTAAACAAAATGACTGCATCATTTTATGACGTTATATTCTTCAATACTTCAATACTGCAATGCTCTGCTTCAAACTCGCAATTACAAAAATACTCTATTAATAACAATAATGTCTCGCTAAAATCCATAAAATAATATTACTAAAAGATTCCCAAAATTCAAGATAACTAATTATATATAATATTTTTAACATTTTGTTTTAAACAATATTGTAAAAATATTCCATTGGTAACAGATAACAATATATTATGTTATAATAACACTATTTATTTAGCAGTTACTTTGGTTGGTGGTATTATCCCTTTAACATTCGTACAATGCAATACTCTCAATCAAACTTCACAAAATTATAATAGCTATAATAATCAAATATATTATTGAATATTTGGTTTTTTTAAAATTACTGCATCATTTTACATTATATTCTTTAAGCATCAAAATCTGAATTACAAAAATACTCTATTAAAAAAAAAATTACTAAATCTATAAAATAAGATTTATAATTTTACTATGTTTTATTTACACTTTTCATATATTAATATTACTAAAAGATAAACAAATTTTAAAATAATTTGAGACAAACATTTACATATAATCTTTGTCACTTTGTTTTAAACAATATTGCACAAACTTCCATTAATGTTGTTATAACACTATTGATTTAGCAGTTAGTTACTTGGCTGGTGGTATTACCCCTTTAACAGTGGTACGATGCAATACTCTTAAACCAACTTCAGAACGTGGTGCTTGAGTTTCTGGAGATGCTAGATGAGCAACAGCACAATTGTCTGAGATTATAAATTCTCCTTCTTTCCACTGGAACAAAAATATCACACCTTTTGAAAGTTTACTAGGCTAACAAATGACATGGTTTGGAAGATGAGCAAGCTTTGGTATATACCATAATTCAGACCACCAGCCTCAAATGCATTTGAGCAAACCTAGATACTTGTAAAATTTTACTTATTAATTGAATATCAATAATTTAGAGAAAACATTGGGGGGACAGGGGTTAAGAGTCTGTTCCTAGAGATTTTCAAATTTAAACATAGGACATCTTCATTTTATAGGTTTTTTGAAAACCAAACATTTTTACATACTATTTTTATCTCTCACCATTCAAAATGGTGACCTAAAACATCTGAAATGTAATATTTTATATTCATCTGCATCTTGATTCTGGTTTTATATACATTTATATATAGGCTACATAAAATCATAAATACAAATCAGGCACCATCATCCACCTGATCTTTAAAATGATGAGCTACATTGATAGTTTTTGATTTGTTTTAAAATATTACCCCAAATTTTGCAAATGCCAATTTTTGAAAACTAAAATACTTGTACTCAGGGTTTACCTAGAAGTATGAACGGGGTGGAGAGGGAGTGTACACTAATCTTACAGGTTTCCTTTTTTTATATCCTTAAAACAGGTAGATTTGTGTGTAATTGACATGCTCATCAGATAATGTACAAAAACAATGTACTAATTGATGTGTTCAAGTAGTAAAAAATTGTAGTAAAGTAACTCCAAAGTAGTTACATTACTAAGATAATGCAAATATATCAATGTATTAATTGTGTGTATGTGGGAGAAGAAGCCAAGGACATATGAGCCTAAAACATCACATTATGCATAAAATTACTTCAAATTAATAGGCTAACATTTTGTTATAAACACATTTTTCCCTAAGGAGAAAACAATTATTTGAAAAATTAAATAAATTAGTAACATCAATTCTAAAAAAAAAACAGTAATGATATTATAAAATAAAATTTTTCTGCTTCAGATTATAATAATTATGATGTTTTCTTTCTAATTTTTTTAGGTTCTTTCTTTAACCTTTGCCATGCCAATAAACTTTTGCCTGACTTCTCCGTAAAGCCACATTATGTTAAAATTTTAAAAAATGATCTAAACCCAATTTATTAAACATTTAGTACAAAAAGAAATGAAAAATGTAATTTTTTTTTTTTTTTTACCGGTTTTTGTCATATAAGCCATATATAATCATTCATATTTCAGAAGAAAAAACAGTTCAATGCAAAAGTTATTTTTAAATTATGATAAGAAAAATATAAAGTAATACTAAGTAAATTTACTCTATTATATCAGACTGCTCACTTAGTATGTTTCTCTTCAAAACAAACTAGAATAAATATTTACAATATAAATAAGTTATCTACAAAAAAAAAAAAAAACCATTGCACACTCTGAATAACTTGAAATAAACAAAATAGATTTAATAATATAAAGACTATAGTATAACTGTTGTTATAACTAATAGTTATAGTAATACAGAAAAACTATAAAAACAATGCACACTCTGATTAAGGTACTCTTACGTTTAAGAGAGTGTGAGAAAATGTATATATGAACTAGGAGTGTGGGAGCAAGATTTTTTAATTAGAGCCAAGTCTCGGGTAAATCGAGCATAGCTCAAGCTTTAACCGAGCTTGAGCTTTTTAACGAGCTCTAGCTTTAACCAAGCTTGAGCTTTTTAAAGAGTTCTAGCTTTAATCGAGCACAAGCTTTTACCAAACTCAAGTTTTTACAAGCTCAAACTTTTAACGAGCTCAAACATCTACAAGCCTTTTAATGAGCTCATATTGTTATAGAGCTCAAAAAAGCTTCTGATAATTTTTACATTAAATAATAATCAGTATAGTGTAAAGGTGAATTAGCTGTAATTGACGGGAATTAGACACTCTCGATACAAACTTCCTTTGGTGTGAAATTATATTACAAACCCAATTCATTCACAAACTGTTTAACAATTAATTACATATTTATTACAGAACATTAATTATGGATTTGTAGATAAAGATATTTCGGATCAAGAAAAAAAGTTTAAAATAAAAAACCATAGACCCAATTAAAAGAAAAACTTCTGGTTTCATAAATAAGAGTAATAAAAATATGTGAACTTATCGAGTGCGAATTTCGGTTAACTATTTTATGCAAAATTTAAATATTTAATAATATAATTAACAAAGTGTTAACATAATGCTTAGCATAATTAATAACATTCTGTTTTCACTCTAATATTTGTTATCTACATTCCGTCAGTAGTTTTCCCGCCAGGCCAGTTGCCGCGAGAATGTCAAGTGTGGAGGATGTGGTCTTGCTGCAGCTGCCTGCGTTATTTTGGCGAGGCAGAGGAAACCTTTAAGATTCTGGGTTAAGAGCCTTCTCTGAAAGCAAGAGATAGATACAGTGGAAGTGATACGCTAAATGACTTATAAGAAGATGATGGCGTCGATCATTTGTCGGGTGAACTAGGTGTGATAGACGCTCTAAAAACTTCCTCCGAATGGCTAGTTACGACTTTGAATATTTGATAAAAATGATAGATCGCCAAATTGCCAAACAAGACACAAATTACCGGAAAGCAAATCCAGTAAAGGAAAAATTGGCACTAACGTTGCGTTTTTTAGTGATATTCAAGGCTCATACACTAGTTTGAGTTACTTATTCAAAATTTCAAAATCAATGATCTCATTGTTTGACCCTGAAGTGTGTGATGCTTTGATTGAATTGCTGTGGGATAACATAAAAGTAAGTGTACAAATGATTTAAAATAACAATATTGTGTGGTTTTAAATAAATTAATAGAATGGATCTGTGAAAAATATGTTTTAATTAGTTATGTACACTTATTACAAAATGTGTAATATAATACTAATTTTATTTATAGAATTTCACTTCACAAAACACGGACACTACTACCCTTGTCTACTAGCACTGAAGTGACTGTGCCTCTGTGGTGGCGCGCAGTGTGGAGGGAAAATGTTACCAACTTCCAAAACTCGCAGTAACAATTGTTAATAACAAAATGTTGATAAAATTCTCGGAAGATCAAAGAATGTTACCAACTCTTGGTGGATAACAAACATCGTGTTGGTAACACAGGATTTTTGTTGATAACATGAAATGTTACCAACAATTTTAGAGGTTTTTTTAAGAAAGTTAATTACTCCGGTGTAAACACGGCTTAGTCACATTGTCTATAAAGTTGTACACAATACTTTCTGCATATTACAAATTTACAAAAAAATTAATAAAGTAAGTCTAAATTAGAAATTTTGTCCTGACGTATTGATAAAGCTACCCATTAAGGACAGGTAGCTCACCCACCTAGGCTTAGACTTACAGATAACATTACATTGCTGTCTATTTATTATGTAACACATAACATACTTTTGATGATTTTTCTTTATCACATTTCTTTTTAAATGTATATACAATATTTAATTAGGAAAACATGTAAAGAAAATGGAATATATGAAACTACATTTATGTTTACTGTAGAGTATATTATTCTATTAAAACTACTGAATCCAATTAAAAGCTCTGCATGTATTTATTTACAATGAAAGTTACAAATATTTGTGGCAATTTTTTTTTTTATCATGTTCTTCATACCTTATATCTTAATAATAAAATAAGTTTTCAGTGCTAAGCTAACTTTTTCACGGAAAAATCACAATTTAAAAACTACAGAATTCAATGCAATTTATAGATCACAGAAGTCAAGCAACATTGGGTGTGGTTAGTACTTGAACGGGTGACCGCTTAAGAACACCACAATTTCTTCTTTTATTTATTTCTTTTTTTTTCAAAATTTCAATTGTGTTTAGACAACAATTTGATTATATATGGCCACCTGGCTAGACCTATTATTATCATGCAAATACATTTTTCGGTGAAAAAGTTAGCTCCACATTGAAAACTTATTTTATTATTGTTTCCGAGGTTAAATAAAGGTTTTGTTAACTTCATATTTCAACAAGACGCAGCACTCTCTCACTGGAAAAGCAACTTCAAAAGCAAGGTTTTCTAAATGAAAATTTGTCTAACTGTTGGACTGGTCGTAAAACAGCTAATGACTTGGCACTTTTTAGTTGGCCTTCTTGGTTAACGGATTTAACTCCCTGTGACTTTTCTTATGGGGTACATTAAAGAGGCTGTTTATGTAATACTACTATGTAATGACTCAGAAGAGCTATAAAATGTAATCAATGCTGCTGTAATGTCAGTGACAATGGACATGCTTGCTTGAGTCTGGGATGAATTTGAATACTGCTGTGATGTAGTTTGTGCCACTGGCAGAGAACATTTCCAAATAAACTTTAGACATATCTAAGCAAGTGTTCAAAATATCAGAGCTGTACACACCTTGTATTTATTAAAATATACTTGTTTGAATTACTTATATTCTTATTGAATCATCCTGTGCAATAAACTTTTACTAAATCATAACAAATTGAATATTAAAATGAAAAATTGTCAGTAACAGTAAAGTATAGCGTCAAAATATTTCTTGAAAAGTTCTGATATTCACTGCCTTATTTCATTCAAAATGCCAATTCTGTATTTTGTCTCATGTAATCATTAATTTTCCTACCATGATGTGAACTGAAATTTTACTTTTAATTGTTTTGCATAAAAAACAAAACTAAATGCAAACCATATTAGTTTGAATCATCCCATTGCTTGAATAATTTATATACTTGCTCAATCTAGTATAGATAATAAAACTTATTAAAAACATAAACCTACTTACATCATGCTTGTATTGTATTTTCCCATTATCTTTAACAAATTCATTATGGATGTCATTTACTATTCTTCGGAACTCGTCCTTTGTAGCTAGCTTCTCGCCTGGTTTCTCATAATCGTAAACAAAGTCACTTGTCATTCCGAGATGAAAACATAAAACCTACAGATGAAAAACAACTTGATGTATAGAACTTATGAAAAATACCACATATGAAAATAACTCAAACACATAATTAACTTTAAATGATTTTTGTTACAAAATAAATCTCTTCAGAAACAACTGAAAACTGAATTACCTTTGTAATTCAAGCACACAGATTAGGTCAATTCCATCACATAGGGGTACAGCCTTAATAAAACAGCGAAACATATATTAATTCTCTAAATTTTTTGATAACAGGTGACAGATCTGTTATTTTTCGTTCAATTAAAACAAATAATACACAGTTTTAAACGTGTAAATTCCAGATGAATAGGATTTCAAAAATATGCCATAATAATTAGTAGGTAATTTAAGAACCATTATTTAAGGTAAGCCTGTGACTCCTATCCACACAAAATCTAAATATAATAATTAGTTATGTAGTTCACAAGAAAGTATTGTTTAGTTGTAATTTGATATAAATGGAAATACAAGGAAAACTATTTTTAAAATGGTTGTCGATTTTTGGTTATAGTTATAACCTAAAAATATAAATAGCATTAATGAATAAATCCATAAAGATTATCGTAGGTGATAAAAACTATTGTATGTATGTAAAATGAAATCGTTACCACCCAGTCAGAAAACTCACCATTCAGCTTGTCTATTATGTTAATCTCTTTTCATAATTCTCCTTCTTTCCATTAAAACAAATATATGACATCTTCATGCCGACTAATATCATTCGACGTGATTGAATATAAATTTGTTTTAATGATATTTGTAATCATTGACGATTTTGACCATGATATAAATAAGTACAAAAGTCAAGTTGAAGTCCATGGTAACAGATCACCGGGTTTAACAAAAGTAACTATTAGAGGCTTCTTAATATACTTATACTTAATGTAAGCCGTTTTCAAACAGCCACCAGTTTGAGATTTGAAGAATTTTCTTCTTTTTTTTTTAATAACACACAAAAATTAAAGAAATAGTAAAATCTAGTTTTCCATATCAATATTTGGTTGAAATTAAACTAAAATTTTTGCTATTGATTTTTTTTTTCCTTCTCAATTTTACTTTGATGAAAATTTACTTTTTTGAGCAATACAGTAAACACTCTCTGATCCGGATCTCTGATATCCGGAAACTCCGATATCCGGCCGTCATATGCCATCGTATAAAAAATAATAAAAATACAATTTTCTATACAAAAATAATATTTTCGGCCCGAATAGTAGTGAACGATGTTTTTGAACTGGGCACTGGGCAGTAGTGCGGTTCGGATTCAACAACAAAAACAAATCATGACTCATTGCGAAGCTTTTCAAGCACTTGAACAGCTGATAGACTACGTGGAAGAACAAGAAGAATCCTCACCGGCCGATCTCCTTCTTTTTCGTAGATGGAGAGATATTACATCTAAGAAGCGTGTTCAACGAGCCAAGCAAGCTACCATTACATCTTTTTTAAATAAAAACTGACGTGAGTACAAATTACTGTACTGTAATAAAAACTAACATTTATTGCACATCCATCAAAATTTCACGTGTACAATCCTGTACGTATTTATTGTACTGTTTTATTTTCTAATCTTCATTTTTAGTTTGATATTTTTAGTTAACACTGTAGACCTAATTAATTGTTGTTTGTGTACTTTATGCTGAGCCTCATTCAGCTTAAAATAAATAGAATTTTAAACATAGCTATTGTAATATTTATTTAGTTAACCTACCTTTTGTTGCTTTTGTTACCGGTTACCATACCGACAAACTACGGCAAATTACATAATAGTACAGTTAAAACGTAACATCTATATATTACAGTAATTTGAAAAACCATAGTGAATTTTTAGAATAGTGTGGTAAAGCTACAATTTATCGTAAGCGCAACGCGTTTTAGCGCTAAAAACGTAAATTTGTTACGTTTTGTTCACGTTTAAAACCACTTTAACTATATAAAAATAGCCACCCCGAGATCCGGATTTTTCGATATCCGGATCGGCCGGCACCACATTAATCCGGATTAGAGAGTTTTTACTGTATATGTGGGGATTTCACTCATTGGATGCGGATTTTTTAGATATATACTTTTAAGCTTTTGTGGGACTATATAAAGGCTCAAATAACTAAACCAAATATTTTTGTATTTTTTAAAATACAAAAATTGTTCACACTGTTTAATGGTAAATGTATATTTATGCCAGTTTTTATAAAAATTGTGAAAGTTAAAGCAGCTGTAATACAGTACAACCTCGCTCGACTGGCTCTCGATAGTCCAGACCCCCCCCCCCCCCAATAATCTGGCCTAATTCTAAAAATAAAAATGAATGGAAAACTTGATTCCATTTTACCGAAAATAAAATGGCATTGTGTTATTGTAGTTAAAAACCCAGTATGTTGTACATACTTACATATTAAAAAACATTATAGTAGTACTGTATGTAAATACTTACTGTATTTCAAAAGAATTTTTTTTTATTTTATGCAGACGCAACTGCAAGGGCAAAATTCATTTTGGAATGAAACTCGCAACCTAAATACCTGCACGGCAGAACAAAATAATGTGAAAGTCAACGCTCTGCCCACTTCCACCCCTTCTAACATTCCCTCACTCAGTCGTAAACAAAACATTCAGTCCAGTAACTGCACTTCGCTTGGACAGATAACACAGGTTTTCGTTATTGTTACAGTATCGTTATTTTTTTATGTTAGGTAAGTACAGTAACGGTTGTTATGGGGTTAAGTGTTGTGTAATTACAGTAATGTAACTTTTTTAGTTTGGAAGAAAATGATCAAGAATGAATGAAAAACGAAAAAATAAATTGTGACCATGGAACAAAAGCTTGCTGCTTTAAAAAGATTGGATGCAGGGGCGTCAGCAAAGAAAATTGCACAAGACTATAATGTGGGAAAAAGCATGTTCAGAGATTGGAAAAAACAACTGTAAAGAAATTGATAAATAGTGCCAAGCTTCGACGAGGAACATCAAGGAAAGGAAAACGATGACAAAAGGAGGTTTTGCAGAATTAGGCGAAGCTTTGTTCTTGTGGTTTTGTACAAAACAGAGAAAAATGTGTTCCGATTTCTGGCCCTCTGTTGAGAAAAAAAGCTCTACAGTTTTATGAGGATTTAGGAAATGATGACAAAGAATTCATTGCAAGTGAAGGTTGAATAGAGAAAGAGAAGCTATTTATGCTAGAGACCGTAGGTACTTGGTGGTATTCCATTTTAAATAAAATTAAAACAACAATTTTTTTTTTTAGTATCAACCACAATGTTTTAATAGAAACTTGCCGACCATGGTTTCGTTGGTTGATACTAAAAAAAAAAATAAAAAAAAAAAATTGTTGTTTTAATTTTATTTAAAGAGAAGCTACAGTTACGTTATGGCATTTGGCAACTGCAAGTTAGTGGTGAAAAATTATCGGCTGCTGAGTCACTGATTTTCACAAACTGATAGACAAGAAGAAGTTAAGTGGGGAACAGTTGTATAATTGTGACCAAACTGGACTCAACTTCAAAATGTTGCCCAGTGAAACTCTAGCCAGTAGAGAAAAAGACGCGGCTCCAGGCCATAAAAAGAAAAAAGGAAAGGGTTACTGTATTAGTCTGTAGTAATGCTACTGGACAACACAAACTGAAACTTTTAATGATAGGAAAATCCTATTATAAAAATACTGAGTTATAATGAATTTTTCATAAGTGTTTGTTATTACTACTTTTTCACACCATAGCTATACATAAATAAACTTTGTTCCCAAGGAAGAAATAGGCTTTTCAATAGTGTGACAGAACTTTTCAAATGGTTAGGTAGATTCCGAAATTACTTCTCGTAAACTTCGTAACTATTTTTCTTTATAATATTACTAATATTAGTGTAGATTACATACATGGGCTGTTTGGATAGTAGTCTCCGTTTGATTATAAATACAACACAAAAACCCATTGACACACAACTTTACTCATTATTGATTGGCTGTATATGGTTACGATGGATACGGTTACAGTATACAGTTTATGATAGATGCCTGCTGTTAGATGACACTTTTTTGACATCAGAAATCTTAACACAACATGTACTTTGAATTTTGCAAGGTTTTCTATTGTAGCGGCCACTTTGAAAGGGTATTACAGGTGAAATGAACTTCAGCACAACATTCCCACAAGCGCAGCTGGGTACATACTGAACTAGGTACTTACTTACTGAACACATCACTCTACTACTTCTCACGCTGAAAGAAAACTGAGGTTACTTTCTGAACGGCCCTAGTACTTTATTAAAATCACTCAAATTGTAGATGAAAGCAAACGGATATTAATTTTAAGTAAATTTACAGAGGTAGTGATTTGAGCATAATTAATTAACAATACTTACCTTCTTTTTAGTCTTGGAATGTCTATAAATTAACGGATGTATGGGACCACTACGGCGATCACTAACCATCCATAACCTATCCCATTCTGCATACTTTCTTTCTGACAGACCTTCTATTAACTCAGTAAGTGGTGCAAACACAGTAGCTCCATCTTTTGGTACACTCACCATATGATACAAAGAATATGCATAGGGGGCTGGCTGGAATGTTCCGTCAATATGCCAACCTGTTCTTCCCACTCCTGCACATAAGTTTAATTCATAAAAAAGTGGTTAAGAATACATCTAACACAATCTGAGTGATGTAAAAAAAAATCACAAATTTGCAGCAAATTTGTGTGTATTACTGAAATCTCTATATTTATGCCCATCCTTGTCATAGAACATCTATGTTCAAGAATTCTATAATGGGATTAAATTATATAACAAACTTGCTGAGTATATAAAAATGTTGGAATGTCTAAAATTAAAAATATCTATCATATATAATAAAACATTTTTACTATATCAAAAGTGAATTTAAGCAGCTGACTTGACTTTACAACTGTATAAGTCTTTTTTATGTTGTTGATGTAATCAGTCTATGCATAAAGTATAATTTTTATAATGTTTTCTTTTTGTTAGAGACTTCGTAATCTGTTAATTGTGGGTTGCCTTCTATTATGTATTGTGTTCTAGCACTGTAAGAGAATTTGACTTTTTTAATCAAATTATCAAGAAATGAATATTTTCTTGAACATTTCATTTTAAATTATTTTTCATTGTGGGTGACAATATAACAAAGCATATTTCATTTATTAACTTTTCTTGTATAAACTTCATCATTAAATTTGTGTTTAATTAAATTATAAGAAAAAAGATGTTGCAATTGTTATTTATACTATACATAATTCTTATTTAAAATATCATACTTTTAGCCAGGGTTTTTGATAAAAGAAAATGTTCAAAACATTAAATTCACATTGTAAATTGAAATAAAAAATTAGTAACTTAACTTATTATAATATATTATAAGTGGAATAAGTCTGGGAAGCGGTTGAGATTAAAGTTTCATCTTTATCAAATAGGACAGACTGATTTATATAATTATGCAAAAACCAAAAGTAGTTGAAACAAAGCAAGATACCTTTCTTACCTACTTGATATAATAGAGTATTTAGTTTTACATTAATTTGGAACATTATGAAGGTATAATGCATTTTTGATTTGGACAATTTGGCTTTTTTATATTTTTAGTTTTCTTTTTTAATTTATGACAGTATATAATTCTGATTCTAAATTCATATATAAAAGATTATTTTTTATTTAGCCTATATATAGATGGATGTTTTAGCGAACAAAATTAAAATTTTGAAGAAAAAAAAATTTTTTTTAAATATATATATCTTAAATCCTATTAGGTTTGGTTGAATTTCTCTAGAAGATTTTAAATTGTTTTCATCAAAATGGTTTGCTACAAAAAATAATTAAAACATTATTAAAGAACTTAAACAAATATTTTAGTTTAATGGTTTAAATGATGAAAAATTTCTTTTGATTGAGTTGAAGTAAAGACTGTATTTTTACATTTCAATATATTTTGTTCTTTTACATTTTTGATCATTTCGACATTTTGTAAAAATATTTTGCCGTTTAGTTGGTTATTGAGACAGATAGTGAAAAAATAATTATTTTATTGAGGTTTTGATAAATATATTACCTTAATCCCAAAGTGTGCTATAATAATATCATGGTATTTAGATTTAAAAAATCAAATTCTCTCAAAGTGGGCTAAAACCCTTATATTACTATCTACTCCTATTCTTATTATTTAGACTAAAATGATAAAAACCCAGAATATTACTCTCAATATTTGAATGTTTACATAAAGTTCTAGGTCAGATTAGTGAAGAAAAGTAACAATGAAAAATGAAATACCATTTATGAACACTTTGGTTCGTTTTTAAAAATTTATATTTTAGAAATAAGTATTTTTATTACAATTTTCTAGAAATCTAATTCCATTATAATCCATTAAAATCAAATAAAAAAAATATTGTTGAGTTTTTTTGTTTATTTGATTTGAGGTCCTCCAAGTAAAGAAAAAGTATTTTTGAGAATGATGACTGTCGCCTTTGCAGTACTCTACACACCCCACATGAGTGGATAAATTTTAATAAAATTAATTATATGGGTTTATTTTGGCCTTCCCTTAATACTTTTTTTTTTCAATTTTTTAGAGAACTCAAAAATTGGGGATAACTGCAAAAAAAAAAATTCTGATTTGATTGAAAACTCCATTAACGATTTTAATTAAATTTTGCTAAAATGTTTATTCTAGAAATGGTGGTGAAATTTCTCAAAATGCAAAAACGACTACAGATTTCAATAAAATTTTGGTGACATGAGAAAATTAATATCTCAACCCAATGTGCAGAATTGTAAATAGTAAAAAAAATATCATTAAGCAATAATTTTCATAAAACAAAAACGAAACTTGACAGTTTTGAACTTGAGTTCATCTTATATAATAATTATCTTAAAAAAGCTAGCTTTTGACACAAGTAAAGTTCATGGTTGAATTTTACTTTTATACTGCCAACTTATATTTTTGAGTATAAACAGTTTTGTTTGGTTGCTATTTTGATTGTAAATGAGCATATAAGAAAATGTGTGCAATGTTTTTGCGCACTTTCAGTACATTTTCATTTCTTGCTTTTGAAAAAGAATTCAATAACATATTAATTAGCTTCGAAAAATGTTTAATAACATTGTATTAATCAGTTAATACAATAATATTCAAAAGAACTTTTAAGTACAGCCCAGTAGTTTTAATAGGTTTCACAGAGTCTAGACAATAATCATTCTATTCAATACTGACTAACCTGTGCAACCCTCTGCAGGATCATTAGATACCCTAAAGACATCATGATGTGGTGATTTCGGATGTTGATAAAATGTAGACTCAAGTTCTCCAAACCATGTACTGATCTCCACATGACGATCTCCGCTCACAATTCCTTGGTCTTTGAATACCAGAATTCTGTGTTTTAAAACATCTTCTTTTATCTGTTTAATAACTAAAAATGTAGAAAAATAAAGGAAAAGAATACTGGTATAGAAAAATTATGATACTTTTGGGTGTAATACAATACTCAAATATCAAATTTAATAATATAAATTACTTGTAAAATTAAATGTGAATTATATAATTAACAATATAATTGAAATATAACAGATGTTAAGCAAAATTAAATGGCCACTACAATTTTGTTGTTTATTTAGGTAAACAATATTTAGTTGCTGAGTGCCATGTACCAATAGGGTTATATATAGTATAACAGACAATATAATATATAATAACTACATTATTGTGGATTAATGGTTGCTGAGTCTCTTCTCAATATATTATTTACAAATAACTCTTGACTTCTGTTTTACGTGAATTTTTATTAGTGGATAGATGTGAGTAGTTACTTTTTCACATACATGAATTAAAAACCTAGAGTGAGGGTTCATATTAGTGTGTACAAGCTTAGCAATTCCAAGGTAAGTAACCTAACTAGAACAACACCTTTTTTTCATCTAGCCTTGGGTTAGGTCCCTCTCTTTCATCTTTTCTATCAGGTGTGTCTTGATCAACTCTTGTTCTTTTCTAAAACTGACACTATTAGAGTATTCAAGAGCTATGGGTCTTTTTTTATTAGAATATGATGACAGAGAGGTTTCCTGCCTTTAACCAACAGTAAAAACTAATAAAAATAGTAATACACCTACAATGAAAGTAACACGATGGGTTACAAGAATCAATGATGAGTTATTCATGGAATATCTGAATTTAAACCCTAAATCCAAAAAATTGTGTTCAAAAACCCTAAGTCCAAAAAAAAAATTTGGAATGATGTCCATCTCTTTGGAATTTGTTGATGAAGTTCGCTAGAGGCAAATGTTGACCATAGGTCTATATCAAATTGATATTGATATATTTTATTTTTTATATCAACAGACGTTTTATTATTTTAAAACTCAAAAGTAGCGTTATCACCGTAAGATTAAACTCAAATTTCATTTTCTCTAAATGTTGACAAACTGTAGCCGGTAAGGAGCTAAACAAAATGTATGGTTTATATGTCCTAAAAAATACAGGGAATTTTCAATCAAAAACTGAAAATGAATCATTGGTATCCAGTCTTCTAAGATGGTTGTTCATGGATTGTTCTCATTATTTTGCTAATAACGCCTGAATCAGGATTTCTGTGAATGACGGTAAACAAAATACTTTTTATTTCCTTAAGCTTTGTGTACAGTGTAATAGTGTACATTTTTGAATTTGAATAGAGCGTGAGGAGAGCTTACAAGAGATTGGTAGGTTTTAGAGGGAAGAGGGTGTGTTTTAAAGAAGTAACAGTGTAATATAAAATTTGCTTTCTTTGAATAACTTAAAAAGGACTAAATTTGAAAATAAAGTGAGTGATAGTAAATGAGCAGAGAAATTTATTCTATGTATTGTTATAATTAAAGTGATTATAAACATTGTAATTTTAAAAAATGCAAAACACGTGTTTGACAAAGAAGGGATTGAAACGGCAATGGGCATTGCAGTTAGTCTGGATGGAAATCTTGAGGCGACACCTCATCGGTTTTGGACCGGTATATCTGGTTCTAGACAATAGAAAAGTAATATAACAGTGTTTTTCTTTAGTAATACGTAACAGATATGAACTAAATTGTTACGAGACTATATGTGAACAGAATTTGAGTATTATTGATGTTTGAAAGTGAATATTTTAACTTGTGGAACTTTTAAGTTGAATAGTCAACGTTTGTGACGCACGTGTTCTTTGTAAAACAAGGACAAGATATCAGAGGTGTGTTTTTGATAACAAGTGTGAACTATTTTAATAATGAAACAATGCAATAAAATTTCAGTTATATATATAAACATTAGAGTGAAATGGTTTAAGTAATGAACCTAACAAATGTGATGCAATTTAGAGAACTATTGTTATAAAGACTAAGTTTCATTTGGTGTTTCAATTTAAAAAATAGAACAATTTGAACAATGATGTGTACTATTTTATAATATGAACAATAAATGTGCTTTTGTAAAACATGAAGCGTGGACTTATGATGCAGCGGTTGGAGCGATTTTGATGAATCATCATGCAGACACAGACAATGGAACGAGTGACTTCAGATGAAAAGTTTTGTTAAAAAAGAAAACGTCTCTTGGTATAGCACGTATAAACTTTTACTATGTAAAATAAAATATGTATTTGTAATAATTTAGAAATTTTTCAATATTATAAGTTTGAATTTGTTTTTTGATTAATAAGACGCAATGTCTTATATTTTTTAAATAAAATTAATATATAAAAGTCTTCTTTAAAAGACTAACTATTTGAGATTTATTTGTTGCTATAAAGAATATACTTTCATAATAATTCAATTTTTATTTTATGAGAAGTAAAATTAAATTCATTTCATTTTTTATTACAAAGTTGCAACTGAATTTTAAATTTTAAGATATTTTACAAAAACTTGATTTTTTACAAGTACTCTTATTGTGTTTGTTTTGTATAAATAAATAACATGTTCATTTCAGTATAAAAAAAAAATCTATTCTTTCTATCCAGTATTCCATTCAGTACACTGTTTCAAAAGAACTTATGACCCTAGAGATTTTAGTATTCATTTTTAAAATTTCAAATTTTTATTTATATTTATTTTTGTAATTATTAAATTACAAATGGTGCCCAACAAGATTAGAACATAGCATTTTATTTTTATTTATTATATTTTATTTTTTTATTATATACCGGTATATATATATATTTTTTTTTTATAATCAAAACCTTTATATTTCATATTATTACAACAGTTATAGAAAGTTTATTCTGGAGTCTATTAAAATATTAAAAATGTATAATGAAAGGCTATAGTTTAAAAGATACAAACCATATTGGTTAAATTGGCATAATCAACAAAATTCTATAATATTTTTTGAATTCTCATATGATTCAAATTTGTGAACATTTTTGAAAGGATATTGAAAACATAAACTATGTTAGGGCTACATTAAATAATTTAAAAAATGATACCTTATTTAAATTCTTAAAAATAAATCAATATTAACCAAGATCGTTTTTTCTCCATATAACCAGGTTTACAACAAAGACCATAATAAAACATTAAATATTTTATAGTAAACTTCTATAAATATAGTAAACTTGCATATTTGATTAGTATGGGTTGTTTTTCAACCCATTTTGATGAATCGTAGTTCTATTGTTTAGGATATCAACAATGAAACCTAAGTTTGTCAATAGCTTTGCTTAGTTTAAACCAAAATTAAACAATGCAATGGAACCATTTATACCTGCTCACATTCAAAGAGAAAGATATACACAATTAATGTATCTTTCTTGTACACAACAATTTGCACATTGGTGTGATGTATAACATTCACATGTTCTAGTGTGCTCATCCTAACAATGTCTTGGTGACTGAAAAAACACCTGTGTAGCTACATAACATCAGACTTGTTCTACATCAGAAACGTATTTTGTAAAGTCAATAATAAAAATGGAATTAAATGAAAATTTATGATTACTTTGGGTTTTTTTAAATCAATGTGAAGAAACAACTTAAAACCATCAAATATTATGATATCAAAACATAATATGAAGGTTCAATTGATGCATTATTTCAAAGGAAGTGTGTTATTCAAGGTAATATAACAGATGGCCTACCTTTGTGACCTACATTTAACTTGGAACAAAATGTAAAGAAAACCTTGATTCATATAATGATTTAAATTGACCTAATTCAAATGACTAAAATGAAACTTACATTGGTTTCTCCATATATGGAGTAGGCCTACATTTTACCACCTGCTGTCACATTGTTCAGGTTCTATACAATGCAAGAGATAAGTCAAAGCATATGGTACACACTTTATTCACAATCATCTTCTCTATGTGTAATCATAAGTATCTAACCTTAAGACAAATTAAAAGTTTTGTCTTGCAAAAATTAAATAATACAATCGTGTTATATCTAACTACAGATTTTCCTCTCGTGATCAAAATAGTTTGAAACACACTAGTCTTATATATATATATATATATAATATATAGCCTATATACACACAGTGACCTGCCGAGACCTAGTTCGCATCATTATGAACTATGAACTCATACAATATAGTGATATTTAACCTGTCAAAAGACATGTAATGCACATGCATCCAATGACACACTAATATCGGAACCCCACACAGTCAAGAATTTGCCATGACAAATAATATTTAATATTATTATTAATATTACCAATAATATTTATATTATATGTTTTAATAATAAAAATCGAGTGATGACACTTGATGAACGTAGTCATAAATATTATCGTAGGCTTTCGTTGTCAGAGCTGTATTTAACCTAATAACAGCTAGATTGCCTTGTTTTCAATTTGTTATTTGACAGTGAAGAAATGCATTTTGGGACTTGAAAAGTGTCTTCCAACAAAAATGTGAACTGTTTGTTGAATACAAGGTAAATAGTTAATAATTTCGTAATTTTTAATAATAAAATCTGATGATAATGTACAATAGATATTTACCAAATTTAATACTCATTTAATTATCAGTAACACATGCATTTAATTAAGCAATGCACATCTTAGATATTTCAAATTCCAAATAATGCTTTTTTAGTAAAATAGTGACAATTTATAAAAATGTGTACATACCTTCTGGTCTATTTTCAGTGTTTAAATAAATACCCCTAACCTCACAACCCAATTTTATTGGTTTCAATTGGTAATATGGTCCCATTTTGATGATGTTCCTTACAGTACGCATAAAGTACTCTATAAAGATAATTTAAATTTAATTGATTAGGCCTAAAAATATTAAACATCAAATTCCTTCCATTATCTTCAAATATTTATTCAAGAATTCCATATCGAAATAATAACCTAAATTATGTTGTATGTCGCAGTTGCATAACTGGTCACATGTCATGTTCATGTTGAACAATAAACAGCTGTTTCGATGCGTTTTTTCACACAGCTGTTTCAAAATGTGAGTTTTGTGGGAAATGTTTGAAATTTTTTGTAAGGAGTAAGATGTTAACCCTTTGTTGAATTGGTTCTTTCTCCTTAGTTATTTTTTTAGGTATAATTTTGATATTATGTGTGTGTGTGTGTGTTGTAACAATATAAAGCAATGGCCTAGGATTTAATTAGATTAATTAGATTTAATTAGTTGATTGTTGTGTTAGGTTATTATTTAAGTATTATATTGAAAGTTTGTTATTTATTAATTTGTTAATTGAATTATTTTTAGTTAAATGATGTAAGTTTGGGCAAGGGGCTATAGAAATGTAGATAGAAACACACAACTTGCCAGTTATTATTATTTTAACCTAAAGAAATTGAAATAACATTATATATTACATAATAGTTCAAGTTCACACGAACTAAAATAATAATAAAAGCCGTTAAGACACACTTTACAGTAAACCTAGATTCCAAATTATAAGACCTATCAATTATTAAGAAATAACACATCAAATTTCACTTCACACAAAAGCATATGTATTACAACACATAAATAAATCGAATCATCTAAACTGTTTCTTTTAATATGCTAAGTTTTAATTTAAAACAAATTTTGGATAGGTAGGTGGACAATGCTGATGACAGCTATGTTTATTGCGGCCATGATGTGATATGGGAATGGGAATGTAAAACAACGAGATTCAAAGTAAGTGAAGAAAAAAAATGCATAATTCAAAATTCAATATAATAATAAATAATAGAAAGAAGTTCTAAAAAATAAAACATAATTAATAAAAAGAACTTAAATACCATTCTTGTAAAACCCAAGCGTTTTTGAACAACAATGAGCTGGTTCTCCCATGTTCATCCATTGAAGTAAGATATAGTTTTTTTACAGCTCCAGATTTAAGCATAAGGGATTTGAAATAATTTATTAAATTTACATGGCAAGTGGTTAGGTTACATGTGCCTGTTTTATAAAATCAATTTATTGATTAATTTTTCTTTATTTGTTTGTAATCAAGGTTGACTGTCTCAGCAGGGCTACTCTGTAAACCTAGATTCTGAATCTTTCTATTTTGGTAAATATTAATTTATTGGTATCATACATATTATTAGATATAGCATTAAAAATTGAAACAGAAAGGAAGACCTAAGGCCTAAGCAGTAAGATAACAGGTTCAAGCAGGGTTAAATTCTTCATAATTAAGTCGGTAATGTTATTATAACCTTACACAACAACAATACTGTAAACTGGGCCTTACTTTATTATACACAGAAACACATATTAATATAATCATATAGGTTAAAGTCACTTACATATAGTCTTCTCAATGAGATAAATACAACAGACTTTATGCATCACAATAAGTTAATTATTTCAATATAATATATAAATTGTTTTTTATTTAAATTTATTGGTACAGTTTTAAGATTTATTTTTATATATATAATTTTGTGGGTATTGAATAATGAAATTAATTTAATGTTTCAAAAACATAGGCCTAAACAGTTGATAAAAAGTATTATATTCCGGTACGAAAGTTAATCTTATTCTTGACACTAAACACTGCCTTAACAACAATGAAACTAATTAGGTCTATAGGCTAAATAATCAAAGAAAAACTCAAATTATAAAATGTATTTAACTGATATAGCCTATAGGAAATAATATCATCATTAATTAAATTATGGTTAAAACTAACCATTTACTTAGTGAACAAGATATATTCAAGTATTAGTCTATATGTGTAGCCTAACATGCTATAATCTAATGTTATTTATTTGTAGTTCAAAAGATGGACCACAATGAACCAATAAGCATAATTTCCTAATCAATCAGAAATAATACCATCCCTTATTGTCCTCATTAAAATATAATTATAACAATACATTACATTGATAGCCGTTTTATAAATTAACTAATGATAATTTTATCTTATATAAAAATGAACTATGTCCATAAAAATAAGTAAAAATATAAAATACTAACAAAAGAGATATGTTTAATAATTTGAAGTACAGTAATACAAATTCAGTAATACAATTATCAACTGTTTTCTTGTTTTTATTCAAAACCATAGCATTGGTAATGTTTACTTTTACTTTATGTATTTTCATCTCCAGGATTGTAGAAGATAAAAGAATTGAACCTATGTAAATGGAGAACATTATTAACAAGTACAAAATACTGAATAAAACTTGTTCATTTTTTTAAAATGGTGTACTTAAATGATGGTAGTAAACCAAAAAATAACATTGACACTGAACCAAGCAACACTAATACTGTAATAGTCTTTAATCAAATTCAACACAACTATAAGTTCTTTACAGTCTACTTTTAAGACTCTTATGTGTCGAAACTTATTTTTATCCTCTGAAAGTAGCGCCCAAGTACATTCAACAGGTGGTATTACACAAAGTATAGAATTTTTTGGTAAATTCAATTCTTTTGCTGTGTAAACTTTAAGTCGGTTATAAATTTTCCCAACGCTTGCTTACATTGACGAACTGTCAAAACTATAAACAAAAGTTTTTTTATTATTGTGCAAAGCATCCCAATTAGATACACGAAGATAGAATGAATTGTAGGCTATAGGTCACCATATGACTATTTAAATATGTTTGCTTTTATTTAATACTTTAATATAACCAATTTGTTATTTTTATGATTATTCAACCAAAGTTATTACATTAGGTCGATCAATAATACACTTTTGAAAGATACTTTTTATTAAAAAATTTCATAAATTCTCAAAAATTACTTAAATCTTTATAATTTTATGTCATTATTTGTGTAATTACTTAATTATATTACACTATATAAAAGGAAATTTATTTCCACATTATTTTTTTAGATATCAATAAATAAACTAATTTTTTCAAAATAGGTTTGCTGAGGAGTGGAGGGGATGGGGTCAAGCTGGTCATTTTCATCTTTGAGAACTTCCAAAATCACAAGGAGCTATGTCGGGAGAGTAATGCTTTTTTATTTTGGTCCAGAAGCAAAAACCTTAAGCTTGGCGGTTATCATCACCTTAGAATAAAAAGAAAAGTCTATAAAATATAGACTCTTAGCTCATTATTTTGAACATGACAGAGGACCTGCAGGTTATCTTTTGTAACATTTTGGTCTTGCAATGCATACTCATCATGCACTACCCCACAAGAGACAAAGAAATAGTTAACATCACTTTGACATTTTTGTGTACATCCCATTTTTTTTAGGTCTCGAGGATGTTGAATTTAACTGTGACAAATGCACCTTTATTTTTGGGTTGTATCCATAAATAAACCCTTACGATTCATTAACACAGTGTCCAAGAAGGTTAGTGTTTACAGAGCTGCATGTATTTTTTATAATAATTATTTTTGTACTTTTTGAATGGTACAATTTTCTATTTCAGAAATTTTAGCTATTGTCTATTTTTTATTTTCATTTTCTTGTTATACAAATAAGTTATGCCCATGAACTGTGACTATGTCAAACAATTTTAATATATAATTTCATCATACTTTATAAGATGAACTTATAAATATGTAATCACTATATATATAAACGGCTTTGTCCTGACTGACTGAATGAATGACTGACAGAGAATCAACGTAGAGCAAAAACCAACAAAGATATTGATACCAAAATTTAAAGGCATATTTGTATGAGGTCATAGACGCTCACTAAGAAAGGATTTTGCAAAATTTTAATTTTAAAGGGTATTAAATACAAAAAGAAAAACAAGTCAATTTCATTCATTTGATTTTAAACGTCAACATACACGCGCCTAGCGGCAAAAAGATAAGACTCGAATCAAAACAAATAATTCTAAATCTAATATTTTCCGACCCAATTATAACTAATCCAGAAAATTGTCAATCTAAAACAAATCAAAACCTATATTAAAATTGCGCCTAAGAATTTGATTAATCCATAAAAAATAAAAATACACAGTTAAAGACAAGAAAACTTAAATAATTTGTTTTTATCTAGACGTGAAAGGTCAACTTGGAAAATAACCGAATTGAAAATATAACTCCGATCTTTCGCCGATTATAAAAATACAGAAGACCTAGAGACAAAATGAGATATACAGAAATACGAAGTAGATATTTCTAAATATAAAACATCACCTGAGTTCATATAAATATTTAATAACAAAGACATAATCTGTCGAAATATGAACGAAAATCTGGAATTAAGATGGCGACCATTAGAAGCAAGACGTTAGTTATAAAATACACGCCCACAGAAGTTTGTGATTGGAGAAGAATATCGCGGGACTTTCTTCGCCGATATGAATAGAAATTGTGTATATATATATAATATATCAATATAAGATATTTTTCTTTATCCTTTGAGAGAATTTATTTAACCCTATTCAACATTCTAAATTTTAATTGAATAGGCTAATGTAAAATCATATTTAAATATATAAATTATTAACAGTTTCTTGAATAAGTAGGATCATAAATTACATTTCATCTTTCCCCCAAAAATAAACAAGATTGCATAAGAACAATGAACTTATAAAAACAATCTCTCTGTACGCCTTTGTTGAAAAAAAACAATTGAATAATTTTTTTCAGTGTATATTTAGAAGCCATTAAAACTATATGGATGCTTTTCTGGACAGTTCAGTTTTCCTAAATAATAGTATTAAAATTTATTAAATAGAACATCAGAAGATTTTAAATTAAGGCTCTAATACTTAATCTATATATCTATCTATATAAATAAAAATCTATCTATATAAATAAAAATGTAAATGTGCGTTTGTTCAAAATCGATAATCTCAGAAAGTTCTTCACCGATTGCTTTGAAATTTGGACACAGTATTCCATTCGAATCCACGAGTGTTTTTATATACTTTTTGAAAAACTGTAGCATCTAATGAACATAAAAACAACAAAATATATGCTCAATATTTAACAAAAATGCAAGCGCCATTACATATGTTTATGGACTATAATAATAACAGCTGTAGTCAACTGTTTCCTATATTTCCATTATCAGCTGATTTCAAACATCAAACAACTGTATGTATTTGGATTTCTATCTTTTAAGATAGGTTTTTGTGAACAACGACATCTGTTGAAGTAAAAACAAAACACACTATATTAAATATTTTCAATGTTTCCAAATGTATTGTTGTAATTAACAAATGTTTAAATCAATTATTTTGTAAGACATTCCGTTAGTACAATAACATTTACTATAGCATTAATTTCGTGAGTATAAATAAATAATTTTTTGTATTTTTTCACCGTCTTTCATTTGGTTAAACCAGATTAAATAAAAAATTACAATAACTCAAATAACATTTTTTGTCATAACCTATTTTCATCATTATAATATTAATAACTATATTAAACCATTTGATTTATCAATATAAAATTAAAAATAATTAGGCCTAAAAGGTCATATTTTTATCTTTCTTTTAAAATTAAAAAATCTTAATAAATACAAAACATAAAATTGTAACAACTAGGCCTACAATTCAAAAAACCCATTTATTTTATAATCTAAACTGTATTACACTTCCAAATTTTATAATAACATAACTATATAATTAATTACTTCTAAGATAATTAATATATCAATATGAAATAAAAAACACTTAAAAGACAATATTTATATCTTTATTTTAAAATTAAAGAATCTTTATAAATACAAAACATAAAATTGTAACAGTTAGGCCTACAATTTAAATAAAAACTTATCTAAATGTTACATAAATTATTTTTTTTAAAACAGGTTATTGTACACAATGTTATTTTCTCGGGAATATTAATTAGGACAGAGATTTTGTATTGTTATAAATAAAAGAGGCAATTTTCAATTTATAAAATATATCATTTACCATATTATAAATAGGCCTAGCCTACTATTAAATTCTAATGTCTTTTTTTTAAAATTAGATTGTAACATATTGTTTTCTTAATTTTAAATATTATTATCTTAACGCAAGCTTTTATTGGTTTGTGTGTGTTGAAATATATGTTGGTTCAATCTAGGCCTAACTTAAAAATATTATTTGTACTAGCTGGACATCCGAATCAACTGTTTCATCAGTTATTTTATTAAATTGGCTGCTATGGTAATAAATGCCAATAGGTACATTCAAGAAATATGTATTGGTTCATCTTTCTAGGCCTAACCTAAAATTATATTTAATTTATTTTACCTACCTTAATAGCAACATACACACATAATTTGTTGTTGTGCATATCTTTGGCATAGTACGTTTCTATTGATATTTATAAATTTCATCTTTCAATAGTAATTTTTTAGTTTTTCATAATGTTGTTTATTTATTGATACTACAGCTGCTAGACACTGGGTTTAATGCCCTAAGATTTTTTTACGATTTTCAAAATAAATTTACAAATAATATGGAATATAAAAAATGTTTTTATCAAAATGAATCCTACTCTATGTTACTCTGGGATAGTAGGCTATAGCTTTTTCTTTAAAAAAATGTTTCAATTGGTCCCATATTTCCAACATAAAAATGTTCAAGTATTTCCCAATATTCAAACCAATTATAAGAATTGCGATTGGCTGAGTGAACGAGCTATTCTTGCCTCCAAGAACAAAGACGTCTATGAACTAAATAATATTATTCAGACTAAAATTCAAAGTGAGGTAGTCACATACAAGTCAGTCGACACTGTTGTAGAAGCAAATGAAGCAAATAATTACCCAACAGAATTTTTAAATTCACTCTATCTGCTAGGGATGCCACCACACTTAATGCAATTGAAAATCGGTGTGCCGATAATCATCTTGCGAAATATCAACCAGCCAAAGCTTTGCAACGGCACAAGACTTGCAGTGAAACAATTAATAAACAACGTCATAGAAGCAACAATCTTGACAGGACCTTACAAAAATGATGATGTCCTCATTCCTCGCATTCCTTTAATTCCAACAGACATGCCATTTAAATTTAAGAGATTGCAGTTCCCAATTCGATTGGCATTTGCAATTACCATTAACAAAGCTCAGGGCCAAAATTTAGAATTGTGTGGCTTAGATCTAGAAACGGATTGCTACGTTAACCAGATAATCTGTATATATACACAAACAATGGAACTACAAAAAATATTGTGTACCCACAAGCATTGTTTAAATAAACATATTTTAATTTATGTCTTTATTTATGTCTTTTATTTATTTTCCATTTAACCAGATGAGCCACAGCAATGCGTGGCCGGGTACAGCTAGTCACTATATATATAAACGGCTTTGTCCTGACTGACTGACTGAATGAATGACTGACAGAGAATCAACGTAGAGCAAAAACCAACAAAGATATTGATACCAAAATTTAAAGGCATATTTGTATGAGGTCATAGACGCTCACTAAGAAAGGATTTTGCGAAATTTTAATTTTAAAGGATATTAAATACAAAAAGAAAAAAAAGTCAATTTCATTCATTTAATTTTAAACGTCAACATACACGCGCCTAGCGGCAAAAAGATAAGACTCGAATCAAAACAAATTCTAAATCTAATATTTTCCGACCCAATTATAACTAATCCAGAAAATTGTCAATCTAAAACAAATCAAAACCTATATTAAAATTGCGCCTATGAATTTGATTAATCCATAAAAAATAACAACACACAGTTAAAGACAAGAAAACTTAAATAATTTGTTTTTATCTAGACGTGAAAGGTCAACTTGGAAAATAACCGAATTGAAAATATAACTCCGATCTTTCGCCGATTATAAAAATACAGAAGACCTAGAGACAAAATGAGATATACAAAAATACGAAGTAGATATTTCTAAATATAAAACATCACCTGAGTTCATATAAATATTTAATAACAAAGACATAATCTGTGGAAATATGAACGAAAATCTGGAATTAAGATGGCGACCATTAGAAGCAAGACGTTAGTATAAAATACACGCCCACAGAAGTTTGTGATTGGAGAAGAATATCACGGGACTTTCTTCGCCGATATGAATAGAAATTGTATATATAAATAATAACTTTTTTAAAACAGGTTATTGTACACAATGTTATTTTCTCGGGAATATTAATTAGGACAGAGATTTTGTATTGTTATAAATAAAAGAGGCAATTTTCAATTTATAAAATATATCATTTACCATAATTATATAAATAGGCCTACTATTAAATTCTAATATGTCTTTTTTTTTAATTAGGGCCTAGATTGTAACATATTGTTTTCTTAATTTTAAATATCTTAACGCAAGCTTTTATTGGTTTGTGTGTGTTGAAACATGACATGTGTTGGTTCAATCTAGGCCTAACTTAAAAATATTATTTGTACTAGCTGGACATCCGAATCAACTGTTTCATCAGTTATTTTATTAAATTGGCTGCTATGGTAATGAATGCAAATAATAGGTACATTCAAGAAATAATATGTATTGGTTCATCTTTCTAGGCCTAACCTAAAATTATATTTAATTTCTTTTACCTACCTTAATGGCAACATACACATATAATTTATGTTGTTGTGCACATCTTTGGCATAGTACGTTTCTATTGATATTTATAAATTTCATCTTTCAATAGTAATTTTTTAGTTTTTCATAATGTTGTTTATTTATTGATACTACAGCTGCTAGACGCTGGGTTTAATGCCCAACGATTCTTTACGATTTTCAAAATAAATTTACAAATATGGAATATAAAAAATGTTTTTATCAAAATGAATCCTACTCTATGTTACTCTGGGATTGTGTAGCTTTTTTATGTAAAAAAATGTTTCAATTGGTTCAGTAGTTCCAGAGATTAACCCCCTACATACAACAAAGAAATAAATTTTAAGTCTTTATAATATTAGTATGGATATAAATACAAAACCAATTGATATATTATATATATTTTTATTATTATTATTATGACATAAAAATAAGTAATAGATACAATTTTTAATTTTTTTTGGAAATAAAATTTTCTTTAATATAGTTAGTTATTTATTTTTTTTATGTCTTTTATTTATTTTCCATTTAACCAGATGAGCCACAGCAACGCGTGGCCGGGTACAGCTAGTAGATAATAAGTGAACTTTTTCAGTACAGTATATTACGGTTCCTGCCTTTGTTAACACAAAAGAGATTACAGTTTTTAACTTAATACAATAATATAATTAATAAATTATATGTACAATACATAAATTGAAAATGCTGCAGTTCATTTTGAATAACTTGTGATATCTGGTTTTATAGCATATTTTTTTATAAACAGATGTTATATCTTCAAGGTTCAAAGACCTATCAAAAAGTTAACCTTGTTTCTTTATTTTTGAGAAAATTGAATGCTAAATAAATACAATACAGTTGACCAATACTTTTTTACTTTCTTTCCTATATGCAGTGGAGAAAAAGTTATGTAATGTGTCAAAAGTCAAGTTTTTCACAGATCTATCTATTTTTAGGTGTCCTGAACTGAAAAATGATTTTTAAAAAGTTTTTTGTATGCACAGTCTCAACGTGTGGACCAATTTTAATCATATTTTGTATGTGGGCATATTTTGTGGGTATTATGAAACTTTAATGATAATTTGAAAATTTGGAAGCTACATTACAATTAAAACTTAAAATGTCGTTTTCTCACAATCACCCCCAAACAATTTAAATCAAATTTTGCTAGAAATGTAAATATTCTCTAAAATTCACAAAATATATTAATTACCATCTATTTAAAAATAAAAGTATTTCAATCAAATAAGATTTTCGCTTTATACTAGTTTTTTATGACACACAATCCAAGATTAGGCTGTGTTTAAATATGTAAATAACTTATTTATTTTTTTTATTTAAAAAAATTTTAAGGTTATCCCTTGTAATTGGGTTATCTCCAATTGAAAATACAAGGTAATTAAATCAATAATAATTTTATTTTCATAACAAGTATAATATAGAGATTTTCATCAAGATCGCAATTATTTTGTAGGCGGTTATGTGAAAAACTGAATGAATTGTTTTTCATCGTTTATTTATCAAGATATATTTACATTCCCACCATAACAACAGAAAATTGATTTAGAGTGGAGGGACATACAATCCTCGGTGAATGAATAGAATGTAAACTAAAATAGTGACTTGTAAAGTACGTCGATTCAAGCGCTGTGTGACGTAATACAACAGTCTACGCTTTACAGTTCAGTTCAGTGTAACAGCTGAAACCTTTACGACCGGCTGCCGGACCCAAGAACATAGATTGGATACTTTAATTAGGTAAATTTATACATATAATATATCTATGTCTATTTTATTTGTAAATTGTATGTTGTTTTTATGTTCGTTATTTAGCAGAGACGATTTAAAAAAAAAAAAAAAATCAGGATGTTGCATTAAGGTATTATAGCTGTCAATACAAATTTTAAATTAGGGAATTTTTTTAATTTCTCACCGTATCGAGATAAATCAATCGATGTCGATTTCCCCCCCCCCATTTTGCGGTACCATAAGCTTAAATAAAAAAGAGTGTGCTAAAACCACAGGACTTAGACATATTAGGGACAGTTATTTTGATAAAGTCGAAATCTTTAAGCGACCTAGCGCCAACATATTAATTTCTTCGTCAAATAAACATATATATTCGTAATCAGAATAACTTCTAGTTTTATTTCATACAACACATAATATTTCCAAAAATAAAAATTTTCAACGCCATAGTTTTTGCCCCTAGCTACCTGTATATTTTTCCTATATGTGGAACAATATATTAAAAAATATAAAAGGCAACGTTAGAAATATATAGGGTTTATATCCCTAGTCTTGTCTGTGTAGACCCTGTAGACTGATTGCGACAGATAGACGGACCCTAAAAAGTAGTGTTTGGAATTATGTGTATTACTCATAGTGAACTGAGTTTGGTCAAATTTGATATGTGGGGATATTTTAGATATATTAATTTTTTCTTCTTCATTTTTACAATAACTATAAATTTACGAGTAGACCAAAACTAAAGACAACGATTTTGGCCTAACTTATGCTCAGATATAGTCCTCTAAGGACCAAAATAAAATCTATTGGTCACTACCTCCCTAACAGAGTTATACGACAAAATCGTTCATGAAGTTGTTAAAAGATTAATGGCCTAAACCAGCGTGTTAAAACATAATTCTGGCTGAAGAATAATTGGCTAAGAACGAAAATGACGATTGCGTTTTCAATTCTATTAATAGTTTGACGAGTTCATGGTACAAGCAAAGTATGTTTAGGCTGTATTAAATATACGTGTTTATAATACGGGGGGGGGGGGGGGAACTCCTTCATACCAACTTAATTCTCAACAATGACATGTGGAAAACATAATAAAAAACAACTACGTAGCTTTGGTTTTTGTTTTCACTTGAAAGTATGAGAAAGTTATCGAACCAACAAATAAACGATAACAAGGACAACATTATTGTATAAAAGAACTTTGTTCCACGAATTATAGTGATTACGAAAAGTCAGATGTTTCGATAAAAACTTTTTTTTAAATGAATTTCAATGAGGTATAAAATTAACGGTTCGAAAACATTGCACAAACCCATTTCCAAATCGATATAATAACCAAACAAAAATATTTGTCATCAAAAATGTTAATTGCCATTAAAAAAGTGAAAATCAATCATGAAAGCCGTTTTAGAATTTGTAGATTAGTCTATATTAAAAAATTGGACTAGGTACTTATATATTTAAATAATGCCTAAAGGAGTTCTCACGAATCATAACTTTTTTGAAAGATGGCGACCGATACGTTTTGTTTGGGTATTTTAGCAAAATTCGATCAAACCCGTTAGAGCCGAATTTGTGTGTAGTTGAATTTTATGTTTATGTTTTTACGTTCTTTAATTTTAAAATTAGCCCCCCCCCTAAATTTTGAATTGTAGAAAAAATATTCTGATACTGCCACAATATGCCTATCTACAAAATTTGTTTGAAATCTGTCCACTTTGGACTGTACAGCACTCACTGCACAAACAACAAACGATACTCACTGCACAAACAACAGACGACACTCACTTCACAAACAACAGACGATACTCACTGCACAAACAACAGACGATACTCACTGCACAAACAACAGACGACACTCACTGCACAAACAACAGACGACACTCACGTCACAAACAACAGACGACACTCACTTCACAAACAACAGACGATACTCACTGCACAAACAACAGACGATACTCACTGCACAAACAACAGACGATACTCACTGCACAAACAACAGACGATACTCACTGCACAAACAACAGACGACACTCACTGCACAAACAACAGACGATACTCACTGCACAAACAACAGACGATACTCACTGCACAAACAACAGACGATACTCACTGCACAAACAACAGACGATACTCACTGCACAAACAACAGACGATACTCACTGCACAAACAACAGACGACACTCACTTCACAAACAACAGACGACACTCACTTCACAAACAACAGACGATACTCACTGCACAAACAACAAACGATACTCACTGCACAAACAACAGACGACACTCACTTCACAAACAACAGACGACACTCACTGCACAAACAACAGACGATACTCACTGCACAAACAACAGACGACACTCACTGCACAAACAACAGACGACACTCACGTCACAAACAACAGACGACAGTCACTGCACAAACAACAGACGACACTCACTTCACAAACAACAGACGATACTCACTGCACAAACAACTGACGATACTCACTGCACAAACAACAGACGACACTCACTGCACAAACAACAGACGACACTCACGTCACAAATAACAGACGACACTCACTGCACAGACAACAGACGACACTCACGTCACAAACAACAGACGTCAGTCACTGCACAAACAACAGACGACACTCACTTCACAAACAACTGACGATACTCACTGCACAAACAACAGACGACACTCACTGCACAAACAACAGACGATACTCACGTCACAAACAACAGACGACACTCACTGCACAAATAACAGACGACACTCACTGCACAAACAACAAACGACACTCACGTCACAAAAAACAGACGACACTCACTGCACAAACAACAGACGACACTCACTGCACAAATAACAGACGACACTCACTGCACAGACAACAGACGACACTCACGTCACAAACAACAGACGACACTCACTGCACAAACAACAGACGACACTCACTTCACAAACAACTGACGATACTCACTGCACAAACAACAGACGACACTCACTGCACAAACAACAGACGATACTCACGTCACAAACAACAGACGACACTCACTGCACAAACAACAGACGATACTCACTGCACAAACAACAGACGACACTCACTGCACAAACAACAGACGATACTCACGTCACAAACAACAGACGACACTCACTGCACAAATAACAGACGACACTCACTTCACAAACAACTGACGATACTCACTGCACAGACAACAGACGACACTCACTTCACAAATAACAGACGACACTCACTTCACAAACAACAGACGATACTCACGTCACAAACAACAGACGACACTCACTGCACAAATAACAGACGACACTCACTTCACAAACAACAGACGATACTCACGTCACAAACAACAGACGACACTCACTTCACAAATAACAGACGACACTCACTTCACAAACAACAGACGACACTCACTGCACAAATAACAGACGACACTCACGTCACAAACAACAGACGACACTCACTGCACAAACAACAGACGACACTCACTGCACAAACAACAGACGATACTCACTGCACAAACAACAGACGACACTCACTGCACAAACAACAGACGATACTCACGTCACAAACAACAGACGACACTCACTGCACAAATAACAGACGACACTCACTGCACAAACAACAGACGACACTCACGTCACAAAAAACAGACGACACTCACTGCACAAACAACAGACGACACTCACGTCACAAACAACAGACGACACTCACTGCACAGACAACAGACGACACTCACGTCACAAACAACAGACGACACTCACTGCACAAACAACAGACGACACTCACTTCACAAACAACTGACGATACTCACTGCACAAACAACAGACGACACTCACTGCACAAACAACAGACGATACTCACGTCACAAACAACAGACGACACTCACTGCACAAATAACAGACGACACTCACTGCACAAACAACAGACGACACTCACGTCACAAAAAACAGACGACACTCACTGCACAAACAACAGACGACACTCACTGCACAAATAACAGACGACACTCACTGCACAAACAACAGACGACACTCACGTCACAAATAACAGACGACACTCACTGCACAAACAACAGACGATACTCACTGCACAAATAACAGACGACACTCACTGCACAGACAACAGACGACACACACTGAACAAACAACAGACGCCACTCACTACACAAACAACAGACGACACTCACTACACAAACAACAGACGACACTCACTGCACAGACAACAGACGACACTCACTGCACAAACAACAGACGACAAATATCATTCAAAGGCCATAAACCGGAAGTGTGAAATTTTTCCTTCTCTCTCTAATGGTTGTATATTTAACTAATTTGATTAAATGGAACGAAAACAATGCATTAACTTTCACACATACCCATCCAAATAGTATAACCAAAAATAATAACCGTGACCATCTTCCTAAAAATGTCTCATATACAACTTTTACGCTATTCTTACAACGAAAATAAAGGTAGGCTACTGTGTATTGTATTGTGTATTATACTGCCCCCCCCCTTTGTATACATCAAATAGTAACTATAATTAAAATAATACAGCAACTTTAGTGTCTATATACAGAGTGTTACGTAAATAAGCTGCTAAACTTTAGGTAATGATTCTGTGGGTCAGGATAAAGGAAAAAATTAAGAATAAATGTTTTTCCCGAAAACGCTTAGTTTTCCTAATATCCGCCATTTTCTTCTCTTTTTTTTACAAGAACATTTACTTTGAAATAGAAAAAAATACTGAGCTCAGATTTGGTATGCGCATTTTGAATGTTACTTTTTTTAAGTGTACCGAATATAAAAACTTTATTTTGTATATTTTCAAAATCACAACCGATTAAAATATTTATATTGAATATCTCTAAAACCATTAACTTTACAAAAAGCTCACAAGACACAAAAAAATTTCGTTTTTTAATTAAAAACAAAACAGTTTTGTATATTTTTTGTAGGTCAAAGATAACCGAGATAAACAAACAGGAAACATAATTTCTTGGTAGATGTCTACAAGTCCAAAGATTGACTAAGATTTTGTACATGGCACGGAAAAAAATTAATAAGCGCCATATTTTAAAAAATATTTAAGGGTCACATTTGAATTGTTTATGCAATTCAGATCAATGTATTTTATTATTATTTTTTATTAAATGTATTAGAAATCAATAATATTTTGGTTCTACGTCAATCTAGACTGTTGTAAACACCTACTAAGAAATTGATTCTTGTTTCTTGGTCAATAACTCGATTATCCTTTCACCTAAGTAAATATAAAAACTGTTTTGTTTGTAATTAAAAGAGGAAACTTTTGTGCCTAGAGATTTTTTAAAAAAGTTAATGGTTTTTGAGATATTGAATAATAGACTAGATATTTTAAACGCCCGCCATTTTGAAAATGTACAAAATAAAGTTTTTAGTAACATACAATATGCGTACACCAAATCTGAGTTGAATATGTTTTCTATTTCCAAAGTTATAATATTTTTTGTAAAAAAAAAAATAATGTTGGATATCTGGATAACAGCATTTTCGGAAAAAATTATATTATACATTTTTTTCTTTATCCTGACTCACAGAATCATTTCTTGAAGTTCGGCAGCCTTACTTACGGGACAGCCTGTTAGGTTAGGTTAGGTTAGGTTAGGTCAGGTTATGTTATACATACAAATAGACTCATGAAATTATTCAGTTTAAAACCAATATAAGTTAATAAATCAGAAAAAAGAACACAAATCGCTAATAAATACATACAAAGAATGATTCTCGTAAGAGTGTTGCAGTAGCACTGACCTTGTAGTGACGCTGGTATAGAGCGGATGAATGGATTGCAGTGGGGTGAACGATAGTCTCGGTTATTTTTGTGATGCCAGTAGACAGTTACCAGAACGTAAAAATATTCACAAAAGGATGTTTCGAGTTTTGAACTTACAAAAAAGAGGGTTGTCCGGCTAGTACACAAGGACTACAATCGATATAATTTTCTTTATTATCGAGCATTTTTGGAAGAAAGCGACCAAAATGTTATGTTTTTAGAGGCTTCAATTCATTTGAGAAATAAATTTATGTAAATCGTTACAGTCGAAAAAAAAGAGAATTTTTGGTTTTATTTTTTTAGCAACTACCCTTAAATTTTGATTTATAGAAAAACCCGAAATAAAATTTGAACTTTCTTCTTTCCTCATGTAAAATTTCGTATCATTACGATGTATAGTTAAGGAGCTACAGGCGTTTTAAAAAGGTATTGCAAGTGGCGAAACGTGAAATGTTAAAATCAGGTATTTTTATTGACATATAAATTGCAATAACTCTTAAACCATTAAAATTTGCCCACACATATAAAATTCGATCAACAAATTTTTCTCTTGTTTTAGAACACCGAACAGACACACTATATAATCTGTGAAAAATATAATATCGATTGTTGTTCTAATCACATAACTTCTTTTATATTTAAAAATTGTAAAACAAACAAAGAAACTGAAAATACTTTTTTCTCTACTTTTTAACGAATTTTTTAATTTTTTAACAAAAATAAGCCGATATATTTTCGATGATATGGATGACTTTAAACTTGAAAATGTTAACCTGAATTAGTAATCAATTCATGAATATTTAATATTTCATTAATATTTGTTTGTAAATGGTATTTCTGTATTTATGATTTTCAAAGGACTGCGTAAATAGTTCATTTTTCCTACGAACATTAGAAAAAAAAAAGTCATCAGTTATTTTAAAATGTTTTATTCTGACATTTACCATCATTTGTCGATATAAAAATTAATACAACGTTTCGAAAGTGTGTAGCAACATTCGAATAAACCTAGAACATACAAACATGAAAAGTGTCAACATAGCCTAATGTAACATAAAAAAGCCCTTCAACCGCTCAGACCTAGTTTTAGCCCTGGGGGGTTTCTTTTACTTTCTAACCTAGCCCTAGACTATTTTCGTGTTTTAGTGTTATCACTTGATGACATGAGTTGATCAACACTACCGAAACGTTGAATGTTTATTTTACTGTGTCACAAATGATGGTAAATATCCGAGAAAGTTTTACCAATATTAAGAAAAATATGTTAATTTATAAAAATCGAAACACGCAGCTCATCTGCAAACACTGTCGTGAAATGGCAAACATCTCCATTATTTCTCATCTAAGCATACAAAACACCATTAAAAAAATAAAAAAATGCTTCTGTATTATACTTTTTCTTTTAAAGCCAAACTTAATTTGTTTACTCATTTTTTTGTCGTATTGTTTAACGGCCAAACATCATTCGGTCAGCATCGCCTTAAAATAGAAGTTGATGGACGTTATCACGGTACTTACCCAGCCTCATCATACAATGTAGTATAAACAGATCCTCTAACTCTAAATATATAATCCCCAAACTGGGTTTCTTGAGCCTTGTCGGTTTGAACCTCGTAAATGTCGTCTATATTGTCTTTATGTCGCCTATATTATTTATCAGACTTCCACTAGCTTCGGAGTTTCGGCCTTGGTAGGCTACATATTGGAAGAAGCAGTCACTCGCTACATTCATGTCGGTGACTCGTCTGTTATATTTTATTGAGAGATCAGAGTTCGAAATTACATTTTTGACAATAATTTCGCTATTTGTCATTGTAGAGTATTGGGGTTGGTAGTCTACCATTACGTGTAGAATTGAAATCTAAACATTGTTATCTAATTTAGTGTGTTAGAGGTTCAATAACACACGACATATGAACAAAACACTGTTTAAAATGGTCGCATTTTGACAAAATCTTTAGAGTCTGTCCAAAGGAACTAGAAGGGCAGGCGCAACTGGAGCCTCTCGGCACAACACCATACCACCACTCTATACAGAAGGCCAACGGAAGCAATCTACCACTAACACACCACTACCACCACGAAACCATTCCTCAGCGGATGCCCCCAGAAGCCGAAACCGCTGGACAGACTGAGCATGCTCCTAAGGTACTCATGACGGTAAGGTTCCATCAGCCACGTTTAATGGGGAACGGGACGATTGGCACACATTTTTGGACCTTCTGCCCATGGCAGTATTGGCTCAATCATTAGAGCGGAATAAGTAGGGTCAACTCGTCTGCTTGGGAAAGGCACGATTGGCACAACCGCTCGACCAGGTAGACACCATCGAACGAGGGAAAACGGGAATTTTATAATTCCCGTCAACTCTGCACGACAGTCATTTGCCCGTAATATCACGTATTTTCAAATTTACTTAAAATTAATTTTTACTGTATATTTTAAAAAGTGGTTTTGTCCGTAAATAAAGGAACATGATTATAAACATGTTTAATACTGTAACGTGCATTTCAGTAGTCTACGTATTAAATTTTTTTTTAAATGTGTACCAAAACTTAAAAATTGCTTGGTTAGGTTAGGTTAGGTTAGATTGGGTTAGGTTAAGTTAGACAAAACAATTCCCATTTTGGCTGCTACTACCTGGCCGGGCGGTTGTGCCAATCGTGCCTTTCCGAACCTTACAGGTTGACCCTTCTTAATCCCCTCTAATGATTGTGTCAGTCGTGCTATTCCAAATCGGCTAAAAATGTGTGCCAATTGTTCTACGGCCGTTTAATGAGTCACCTTCGGGTTGCTTACGCGATACCCCCCCCCATCAAATCACCTACTGGGGGTCGATCACGCGATATCTTACCTGACATCTTTACCGAGGCCGACGTCGTTACCCAATATATGGGATAGTGTAGTCTAACCTCACGGTTTTAAGGGTCAAGACCGTGAGGTACAATGCTGACACGGGACCGCATTTTGAAATTTTAATTCCGTTTTTCTGAATTTCAATAAGGTTATACATGAGCAGAGTGGTGACCCCTATCTTAGTCTTTGTAGCCGCTATATTGTTTACGTACAGACAGTAAGTCGAAATCACTTTTTCTGTTTCCTGAGACATGCAACGTAAATATGAGTCAAAATAATATTTCGTATACTGGGTAAGTAAACAATGTAATTTGATTGTTGTACTACAAAGTGGATAGTAAGCTTGTTCAAGAGAGTACAATTGAATAATAACTAGTTAAGCATCAAATTAACTTAAAATGGCATACAGCATTCATGGGTTGTCGGGCTCACATTCACGTATAAATATCTAATTTAATGACCTACTGTATATGGGTATGGGTAGATTTTGAATAGTAACACAATTTCTGTGGCCACTACTTGATTTCCTAATTACCTGTCTAAAATTACATGGGACCCACCTGTTTTGGTTTGAATTTTACAAGCATTATTCACCAACACCAAGTTTAAGGACAATTAGTATATGGAATTATGAATATTAATTTTTACAGGAGAAATTATTTTATACTTTTTAGCCATTTTAAAAACGTGATAATTTTTTTATTTAAATATGTATTGTATTTTTTTTACTGATTACTCATGAACCTGTAATTTTGGTCAAAAAATTGTTTAATATGGCCGGGATTTGACATTTTCAATTCAGTTTTTCTTAATTGCATGTTCGTATTTTAATTTTTGTGTTCATTACCGTGTTTAAGTATAGACGACAATGACGACTGACGGACTGCATGTTAAATATCACTTTTCTGTTTCCTGAGCCATGAAACGTGAAGATGGTCCAAAAAAACGGAGGTCGAATTTTTTCGCCAAACTTGCCCTACAGACTATTTGATATATACCTACTGGGTAAATAAAACTCGTGTGCAAAAATACAATACAGTATAATTAATTTATCAGATTTTCACGTTCTAATTATTATATTGCATATTTTTCGTATTATTTTTGTATAAATGTGTTTATCTATTCATGTATAAAAAGTGTTTATACCTGTTATGATTATGTACCAAGTTTCATATTCGGCTATAAAACTAAAATGTCGGGCTTTTCAAATTCCTAATCTAAAATAACTCAAGAACTGTTGGGTTTATAACAGTCTTGACGGACATTTTATTTGTATTGTTTCAAGTTATTAAGTTAGGAATGTTATTCCTCTAGTATGATGTGTTTGCACTTTAAATACGAAATTTATCATCTCGGAATTGTGGAGGACTCCATGCAGTGTGCCTCGCTTGGTAGGATGGATAGACTATACGAAAGATGCGTACACCAGGAATCTTGCGAAAGATGCGAACAGTACAAGTTTTGACAGATGACGAGGGTAAGTTTTGACGTCAGAACATTTTCACAGGCAAAAAATGCGTACAACCTTTAGGCGTTCACGGGTTACTTCCACATTTTTTAAAGTGGAAGTAACCAAACCAAACCTACCTAACCTAACCTTATCCCTCTGACAGTTAAAGGCAAAGTGACAACTGGAGTGACCCAGTGACACAACCAGAGTTGGCATACTTAGAAATAATGTCTCCGGCCCGCTTGAAGGGATGGCTGACCTGGGGTTCTTGGAAGCTCTCTAATTTGTACGCATTTTTCGCTTATAAAATTTACCACTTACCCTCTTCAATTGGAGTTGTTTCCTCGTGTACGCATTTTTCGTGCCACCTGGTCGGATAAGGCTAAATATTGTGAATGATCTCAAAGTATGGGACACCGGTATGAGAATGGGTCGCTTCATATTTTAAGGGTGGGTTATTTATGTGTAACACGATGTAGTATTAGGTCACTAGAAATGAACAACAATTATGGACACTTCAATTACCAAGTTAAAGACAATATATTTTTAACAAGTGGACACTTTATCAGCAGCAAGACGGCGAAGTTTCAATGATGATGTCATCATCCTCAGTTGTTACATGTAAAAATTTACTTGATATCGAATTACAACAAACAAGGCGAATGTTTGACAAGGTAAAGCCTCAGAGTGTCACTCGTAGTGAGTGCGGGTGTGGCGGAATCGTGGATCCATACCTTTCTTCACGTGGCCTCTCTTGACCAACTATTGTTCTCTGCCGACTCTGATTCTATTATAGTATTCAAGGCAATGATGATTGAAAGGTTTTTCACCTTTAAACAACAAGGAATCACTTTTTCGCTTTGAAGGATTGAGTAAATTTAACAATTGTTTTATGGTAATTTAGTCATTGAAACGCTTTTTGTTGTTAATAGACGGTTTGTTACAATATTAGTGTACTCTTTAGTTTAAAAAGGTTTAAATTAGGGAGTAGCTATTTTTAATTTTAGTTACAGCTTAAGTTAGATATAAACTAGTGATACATTCGTGTTTAGAGATTTAATAATATTGGAAAATCCGATTTTCATTAAAGTAGGAACATATTAAAAAACAACTTTGAAAATAGTAGTTGTCATTTAAATTTTTCTTCCTACAACAATTCGAAGTGCTTTAGTAATTTTTCTGAAGTTATAAATATTCGCTTCTTGTAACAGGCCTATAATACTTGTTTAATTTTAACCCCAATTTTTATGTGTTTTTCTGTCTTGTTCGAAAACGAATTCCTTTCGGTCAACATCGTCTTACCTTCCTGTCGAGGAAAAGTACATAAAATAAAGACCTCTAGCCCTCACATTTTTTTAGAACCTTGAATTGTATTAATTTCAAATTGCATATTTTAGCGAGACACTCTCTATATCAGTAATTGTACATCTTTTAAGTGAAAGGAATTCATGATCTTCTTAGATGTCTTATGATTCATTGTTGTTTTTATTAAAAGTGATGATAAGTCTGATGTCATTCTCTCGATGAGTCGTTGACGAAATGAAAGAACTTAGTAACAAAAGAAATGATTATTATTTGTTTTCCGATAGGCATGTGATTAAAAATATATTGGGAGGTTTTTTATTGTTCGTGGAATTTAAAACCAAAATTAAAGAATGAACATATTGACAGCCCTTTTTGAGCCTTAGATAACTTTTAAAGTTAACTAAAAAGTTATTAGTTTTCTGAAGAGCAGTGATTACATCTAGGAATAATTGTACAACATATAACATGTGATAAGGGACATCGTATATGATACGGTTTTGCATGCATCCTGTAACAGAAAGATACATCGAAAACATTAACATGAGTATGTTTATAGTAAAGTTTTGTCGCTAGCGTTATGTCAACCACTGAACGAGCGTTGTGTATAGTGTATTTTTAGCGGTTACCCAGGAGGCCATTGTACAACTGTGAGGGATGAATTAATGGACTATTTTTTAACAGAAAAGAAAGTCTATCCTGGCAAGGTAATAACAATAATTTCTAAACATTATTTTGTATCCAAAATCGTTCCAAAGTGGAAAAGTTTTAATAACAAAAATGATTAATTTCCAAATCAACTTGTATTTGATAATTTATCTTTAAGTCGACATGCCATACATAGTTTTCCTATTTTTAGTTTTTTCTCCCACTCAAACTCTCTAATTTACTTTGAAAAAATGTATATCAAAGTTTGAACATAAATATTGTTATCTTGATACCTATATAATCTCCAGTTCCCCATTTTTGAAAGATGAAACTCAAAAACTCTACAGTTCGTTGGGTATAAAGACAAAACATATCTACAAAAGAAAATCTCATTGTATTGTCTTTCTTAACGAATAACGTAATGGACAGACGAACTTTTTGAAAGTTGATCAAAAATCGACCGTAATAAAACGCATCAAAATATTTTGTTTATCATGTTTAGTTGTGTAGGTCTATATATATATATATATATATATATATATATATTTAATAACATAAAATCTACTATTGCTCCGATCTTGTCAAAAAGCATTGAAAAAACCAATGAAAATAGTTCTAGCTGTTCGAATTGTGGAGACAACAGAGCGTGTTTAACAAAAAACAACTTAAAATAAAGAGTTGACTTTTTTATTGCACAGCTAGAGCATCGACGGAAATGTTATGAAAATCAGCTCAGCCTTTAGAGATAGCCACATATTTTTTAAATACAGATTGTATCAATATTTTAATTTAAGAATAGTTTAAAACGAAGAAATACTAAACTTTCATCAGTTTACCACATTCGTAACACATGGAAATTTTGTGAGGGTTTATGATTTTAGAAAGTTGCTGAAGAGAAGAGTTACGTGATTAAACTAACAACACATTTATCTATTGCTAGGTTAAATATGTTTGAAACACTGGGGTTTAAATAATGTAGTGTATATACAGCGTTATCATAAACTTCCAGGACACTCTAATTTTTGTTAATAATAATTGTAATAAGAAATCTAAACTTTGGAAACTTAGCTTGGGTATAAACTTTACTTACTGGTTTTGATATGTCCTACTTCTGGAAGGAGCTGTAGATAGGGTGTCAATTAAAATATCTAAAATAGTGAAAGGTATCGTGTAACCACCATTTTACAGGTCTTAATGAGGAGGGAAAACTATTTAAAGAGTAATTCCGTTTAGTCAAAAGTATCGGTCAGTAAGTTTAAACAGAGGTTTATAAAAACGTTTTTCATGTATGAAGCAGAGCAGTATATTAAAAAAAAAATTTTTTGTAATGTCCTCTTGGTAGATATTGCTCGAAATGCAATATTGTGTTTGAAGTTTGACCACATTTAGATGGTCTTAAGCGTGGTGAAAAATGTCTAGATCGTTTGTTCGTATAGACAACTACAATTTATTTGATTTAATAGCCTCTATTGCGTAAGCAAAGCAATGACATGTATTAGATCCTGAGGCCCTGATTTATATAGTACCTTATATTTTACATGTAAGTCCTAAACGTTCTCATTCTTACTGAAATAAAGCGTAAATTAAAGAAAAATAAGTTCAAAATCGCTACATAATAATGAATAAAAAGTCCCGAGATCCTAAATTGTATTAAAATCAGTCCTACTCTATTGGGCTGTTCACTCAACCACAAACGCTAGACAAACAGAAATCATTCCTAAAACCACTTTTTTGGTGTTAGTAGGCAGAACTGATAAATCCGCAAAAGACTTTTTTTACCACTTACATTTAGTAAAAATAAAAAAACAAACTCTTAAACTATGGGATGTAAAACATAATGGTACCAAACCCAACACCCTATAATGAAAAGTAATGCTGTTATTGCTAAAATTATAATTTCGGAGTCGACTTGACCTATAAAAAAAGTTTAATATTCACGCAATTACGAAGCCCGAAAGGTGGAGGTTTTTCCAACTTCAATTAGGACCAAGACAACGATACCCTAAACATCTAAAAAGGAGTTATTTTTAATTTTAAAAAATTCAGAACTTATAATTTCTCAAATTTGTACAAAAGTTCATACCTTTAATAATAGCAATCGTGAAAATTACGAACTTGTACTTCTATTGGCGAAAAAACGTATTCATAAAATATGTTGATCGATGTATAAACTGCTTCATTATAAAGACTTTATTTATTCGATTTTCAATACAGTCTTCCCCCCTCTCTTAAACATTGGAGAAGTAATTGTCTTCTCAAATTACGAGAATTGTAGATAAATGACAATTATTAATTATATAACGCCTATGAGGAGTGAAAGCAGGAACTGTGGTGTTATTAACGACTATACCGGTAATAGATAACTAACCCATTCTAATCTGGTATCAGATCCAAAGAAAAGATATTTATAACAGATTAAAATACAACTACTAACCCTTAAGATTTCACTCCAGTTACCACACCTTCACAGAGGTAATATTTGTTCTGCATTTGTAGTTTCTTCGTCTGAACAGGAAGTCGGTACAAAAACATTGCACAAAAGTAATTAGTAAGCAAATAAAGAGTATTGGTTTTCATTTCAACTATAAACATTCACATTTCTTGATAATTTTATTGATGTAGAACCATTTTTTTTTTTCGAAATTCGTCTTGTAAAGATGGCCATCTTATTTTATGGTTCATAGATAAATTTTGTTTGGGTTCTATATATATATGTCGTTAGAGCCGATTTTGTGAAAATATAAAATGTATTTCTTCATCTTAGTGTAGGTCCAAACTAAATTAATTAAAATATTTACCAAATTGATCCGAATTCTACAATCCGTTCAGCCTATTATACTGCACTGCACGAAAATATCGACAAACAAAAAGGCACAAATATATTCATCGTAAAAAAGGTGTAATCTTTAAAACGGAGAATCTTAAAACAAATTATTACGTAAACAACTAAATTATTATTATTTCCCTCTATTACAAAAAAGCTGATTGTTTGGACAGATTTTTTTTTTTTTTTTTTAAATTACACTTTAATATCATTGTTTTTCTCTCTCTGTTACAAAATGATGTATTACATCATACCTTTAACATATTTAGAATTCAAATAAATTTGAGAATGTTAAAACAGGGCTATGTTAAAATGTGTTTGTTCTTGTTACCTTCTTTTTTAATTTTTCAATTTTTGAAATTTAAAAAAGTTAATAAAAAATAAGTAAATCTAATATAACTAACTGATACTGCACAGGGGTTTTGCTCATTCATTTGAGCACTAATGTAAACCTAACCTCAAAATAAATTTGTAACAACTGATCAGCTAAAAACACCTGTTAGTTGTAAGTATACAATGGTAAAACTTACTTTTTGTTAGTTCAAAAGTTGAAACATTCTTTTGTGAATATTCTTAGGTTGTGCCATCTTATTTTTAGGTTAATGCCATAACAAACCCAATAACATTACTTCGGCTTTCGTTCTCCCCACTGCAATTCTCTCAATTTCGGCCATTTATCCGGTCTAGACCACGCCACTACGAGATCAGTGATACTGCAACACTCTTACGAGAATCATTCTTTGTATTTAATAGCGGTTTGTGTTGTTATTTTGCTGATTTATTAACATGTGTTGGTTTAAACTGAATAATTTCTTAAATCTATTTGAATTTGAGTTTTAAGTTTAAGGTTTGAGTTAGCCTAACTAACTTATTCGAGTTTTTGGTAAACAAAAATGTAGATCAGCATTTTTTTGTAAGAATCACTTATTAAATATACTAAAATTACGGTATTATTTTAATTAGTTACTGTTTGATGTACACAAAATGGAGGTTCGTGTAATACACTAGTACCAAAATCTGCTTAAAAATAGTTTTAAAACTCCAAAGTTGTTTATGGTTGCTATAAACCAATAACATTGTGATTATGGAAGTGTACTATAAAATTAAATGGAATTCCTAAAGTGTAAGGCAATAATATTTACAGACCGGAATGTTGTTTCTATCATTTCAAACATTCACTTTTATTGATCGTGGTATAGATTTGTCAATTTAGTCATTAGAATATTAATCGTTTCTATATAGATTAGAAGTGTAATAAAATGAATAGCCTAGGCCAACAATATTTTAGCGGAAGTTGTTGTAATATGAACTTCTACAGTTATCAACGACGGCTGAATTAGCATTTGTCTATTGCTTAGTTCATCTTGAAAAATACCACATGTCATGTATTCAACTTGGATTATATTTCAAATTATAGTCAAATTCAGATTTTATGAAAGAAGTCGTCAGTCATTTACTGTGTTATGGATTTGGTTTGTAGTTACTAAAAAAAACTCAGTCTTTCAGTTTCTAAAATACTTCCGTACTTTTGTTCAAAATGATGTTTGAAATAAAAACAGTTTTTGATAATTTCTTTACATAATGATTTATAGTTTTTTTTTTTAATTTCCAATTTTAAAATTTTCTTTGTTAACTAAGCTAATCAAGATTTTTTTATTAAGTCGACCATTTTGCAATTCATCTGTTATGGTTGATGTTTTTTCCAACATTTACGCCCAAAAGCGTGTACCAATCGTTAAGAGATTTAGGAATTAGGCGTTGTACCTATTTACAACGTTGTTTAATTAATTTTACTTTTAATAACGGTGTAAAACTACACGAAACTATTAGTCTACTCCATGGTTCTAAGGCATAGACGTAGACATTCCACCAGGAGCGCATTCAAAGCGCGATTTGGAAAATTGAACTTTAACTTTAAACTTTTTTCTAAATATTATTCATAGGAAATTTTTACATGATAAAAAATTAAAATTTTTCTTACTTTTACTTCTTATTTCATGTTTTCTATAGTAATATGAATTAGGAAATTTTTACATGATAAAAAATTAAAATTTCCTTACTTTTACTTCTTATTTCATGTTTTCTATAGTAATATGAATTAAAAAGTTTTCTTGTATTTTATTTTCAGAATTTTGTCAATAACTCGATTATCCTTTAATTTAGACAAAATAAAAATTATTTTGTTTGTAGTTAAAAGAAGAAATTTTGTTGTTTCTTATAAATATTTTATAAAATTAATGGTTTCGGGTATTCAATAATAAAAAATTTAAATGGCCGCCGTTTTGAAAAATACAAATACAGCCTTTGTTTTGTAAACTTTAAAAAATTACATAAAAAATGTGTATGCCAAATCTGAACTCATTATCTTACCTACTTAGAAAGCTAAATTGGATTTTTTTTTTTTTTTTTTGTAAAAATACAAAATGTCGAGTTGTATGAAAACAAAGCGGTTTCTAAACAAATCAAGTTTATAGGAACTTTTTTTATTTATTTGTATGTACGGAACTCACTCCAGAAGTTTGGTGTCCTATTTCAGAAACATCCTGAATAGTCACTCCTGACAACATTAAGAGAGTAAAATAAGCTAATATTAGAGAATCCGAAAAATTTGAAATATGACATTTCCAACACAGATTTTCATTTAGAATGACGCCAAGAAATTTAATATTACTTGTGTTTTGGATTTCTTCTTATGCTTTAATACTAATTTAGTTTGGATTATATTTTATATTTAAATTCACTTATATAATTTCTGTAACATTAAATTTAAAATTATTTGCCCTAAACTGACATTGCCAGTCAATGGTAAAATTTTTTATGTCGTTAAAATACTGTCAAAGAAATATCAACAATAAATACAGTAATACTAATTTCTCAAGGATCAAGGCTTGAAGGTATCAAATTCATGAAAAATAGTGAAGGTTCTAAGACACCACGAGACTGACTGGAAAGATTTTAGAGAGATGTCAGTATACAAATAATTTTCTGCTCTCTATTACATAATTATGAATTTCTCCAAATATTTAATCCCCCTTGTATCCTACAATAGTCAAGTCTACAGAATTATATAGTCAATGCAATGAATTGCTTTTGAGAGAAAGAGGTTGACCTTTCTCATCAATAGGCTTTATGACTTTATTTAAAAGAAGAGGCAAAAAAAGTAGAACCCATACCGAATCCAATTGATCTGTGTTTAAAACGTTATATTAAAAAATAACAATAATAAAATTATTAAAAATAATCATCATTGTTTTTTAACTGATATTATCTTTTGATGTAAATATAGGTTTTACAGAGTAGTGTATTTTAAATTATTTGAGAATATACTCAATCAAATGACTGGTTTTGAAATAATATGCGTCTGGTTATATGCTGTTGGAATCAGCTTTTTATTTTTAAAAGCCGAGTTTATTGAAGACAAGACAGATTGGTAAAAAGTTAATTTTTAAAATCTAATTTAAATGGTGACTATATTGAAAACAGGTTGAAGTTTTTTTTTTTTTAATTGCCGAACTCATTTATAGCATTAACCGTAGAAACGTATTGACTTTTACTGAAATTATTTCAGATTTTTTGGAAAGACATTATGAGATATAGGAACCGATTTAATCCAAACTTCTTTCATCGAATGATAAAGTAATTTTGTGAGTTTTACCGGAAAATATTACTTGTTTTCTGGTAACAATGACGTTTGTATCAATAACATAATCGTTTCACAGGTTAAATAATTTTTTTTTCAACTGTTAAAGACATATAAGGGTAACGATAATAGTGGTGTGAATTTTAGTTTTATTAAAATACCAACAACAAAGAAAAATCATGTGAACAAATCACAAGAAATAATACTCAGTGTAAAAAGAATCCTCAAGAAATGTAATACAATCTGTTGAAATATTTCCTGCTTGAGTGAACGTGAATGGCTTCAGACAAATGGTATTCTCTAACTTCACTGAATAGTTAGGGTTGTGCAAACAAAACCTACATATGATAAGAAATAATCGTTGACTATGCCTTTTGTACCAATAAAATATTAAATTTTTTTTTGAGGGTGAGGGGATAGACGAGTTGAGGTAGAAAGTAATGAGATTTATATACATATAATATATATATATATATATATATATATATATATATATATATATAAATTCATCCCCTGTTAGGTTACGACCTCCCTAAAGATATATTAAATTTCTGATATTAAGACTGAAAATTAAGACTAAACTCAAATTAATATCACATTATCACACAATTCACCCCGAGGCTATCAAAAAACCACTTTTAAAAAAAAGAGAAAAAGTTAAAACATGAAGTAATTTCAAAGGTACTATGTGTGTTTTTTCTTTTTAATTAAAATCAGTTTTGATTGAAATGAGTATTGGTTTGATAATATAAATACTTCAACTTATACCTTTGGTACTACCACACCATTTTTGGGTTTGACCTAGAAATTTTATTATTATGCATTTTTCGGACATTTGCCATCATTTGTGTGTTAGAAATCAAAACACGACGTTTCGGGAATAAGAATCAATTCCCGTTATCAAGTGACTAAAAACTAAAGAAACATGAAACTGGAAACTAAGCCTATGTAAGAAGTAAAATTAAATAAGAATACCACCAACCTTAATATCTAAGCATGCATCTCAGAGCTAAAACTGAGAAGTCAAAAAACACAATCACAGTAACACACGACTAACGTCAAATACGTGTTGTTGTATCACGATACAGCAACAAGTGACATGGTCTAGAAGGCATGACAAACTATTAGGGGAGTGGCCTATTGTTAGTTGTATTAAGCTTCCTAGCACGAGAGCGGGTTACAACCCCTTGTGGCGATTTAACAGGTAAAATTTCAGCTTGTTTTTTAGTTGTAGGGATATTATAATCAAATTTTAGTTCTTTTTTAAATAATGGGAGCCATAATGGCCTTACTTCTATACTTGATTGGCTGATAGGATTGTCCGTTAGTTTTATATACAAGGCTTCAATTATTTTAGTTTGTATAGGTTACTTTCCCGGTGTATGATTTTTACCTCTTCCCAATTAAATTTGTGATTTTCGGACCATATATGTTCTGCAATTTTCGATTTATCGACTAGGCCTAACCGCACATTTTTTTAATGTTCTTTTATTCTAATGTTTAATGGTCTTTTTGTCTCGCCAATATATTGTCTATGACACTCATATTTCATGTTTCTAAAGAAGTTTCATGTTTCTATAGTTTTTAATCACTTGATAACGGGAATTGATTCTTATTCCCGAAACGTCGTGTTTTGATTTCTAAAACATAAATGATGGCAAATGTCCGAAAAATGCATAATAATAAAATTGAACTTCCATCATTAACAAATAACTTCTAGAAATGTCTCAAACCTACTGGATAAGACCCCTTGCTCTACCGATACAATTAAAAATTTTCTACAAGACTCTGCAAACCAACTTTTGTGGATTACGTTTAGAGGATCTGTATTACATTGTTTGATAGGGCTGGGTGTATAGCATAATGAACCCATCAATTTGTTTTTCCTATATTTGTTTCTTAATTCGTTTTTTCTTCTGTCTAAAACAGTATAACCAAATTATAATAGATTTCTTCACCTGTTTGTAACAGCGACAGATGTTTAATGTAGTATTGACCTTGTAGTTCCTCTAGGGAATATTAAACCCAAACTGTCTATATTTAGCTATAGTTTAGTCGATATCGTACCAGCCGTATCTAACTGAACTTGTCTCTCATCAGAAATATTGAAATAAAGACATTCCGTTCATTTTAATAACAGTCATTGTTTGTTTAGTGTATTGATTAGACGGATGATTTTAATGTGTGTACTAAACCATTTAAATGAATCGAAAGAGGCAGGTTTTACGTGTGTATGCATGCAGTTTCTTAGATTCTGAGTAAATCCCTAGAAAAAGCACCTTTACATTTTGAAAATTAAAAAATAAAACAAGTTATTTATTGGGCGCTATCGTCGTACTTATCTAGCACCATTATAGCCCACAACTATTGCAAGCATTACCTCTAAATTTAATGTCCAAGAGTTGGTTTTAAAGGCTTTGTAGGAAATGTTAAATTGTATCGATAGCAAGGAGTCGTATCAAGTACGGTAAGTTTGTTTTAAAACTGTTGTTACACAGGTTTTATGAACATCGTAATTCTTATTCTATAGGTTAGGTTTGTAAAACAGTTGTTACACAAGATTTTACGAATCTCGTAATTTTATATCCAGTAGGGTAAGTATTCATATCCAGTAGGGTAAATTAGTTTAAAACAGATGTTACATGGGTTTTCTGAACCTCTTACTTTATATCCAGTAGAGTAAGTTAGTTTAAAACAGTATTACACAGGTTTTCTGAACCTTGTTATTTAAATCCAATAGGGTAAGTTTGTTTAAAACAGTTGTTATATGGGTTTTATGAACATCGTCATTCTTATTCTGTAGGTTAGGTTTGTTTAAAACTGTTGATACACAGGTTTTATGAACATCGTCATTCTTATTCTGTAGGTTAGGTTTGTTTAAAACAGTTGTTATATGGGTTTTATGAACATCGTCATTCTTATTCTGTAGGTTAGGTTTGTTTAAAACTGTTGATACACAGGTTTTATGAACATCGTCATTCTTATTCTGTAGGTTAGGTTTGTTTAAAACAGTTGTTACATGGGTTTTATGAACATCGTCATTCTTATTCTGTAGGTTAGGTTTGTTTAAAACAGTTGTTACATGGGTTTTATGAACATCGTCATTCTTATTCTGTAGGTTAGGTTTGTTTAAAACTGTTGTTACACAGGTTTTATGAACATCGTCATTCTTATTCTGTAGGTTAGGTTTGTTTAAAACAGTTGTTATATGGGTTTTATGAACATCGTCATTCTTATTCTGTAGGTTAGGTTTGTTTAAAACTGTTGATACACAGGTTTTATGAACATCGTCATTCTTATTCTGTAGGTTAGGTTTGTTTAAAACTGTTGATACACAGGTTTTATGAACATCGTCATTCTTATTCTGTAGGTTAGGTTTGTTTAAAACTGTTGATACACAGGTTTTATGAACATCGTCATTCTTATTCTGTAGGTTAGGTTTGTTTAAAACTGTTGTTACATGGGTTTCTAAACCTCTTACTTTATATCCAGTAGGGTAAGTTAGTTTAAAACAGTATTACACAGGTTTTCTGAACCTTGTTATTTAAATCCAATAGGGTAAGTTTGTTTAAAACTGTTGTTACACAGGTTTTATGAACATCGTAATTCTTATTCTATAGGTTAGGTTTGTAAAACAGTTGTTACACAAGTTTTACGAATATCGTAATTTATATCCAGTAGGGTAAGTATTCATATCCAGTAGGGTAAATTAGTTTAATACAGATGTTACATGGGTTTTCTGAACCTCTTACTTTATATCCAGTAGGGTAAGTTAGTTTAAAACAGTATTACACAGGTTTTCTGAACCTTGTTATTTATATCCAATAGGGTAAGTTTGTTTAAAACAGTTGTTACATGGGTTTTATGAACATCGTCATTCTTATTCTGTAGGTTAGGTTTGTTTAAAACTGTTGATACACAGGTTTTATGAACATCGTCATTCTTATTCTGTAGGTTAGGTTTGTTTAAAACTGTTGTTACATGGGTTTTCTAAACCTCTTACTTTATATCCAGCAGGGTAAGTTAGTTTAAAACAGTATTACACAGGTTTTCTGAACCTTGTTATTTATATCCAATAGGGTAAGTTTGTTTAAAACAGTTGTTACATGGGTTTTATGAACATCGTCATTCTTATTCTGTAGGTTAGGTTTGTTTAAAACTGTTGTTACATGGGTTTTCTAAACCTCTTACTTTATATCCAGTAGGGTAAGTTAGTTTAAAACAGTATTACACAGGTTTTCTGAACCTTGTTATTTATATCCAATAGGGTAAGTTTGTTTAAAACAGTTGTTACATGGGTTTTATGAACATCGTCATTCTTATTCTGTAGGTTAGGTTTGTTTAAAACTGTTGTTACATGGGTTTTATGAACATCGTCATTCTTATTCTGTAGGTTAGGTTTGTTTAAAACAGTTGTTACATGGGTTTTATGAACATCGTCATTCTTATTCTGTAGGTTAGGTTTGTTTAAAACAGTTGTTACATGGGTTTTATGAACATCGTCATTCTTATTCTGTAGGTTAGGTTTGTTTAAAACAGTTGTTACATGGGTTTTATGAACATCGTCATTCTTATTCTGTAGGTTAGGTTTGTTTAAAACTGTTGTTACACAGGTTTTATGAACATCGTCATTCTTATTCTGTAGGTTAGGTTTGTTTAAAACTGTTGTTACATGGGTTTTATGAACATCGTCATTCTTATTCTGTAGGTTAGGTTTGTTTAAAACTGTTGTTACACAGGTTTTATGAACATCGTCATTCTTATTCTGTAGGTTAGGTTTGTTTAAAACTGTTGTTACACAGGTTTTATGAACATCGTCATTCTTATTCTGTAGGTTAGGTTTGTTTAAAACTGTTGTTACACAGGTTTTATGAACATCGTCATTCTTATTCTGTAGGTTAGGTTTGTTTAAAACTGTTGTTACACAGGTTTTATGAACATCGTCATTCTTATTCTGTAGGTTAGGTTTGTTTAAAACAGTTGTTACATGGGTTTTATGAATATCGTCATTCTTATTCTGTAGGTTAGGTTTGTTTAAAACAGTTGTTATATGGGTTTTATGAACATCGTCATTCTTATTCTGTAGGTTAGGTTTGTTTAAAACTGTTGTTACACAGGTTTTATGAACATCGTCATTCTTATTCTGTAGGTTAGGTTTGTTTAAAACTGTTGTTACATGGGTTTTATGAACATCGTCATTCTTATTCTGTAGGTTAGGTTTGTTTAAAACTGTTGTTACACAGGTTTTATGAACATCGTCATTCTTATTCTGTAGGTTAGGTTTGTTTAAAACTGTTGTTACACAGGTTTTATGAACATCGTCATTCTTATTCTGTAGGTTAGGTTTGTTTAAAACAGTTGTTACACAGGTTTTATGAACATCGTCATTCTTATTCTGTAGGTTAGGTTTGTTTAAAACTGTTGTTACACAGGTTTTATGAACATCGTCATTCTTATTCTGTAGGTTAGGTTTGTTTAAAACTGTTGTTACACAGGTTTTATGAACCTTGTTATGTATATCCAATAGAGTAAGTTTGTTTAAAACAGTTGTTACACATGTTTTCTGAACCTTTTTTATTTATATCCAATAGGACAAGTTTGTTTAAAACAATTGTTGCACAGGTTTTATGAACCTCTAATTCTTATCCTGTAGGGTAAGTTTGTTGTAAGAATCATTACAGTAAACTAACCTCAAACTTTTATTTAAAATCACTTCGTGATAGTGTCAAAATATGTTCACATATCAAAGTTTATAAATACTGGTCCACTTCTTTGAGTTGTAGATGATGGACAGAGAGAAGTCAACAGACACTATTATAAAACCTTTTCCGCCTCTGGGAACCTAAAATTGGATATTCATTTATTTTAACTAGACATAATATTTTCTCTATAATAAATATTATATGAGAAACTAAAGATGGAAATATTGTCTTTCTTTTATAAACGAGTGCCAATTTGATGAGGATAACATCAATCGTGACTAATTTATGGATTGAGATCAATGTAGCCTATATATTTCCTTCTTCACGTTACAATAATTTTGATATCTAAGATGTCATCACACCTCTTTGCTGCATTCCAAGTATGATATAAATATAAATGTATGAGTCAACAGAAACTTAAGATCTGGCACAAGTCATTTATGTTTGGTAATTTAGTTTGTGATTCACTGCACTGGATGTTTGTACCATTCATAAAACACCAGTTTAATGTTTTTGTTGTAACCATCGCAATTAGATTTAACGTTTCATTACTTTCTCACTTATTCGTATTGTAGAGAAAGTTACGTGATGGGTAAAACAACAATGTCAAGTTTTACGCAGAAATATCTCTTCTAAGCCCATTAGTATATTTCATCACTAAGACCAAAAGTGAAGCTTTTCAAATCAAGCCCAAGTGTAACGGCCGAGCCGGAACCGAGGCCGGAAAAATGAGCGAGGATCGAAAAGCTTCTTTTGGTCCAAGTGATGAACTATATTTTATTTTTCAGTATACTGCAAATAATATAAGAAACTAATTTCACAAAAACTAAAATGTTATAAACTATTTACCTTCAAATCGATGGTATCAGCTGTTTTAACGGTTATTTACAATCGAGAGTATCGGTTGTTTTTCTTGACGTCCGCTTAGCTCTAACAGTTGTGTATACATGTAAAAGTCTCCACTCGCTTCGCTCGTATTAGTGAGTCAGTCATGGCGGAGATTGAAGTTGTACAAATGAGAAGGATGCCTTCACTCGCTACGCTCGTGTCGGTGATTCGTGTCTTGGCTGTGTCAGATCTCGTAACTATACGAATATCACTTTTTTGGGTGGTATGGATTCGAATTTACTTTGCTAATAACTTCGCTATTTGGGATCGTAGGTATTACCATTACACGTAGAATTGAAATCTGTAAATTGCTATCTAATTAGTTGAATAACACGAGATATGAACAAAATAGTATATTTCATCATAAAAAGAAGCTTTTCGATACAAGCTCAAGTTTTGTAAGGAAAATGAGCGAGGATCGTAAAACTTCTTTTGCGCCAAGTGATGAACTATAATTTTCGTTATACTGCAAATAATATAAGAAAACAATTTCACAAAAACTAAAATGTTATAACTTATTTACATTCAAATCGACGGTAACAGCTGTTTTAACGGTTATTTACAAACGAGAGTATCGGTTGTTTTTATAGATGCTTTACATTCGTTAATTAGTTCGTATAAACGAAGCAATAGCTGATGACCTCGACCTCAGCTGACGTTTTTAGGTCGTAGGACTAAAAAGAACAATTTTAGCATCAAAATGAATGTTTTGAAAACAGCTGTTTTTGAAGTAGTATGACGAAAAAGTGGTTTATGGAATGATCTGTTGTTTGTCAAGTGTTCTACATCCCAATGGTGTGGTGGAGATACTTATTAAATTTGGTACGAGTGATATTTTGCATATATCGCGAGGTTTCTTTTTCCTTTTTTGTGGATGTCATAAGAAGCAAACTCAAAACTACGATTTTCTCAAGATTTACTTGAATAACCAAAGTTTGAACAAAGTTCTTTTTACATATAAGGGTACAAATATTGTAATCAAAGCCATTGCGACAAATTTCAGCTCTGGCGGTTTCGATGAAAAAAATTAAATCATTGAATCGATTTTACTTAATGTTAAGTGTGCAACACTTTGTCTACTTACTGATTGATACAACATATTTCATTTACTCCCAAAATGTCACTCAAACATGTAATCTGAATTTTCTACCTCAAACGTGTTGTAGTACTCCAGACAAAACTTTATAAATTAAAATGTCCCTATCCTTTTTGTCCCTTTTATTTTTAAAATGAGCTCTATTATTTCAGTTCTAATTTCTCTTTATGATTGAAATCCCTCTTGCCCCGAACAATAAACGAGTCATAATATAAAAAACGACAGTAAAAAAGGTTTCTCATTGAAAAAAACCTCTAGAGGGAACCTCTCTTTGTAATTTTTTATGAAACTACACACGTAATAAATTCGTAAACGTTGTTCTCAAAATGACCCCCCATCAAAAAAAAAAAAATCATTCCAATGTTTAAACTAATTTCCTATAATTTTTCTTAAGACATGTCTGTAATGTATGTCGGTTGTCTACATATTTCGCACTGTTTACAAGATACAAACACTTAACGTTAGTTCCCTCTAGAAATTGTATAAAATGAGTGATTCTGCTTAAACATATCAAGTCTATATTTCTTACATTTGATAGTTATAGGATTACCTTCTCCGAATCTCTTAAAAATACACTTCCAAATTGATAGTTATGCAATGCTAGTTATTTCAGATCCCTCCGATGGTGGTAACTTGGTTACCGAAATGTACACCAGGGAACTATATTAACATAAGGCTAATAAATATTTTATTTTATTTGTGTGCGCGTTATTGTACCAAACTTATGGTATGGGTTTCAGTGTTTATATTGTTCACATTCACCACAGTGCCCATTGAACATCTATAGTTACTACATGGTTCAAAAAATTATCTCCTACATCTTCAAAAAGTTTCAAAAGCTTATAGAAGATTTTCAAACATTTTCATTTGTGGATGTTTGTTAATTTATGTGAAACCCAGCGACCAGTGACTTTTCGAAAGTATAAAAAATCGTGGATGATTGAAAATGCTGAGCCTATTCATTTATAACTTCATCAACTTTAATTCATCGATTTTTGAGAATAATTTGTTTAACCGTTTATATAGTGTCATTATTTTTAATTATTGGAAGGCCTCTCGTTTCATCGTTCATCAAAAACGTGGTAAATTCTTTCTTAGATCTTGCTTCAACTCAAATAACTCTATCCTTTACTACTGCTCTATTTTACGAATATTTTCGCTTCTTTATAATTTAGAAAAAATATCACTGCGCGCAATTTTTTCTTGGTGGAATTGGATAAAAAATAACGAAATTCCAATTTTAATTGACTTTGAAACAAAACTACAAACAGCTATCAGTGAAGCAATACTTCCAATAAACAGATAATATAAAGTTATGATTTATAGCAGATCATTTGTAGTTGTGTGACATGTAATTGAGGAGGAAGAAATACATTTTTGACATTCGTATATTGTAACCTTGAAAAGATCATCCACTGAAACGCAAGCCACACGCACTTTACTCACTACAAGGTTATGTTCTAAGTACAGAAGAAAACGTCTTGCTATTGACTGAATGAAAATGAAATCATTCGTGACTGATACTATATAGAAAGCAGAAAAGAATTCTTCATCACGTTGAACATCATTGATTTCGTAGTCATCCACCCTTCCCTTAGCCACACCCTTACACTCACTTTCATTGAAAATATAACTGATATTTCTAGATTTATATCAACTTCTACTTCCTGGTTTGGACTTGGATTTATTACACACGTGGCTTTTAATGACGGTATTCACATAAAATACTTTAATTTAATATTTAATATTTACAACTACTTATTGGTGATTGTGTCATGAACACGAATTTATTTAAATTGGTTTCGTTAGTTTTTAACTGTTTATGATATTGTAAACTAAATATTAAACAAAAAAGTGAAGTTCACAGTTTCAATATGCCATTGTATTTATTAATATACAGTACATCTAAGGGTATATTTGTTAATCCTGGATCTTATATATCCAAATTTAGATTCTTGCAGTTCTGGCTGTCTGTTACATAGTTAGACCTAGAGGCTTGAAGATTAGTGCTATGCCTCAGATATATAAACATCTCATATAAAAACATGTTTATATTCAAATTAAAATAATTAATGCTACAAAAAACATTGCATTACCTTAATCACATATAGGTACATAAAAAATAAATCTTTTTATTATTGTTTTTCCTTGCATGCATTTCTAATATAACATAAGTAGCTATAGAAGGGCCTTTACACCTTTATATATATATATATACAGTGAGTCAAAAGTATGGATACACCCTTGTTAAATTTTAAATGGATAAAGATAGAAAATGAAACTCAGAACACCTTTCTAGGAAATAAAAGTGAACTTTTTAGCCACTATTACAACTTTGCTCATTTCCCCAAAATGGGATTTTTGGGGGGCAGCTCAAAATTTTTAAATATAAAGATCCATTAAGTGTACATCATTTTAAAGTCCTTGATTAAAGAAGAAGGACAGTGGAAACCAGAGCTTTCTATCTCAACCCAGTACAAAATGGCAGCTCATTGGTTGTCTATTGGGGTTATTTACCACCTGAATGTGGATGTTCATATTTTGCCTCAATGAAGTTTTACTTAATTTCAATGACTTGCCATTCTTCTTCTTTAATCAAGGACTTTAAAATGAGGTGTCACTTAATGGGTCTTTACATTTAAAAATTTTGAGCTGCCCCCCAAAAATCCCATTTTGGGGAAATGGGCAAAGTTGTAATAGTGACTAAAAAGTTCACTTTTATTTCCTAGAAAGGTGTTCTGAGTTTCATTTTTCTATCTTTATCCATTTAAAATTTAACAGGGTGTATCCATACTTTTGACTCACACTGTATATATATATATATATGTGTGTGTGTGTGTGTGTGTGTGCGCGCGCGTGTGTGTGTTTAAATAGATCCTAGACTTGCTCTACGTTTGTCATAATTTCTCCAAAGCGAAAGGTTGCCATCTCTTCAAAAATGCCAGTTTGGAGATTATCGGAATACAATTTTTTAAATAAAAAATCATCTATAAAAGCTATTTAAAAAAATAACTACTAATAATTTAGTTCAATTTTTGATAAAATGTGAAGATTAATACCAAAACTTGTGTCTAATTGCAAGGAAAAACCCGTAATTAAAAATTCGATTTCAAATGAATACTATTTTGCTCGGGACAAATTTATGGCACAAAAGAAGTATGCCCAGGCTCTATGTAAACTTATGAATGTAATTCAATTTTTTTTTAATTTGACAAAAATTTGATAAGGAGAGGTTCTTTTATACCAACTGATCTGCTATATGAAACAGTTGGGCATAATATCAATATAAAGTGTTTTCTTTTATGTCAAAGTGAGATATTTATGTTTAGAGATTATTTTCAGAAGACATGGCAAAGAATCTTATTGAGTGTTCGTGCTATATTTACTGTTATTCATCCTGGACAATATAGTCGCACTGGTAATTCTTGAATAATTATACTTCCAACTTGATTTGTAAATAATTGGGAATCAATAATTACCGACTACAAAATCTTTGTTTTTTTCTGACCATTTATATTCTTGTTAGGATGACAGTTCCTAAAAACAGATTCATACATTATGTACATAGGCATATTTCTTTGAATATTAGAATTTAACGTTATTCACTGATGTAAGTTAACTGTTTCAACTTAGCTGTCATTAAAATGTTTATAAAATAATTGTTTTAAAATATCAAAATTCAACATTTCAAACAGTTGCTACGTCTAAAAAATAAGTATAAAACCAAATTATAACTGGATAAATGAATTTTGTACTCGTAATTTGCACTTGATGTTATAACGGTTGAGGTTAGAACAAAGTTGGACGCGATGTTTTAATCGTTACAATGTTACATTTCGCGAATGTTGCCGACAGAAATAGCTCGGCTGTGACGTCATCCGGTAAATTCTTCCTACTTACACAGGATGTGCTGATTATCGCTTCGTTGTAGTTAAACTACACAACTCATAAGTAGAGAAAAAATACTTTTTATGTCTGCAATCTAATTTTAAGTTATATTTCCCAAATTATGGTAGTTTTATTGTATTTGTTGGTTACTAAAATTTTTTGATTATAACATTTTATCTATATCGGTAGATCCAATTTTGAGAAGTACAAGTACTGTGTCTTTCATTTTCGGAAAACTACCGAACTGAAATTTGTTGAGAGGAATTAAAGTATTTTAATTTTGTGTTTTTTAGTGACCTTGAAAGGATCAAATTAACCAAACTTACTAGCATACAGATAATACTTTTGTATTCAACTAACGTAGTATAGAAAAAGTTATATGATGGGTCAAATAAATCGATGATAATCAGATTTCTTCTGCAGGCATATTTTAGTGTCGCGATTTTAAAATATTTTTTGGAATAGTTAAAAATCCCAAATTTGTAGGATAAGGAAAAAAATAATAATTACGATTTTTTTTTAATTAGTAGGCCTATGTAACGATTTTGATCCATTTTTTCATAAATAATGTAGCCTCTGATGATTAAAAAAATAAATTGGTCGCTGTCTCTCTCTCTAAATACCGATTAAAATTTAAAAAACATTTTTTGTTGTAATTTCTCAAAATCGACTCCGACGATTTTAATCAAATTACACTAAGGTGTAGCTTTTACAGCCCCAAACAAATCATATTTGTCGGTGTTTCTTCAAAAATGCTAATTCATGAGTTACCGATGAAAAACCAAACCAAACAATCTGCCAATGGGTAGATAAATAAAAGAGGTAGTCTAATTTTTCAAAATCTACTCTACCAATTTCGTTTAATTGTTATTGAAATGTGAATATTAATAACTCAAACCCGTGTACGAAATTGCAGTTCATGAATACTGTACAAATGGAACCTTGACGATCGTCAATAAAACCTTGATTTACCTTGAGGGACAAGACAGTGAAGAAAGTTTCGGTCCTATTTATATATACACATTTTTTTCTTTCAAAGACGGTGTCTTTGTATTTTCATACGTTTTGACTGACGATACGGAACTGATATTTTTGGTGACAAAAAGTTTTATTTAATTTTGGCCATGAGTGAGTGAGAAAGAAAGTTTGTACAATGTTTTTTATGTTTTTGCACCGTTTATTTCTTTAGTAGCAAGTAGAGTGGGTTTACATGGTGCATTTTGAGATTTATTTCAGACAAATATAGTTCTAAAAATAATAATAATAACATGGATTTGAATGTGATCAAAATAGTTCCATTCGTTTCATATACCTGTACTAACGTAGATTTAAAAACAATTCCTTCGTACTCTCTCTCTCTCTCTCTCTCTCTCTCTCTCTCTCTCTCTCTCTCTCTCTCTCTCTCTCTCTCTCTCTCTCTCTCTCTCTCTTCCAAAAAACAATTCCTTCGTACTATCTTTCTCTCTCTTCTCTCTCACTATATATATATATATATATATATATATATATATATATATATATATATATATATATATATATATATATATATATATATATAATTTTACATCAATGTTTTCATCGAGTTCTTTTCCTTTTGCAACTTTGGTTTGCTGACATCTCAAAAACAGTTATGGAAATTTGGGTTTCTTGTGAAATATACATGAAAATTATGTATCACATGACAATCATGATATTTAAAGAAAGTAATTTGGATTCATAATGGTGGATCAAATACGGCCGGCAGAAAATGAAAATTCTCTGTAAAATTGTATTTTTGCAGTCTTACACATCTGGATTAGTTTCTTTAATTTAGTCACACTCAGTTTTGCAATGTTAAGCCATTACGCCGTTTCCAGACTTTATAACACATTATATATAGGCTATATATATATATATATATATATATATATATATATATATATGTGTGGAAGTTTAATTGAAATTTCCAAGCTAAAGATGTAAACAACAAAATCGACTAATAGTTAATGTTTATCTTGGCAATAGTACAAGATATAGTTTAAATCTATTGCATAATAGAATGAAACACAAGAAAAAGTTTTATTTTTATAATAAGATAATGTTTTGAGAAGTTGTTTTCCTCGATTTAAATAATTACATCATTTGCATATAACTAGGTCTAACTTATTACGTACCTGACCATGTTTGTCCTCTTCCATTTCCTCAATAAAATCTTCTGTTAATTCCAAATTTGGTAAGAGTCTCTGTCATAAAGACCAGTTAAAAATAAATCCTCTTCGCGAGATTCAAGATGGATTCCGATAAATATATAAAAATGGAACAAATATTAGTTTTGTTATATTTATAAATGTCTATTTACCCATGTAACTATATGTTTTTGAATGACAAAAAGACATGAAACATATTCCTTGAGGTAAGTTAATATATTTTTTAATTTTAGGGGGAAATCTGCACAACTTATGAGACCTTGTTTTGAAACGTAAATTTATAATATAGAAATTCTAGCTTTTCAATATCTCTGAGACTATATCCACTGATCCTATTTATTTTGTACCGATTACTAATCATTTGAGACAGCTACGATACATTAACACCTACCTTACGGTCTACATTTTGGAAACGATACTGTTTTTGACCCATATCCATTTCGAGGGCAAAACCGTCACTCCAAGTATACCCATCCACCATTGGGTAACCAGCTTTCAAGAGATTAATATTACGTTACCGAATTAAAGCTAATTACTAAGTAAAGATTCACACAACATAATTACTAATTGAGACATAAGTTGAAGTTAGCCATTAGCTCAACTCATCTCGTTTAAATAATGAATTTACCAGAAAACCTCGAATACCATGACTCCGATTAATTAACAGCCATAGTGTAATTTCGAAAAAAGATTTACAACCAAAATTAATACGAGGCAGGCGTACTTCTGTTCACTTCTTCAGGTGTGATTAACATGGTCTGCTCAAGATAGCTCCTGTTCCGATCAGCTGTTCAGTGCCATCCCAATACCGTGCTGTTGTCAATCCCGTCGGTGATCGCGGTTAGCTTTGCAAACAAGATTGCACTGACACGTCAACACGTGACTAAATATTAATTTGAATGCAACCATAATGCAAGCCTCGGCAACTCGGTGTGGAGGTTCCTCGGAACGTGGGACAATTTTACTAATTTGACATAATGTTTTGCTGGCTGTGTTTGAAGAAAAGAAAATTAAAAATAATAAATGTTTTAGTTTATTTTCTAAATATTTATCAAAAGTACAAAAAACATTATTTATAAATACTTTGTAAACACTTTATTTACTTTCAGTGTTTTAATTTTTAAATTCATAGTGCATATTATGAAAACGAAATATTTATAAAACGATGAATGGAACAAGGATTAAATATGCAGAGTTAAAATAATGCAGAATGAATAACTTGAACATTCAAAGTGTCACTCAGAGCTAGACAACCCCAGTTATAGGGTAGGGTACAGCTGGAGTCTGCACACGCCTACCCGTGGATAAAAACGACCTGCCGCACAATTTAAAGAATAGTTCTCTATCCTGGCTCCTCAGTCGAGTAAGGACAACTGATGGAAAATTACAACAATCGAGTAAAGGTTGCTATAGAATTTTTTCATTGTTATATATTTAATTGTTACTTTCTATATATTAATAAAATTACACACATTATAATGATTTATCCATGTGTTAAAATTTGAAGTGTTAATTTCCCCCCGAACCTAAATGTAGTATATTTGATTTGAACAAGCGTCTCCAATATAACGACTAAAATATAAACAAGTGGATTGGCGTCATCATTGTACTTACCCAGCCTCATAATACAATGGATAAATTTAATTATATTGCCATAGATCTAGGGTCTTACTCATTACGGTAAATTTGTTTAAAACAGTTGTTACACCTGGTACCTGAACCTCTTAATTGTGTATATCATTATTTTCATGACGTCCGCTTAGCTCTAACAGGTGTGTATATATTAACAAGTCTCCACTCGCTTCGCTCGTATTAGTGAGTCAGTCATGGCGGAGATTGAAGTTGTACAAATGAGAAGGATGCCTTCACTCGCTACGCTCGTGTCGGTGACTCGTGACTTGGCTGTGTCAGATCTCGTAACTATACGAATATCTCATTTTTTTGGGGGAGGTATGGATTCGAAAATACTTTGCAAATAACTTCGCTATTTAGGATCGTAGGTATTACCATTACACGTAGAATTGAAATCTGCAAATTGCTATCTAATTAGTTGAATAACACGAGATATGAAACAAATAGTATATTTCATCATAAAAAGAAGCTTTTCGATACAAGCTCAAGTTTTGTAAGGAAAATGAGCGAGGATCGAAAAACTTCTTTTGGTCCAAGTAATGAACTATTTTTTCGTTATACTGCAAATAATATAAAAAAAACAATTTCACAAAAACTAAAATGTTATAACTTATTTACCTTCAAATCGATGGTAACAGCTGTTTTAACGGTTATTTACAATCGAGAGTATCGATTGTTTTATAGATGCTTTACAATCATTAATTAGTTCGTATAAACGAAGTAACAACTGAAGACCTCGACATCAGCTGATGTTTTTAGGTCCTAGGACTAAAAAAACAACTTTAGCATCTCAATGCATGTATTAAAACAGCTGTTTTTGAAGCAGTATGACGAAAAAGTGTTTGTTTTGACATTTTAAATTCGATTTTTTGAATTTCAATAGGTTTTTACACGAGCACATTATAATAGTCCCCTATACCAATTTGCTTGTTCCTGTCTTAATTTTTGTGGTCGTTTTTGTACTTACGTAAGACAACTCTACGACAACGAAAACGGCGAAGGATGGACGCCATGTCGAAAATCATTGATGCCGTGGAAAATGAAGATGGAGATATATTTCAAACCCTTGTTTAGAAGATCATATTCAAGATCAGTGAAGACAATGTTTGTGAGGTTGGTAGTACAGGGGAAGAAGTTGTGTGTTGTTTGGATAGGCTTATCTCCTTATTTATTCATTAACAATGACCTGAGTTTCTATTGACAATGACTACATAAATACTATAAGACACGACATGGCCATGTTAAATATTCTACGCTTATTCTTGAGTTGACCAATACCCGCTAGGGTGTGGAGCTGTCGCTGTGCTAGAAGTTGAAGTGACTGGCGCTAGGTGGCTCTACGGTCAAACAATGTTTCAGTTGCGCACTGATGCCACATATGGGACCAAAGATGCGAGGGAAGGTCGAGAATCGCTTATCTCAGCGCACGAACTGACAACACTGACTATGCTGTGTCAACAGTTGTACAGTCTCAACCAAGTGGGATGCGTACAGTCAAGCACCTGCTGCTAGCGCTTTCTGATAGCTGTGTGTCAAACTTGTGACGAACAGCACCCGTAAAGCGTAGACTATTTCCCTACCCTATGTCGTGTCTTATAGTATTTATGTAGTCATTGCTATTGAGTAACAATTGCTTACTATTTACTTTATTCTTGATTCTAGAGTTAATATTTTATCGGCGACATATTTTATCGGTTACCAATCTTATCATAAAGGGGTATTTTGTATACTGGGTAGATACAATTTAAATAAATAAATTTTAAAAAGACAAAATACTATTATATTTGAAAAATAAAATAATTATATTTCTTATCATTTTACGGAACACTCTGTATCTTGTATAAATTACAGAGACACTCTGAAAGATAGCTTTAATATAGACAGGCCGTGTATACATATACGTCATATTAAATCGAGATATTAACCAGTTCAGATACTTTCATTATTGATTTGCCTGGTTACTGTACTAGACACTAGAGGTCAGTAGCTTGTGTAGGCTTGACGATGATTAACAATAATTGTAGCAGTTGATTAATTTGACCTTTATCAACAATAAACCACTACAAAGACTTCCTTACTGGGTATTGTATTGTCAATGTGAATGTATACTGTGTGCACACGCAAGACTCATGTCCATTGTCAAAAGAAGATCTGTTGCCAAGCTCTAAATTGTGTCTTAATTTAGTGTGTTGAAAGTTGTCCTATTCTAAACAATAAATAGGAAAAACTATTTAAAATTATTCATTAATGGATCAATTGTATTTTTGTTAAATTTAGGAAATCTATAAGGCATACATAAATCGACAATACTAAAATTATATATTTTTGAAGTCCTTATCATGCGTACAAACAACCATGATGAGGACAGAGGCTCGGCATTGTGAGAATTACTAAAATCACTCAAATATAGCCGAATTAAAAAGATCTGATCAGGGGTGTGGCTCGTCTGATTTACTGTAAAGACTTTTCCCTTGTTAATTGTGAAAAAACCCCACTCATCATTGCTTTATAAAAAAAGGAAGAAAAATTGTTAAGAGTCGAATACTCCGATAGCGTCAGAGTCGGTAAAGAACAAGGGTTGATTAAGTGAAACCTGACGCGAGGTAGCTTCAGAGATATTTTGTATTCACTGTACTTGTTGTAATGCACATTTATTATTGATTTATTAACTAAAGCATTTTGATTTTACGACAAACTAATGGATAAGTTAACTTTTTACTTGGTTTTCAACTTTTCGTATTACGTTTAAAGTAAAAATATTTAATAATTACCCATACGGTATAATTTTCATTGGGGTTCAATTTAATATAGTTAATATTTACCATTTCTGCTTTTATAAAATTATACTTTTTTTTTTTTTTTTTTTTTTTAAAATAACAAATTAATTAAATGTTACTTTATTTAATTGTTTCACTTCAGCTGTTTCTATTTTATTCCTGTTTATATTAACTGTCTGTTGAGAAGATATGAATAAAAATCGAAATAATATTTTTACTCTAAACCAAGAATTTAACAACATTTGGTTCATCGATCGATGTGACATGTCTTAATATATTTGTATTTAATAGCATTCTTTACATGTAATACAATCCGGATAATATAACCAAAATACTTCTTTTACAATAAAAATTGTGTATTTTATGAATGAAACCCTATTTTGTTTCTACTTTACAGGCAGAATACACTAGGAAATCGAATTTAAAACTTAATAAATAAGGGAGGGGGAATAGAAAGTTTTGTACGATTTAAAAAATGCATGTTGGCAGCCACATGGCCAACCTACCACTGCTTCAAATTTTTATTAGCCTACTTTTTCAGATGAAAATAGACACGAAGCTGTTGGCACTGGTAGGTGGTAGGTGATAGTGATGTGTGAGTTCGAATTAAAATACTCGGTGAATCCGAGCATCAAAATCCTCGGAAAGTTCCGATTATTAAAATCCTCGATTTCGTGAAAAAAAATATTCGGACAAAATATTCGTAACTAGGAACAAGGAGACGATATAATATTCGTTAGTAATTCGCTGATTGGTAAAACGAAGTTCGAATCCGATGCGCAAAATCATTGTACGCAGATACTCGATTTCGAAATAATAATACGAGTATTGAAGTCAATTGAAACCGATTAGTTCGATTATCCATTTCGCCCGAGTATCAACATCGCTAGTAGGGGACTTAATCTGTTATGCGGTGCATCCCCTACAACACTTTATATCTAAGATGATGGAAAGTTTTTAGTATGAACCTTATTCTATTATGTAACTCATTTACCTTCTGTAAGTTTTATTCCGGTTTTTTAGGCGTAAACTGTGGTAAGTTGGTAAAAACAAACAATTTTTGTTCCCACTTTTGACCTTGGCGGCGACAAAAATAAAACCATACCTCGTAATAAAGTCATATTCTTAATTACAGTACTTAATTACAGTAGTAAGTGGTTTCATTTTTACCACATTACAAATTTTAAACAATGTTTTCTTAACATTGAAAGAGAAGTTACGTTCTATTCCAAGTTTCCAGACTAAACAACTGTGGTCAAGTGGTTTGTTGTTGATATAACACAATTTGGCAACCATGGTAACGAATAACAGTGTTGGTTATTTTAGTTTGGAATCAGATAAACATTTAAAGGAGGTTAGGAGGGCATTTGTAATTTGGATTCCAGAGGGAGAGACTGTGTTCTATAAATATCGGCTTCTTCCTTCCCTTTGTTCCAAACTTTTAGCAGCTCTAAAATATCTGTACCTACGTCCAGCGGGAAATGTTACTGCATCATCTCCTTTCTTTCCACTATAAAGACACTATAGCTATTGATATCTTTATTGTTTCTGTTTAAAAGTGGAAACCTTCTCAGTCATCATCGCCTTATTAAAAGAAGATAAAGACCTTTAGTCTTCAGGGTCGGAAGAGAACAAGTGTTAGTCAAGAAAGGTCCGATAAGAAGGATGAAAGAGAGGGATCTAACTCAAGACTACATGAAAAAATGTGTATATCCAGCTAGGTCCCTCGGGATTGACATGAGACATTGATGTATTTCTCACGGAAATGCTAACAAATAAGACTATGGAAGCAATCACCGATCCCACCCATTGGAGTAGTTTTCGCCATTTTGGCTTTCTGTGTAGCCTATATTTCCTTGAAAACACTGTTGGGTTTCATGGTTTAGAAGCAAGAGTAATAATGGCTGGTGAGGGGAGTGGCTGAAGTGAAATTAAAAATACAAACAAACATGTGTTGTACCTCATTTACAAAGCTCATTTTAACGTAGAAAAAGTACGGCATACTAAATTTCAATTAATCACCCAACTTATAATTTTGTGCAATTGATTCTTCTAGCCTTCACGTACTAATTGGGTTTGCAGTGTTGTTTTCTTGTAGCTTTCCAATAAGGTACAAGATGACTCTTTACACAATGAACTTGAGCCCCTAAACCGCTACAAAGTCGTTATTTCACTTTCAGCCATGAACTGGCAAATCGGGATTGTTAATAATTATTGTTCTCAGATTTCTCTCTCCTTTTTCTTATGAGAATACTTTGAAACGCAAGTAAAAGAGTGCGAGTTCTACATTCAATTTACATTGGCTGCCGTTTTAATCTGTTTGCGCGATTTTTTTCTACTCGTTATTTCTCCCAAAATGAAGGGGTTGCCATTTAACATTATTGAATTCTAACATAAAAATATAATACAAAGGAAAAAAACTATATACTTTAAAAGTTATGTGCTTTCTAAACATTCCCTAAAGCTAATTTTGTATTTTTTTGCGCTATTTTTCTGTCTAAAACCTCGTAAAAACGACCGCCGTTTCAACACTTTTATGCATCTTTAGGCTGCACAATTGTCAATTCGCTTCATGGAGGTCGTTATTGTGTTCATAAAACATTTTTATATGAAAACTAGAGTTACAATAAAACACATAACTAGTAAAAACTAATTTATACTTTGGCCAAAGGTGTGAATTCTTTGCCGGTCACGTCTAGATTGCCAAGCCATCATTAATCCTTTCCTCTTGTATGGCATTAATCTGTTTGTTTATTCAGATTCGAAATCTTTATTACTGTATTATATATTAGGTAAAATTATAGAAGATAGCTTGGTGTTGAAAATGGTGTGTGGGTTAATCTTAATTTCAAATTCTTCAACAGTATCCATTTACCTAGTTTTGTTACATAAATGTAATATTTCCATATTGGTATGAATGTCAGTGAAACTATGGTTTTTTCCAAGAAGAGTTTGTAGACATGATTCTCTTAGGCAAGCGTACTTAAAATCTCTTTTTGAAAGAACGAGGTGTTTGCCTGATGTAAAATCAAGGGCAGTCATTGCATTTGATATTGTAAACATCTGTCTTATGTCATTAGTTCTGTTTGTATCTTATTTTATTAATATAGGTGGTAATTTGTTGGAAGTGCTGAAGGGGACGGTTACGTTCTTGTTTGTTAAACTATTCCCTTTGGGATACGTATTCTGGGGATATGTAAGACTGTTTTTTAATTAGAGGTTTCTTATTTTTATTTTTAGTAACACGTTTGTCGACAATAAAGCTTTTGTATTTATTGGAAATTGAGATATGTTTAATTATGGTCGGTTCTTCTTCATATTTCTGTTTGTCCAATGGGGGGGGGGGGGGTGAGATTAGTCTGTTTAGGGCAAAACTGTTATAGGTCGGGCATTTTTATATTGTAGGTGTGGTGAGAAGAAGCTTCCTGAAGATGCAGAAACTAAAATTATTGTTGATTTTTGAAGTTGATAAATTAAGAAAATTTAAAGTATTATTATTTTCAATAATTTCAAGTGTGAATTGAAGTTTCGGATGGATTATGTTATGAAATTATTTAGATTTTTGAGTTGTCTGTAGTTATCATCCACGTATCTGTAGTAAAAGGTTATTTTTGTTCTGGCGTGATTTTTGTTGGACCAATGATGTTTTTTCAATATGATTCAGAAATTTTCGTTAACCTTAAAAATAAATTGGCAATTTCATTTGTAACCTATAATAGCGCTTTTATTGTAGCTTTAAAATTTACCATAAAAAATAAAACACCCAAACTTGCGTTATATAATGTATGTAAGTTATTACAAAAAAAAACTGTTTGAATAAAACTATAAAATAAGGAAAAATAAGTGTTAATATCTCTATGAGTAAGAAATGAGATAAATTTCAGTAAAATTTAGCAAGTAATTAAAAACAGCCTTAATTATAAAAATGGCGGTTTTTTGAACCGGTTATCGTAATTTTCTTATGACTTAGAATAGCATGAGTCCATAACAGGTTGGTAATTATCTAAGGTCGGCAAATTGGCTCTAAAGCATAAAATTTGCGTCCCATAGTTGTCTCAACCTTATTATCTGGATACCCAATATTATAAAATTTAAATTTATAGAAAACTTGCTATAGTTTGATCATATTAGATGAACGACAAATTCACCTTTTCGAAAGGAAGTATGAGGGAGGATATCTACTGTTCTCAAAGTAGGTTTTTTGAGAGCAACCGAAGAAAAGCCGAGTTTTGGTGGTCATACCATAATCAATATACGATTGTCCAATTGATAACTTTTTGATTGAATTATAATATCAAGGAAAAGTTGACCGCATTATAAGTCGAATAAATGAAGTTTTCGTTGTCATTATTACTTTTGGCAAAAGACAAAACTTTTGATTTGAAATATCAGAACACAGGAAGTGTGTTTTAACTCAGACTTCATAACACGAGTTTATTAAGGTTCATTTACAACATTTGGCCAAACGACTGCTTTTAAATGTTTTGGGGTAAAAAAAAAGAATATATTTTTTCAAATTAATTTTTATGCACTGGATATCCAAAATCCCTGAACATTTAAATAACCATAAAACAGTAGTTTAGACTACAAAATAATTATAAAATTTCAATTTTCAATATTTTCTTGTTTTAAAGTTCCAAACCCTTTTTTATACACATTGTGTGCGAAATCATAATATAACTCATATATTCTATGTATATATTTCATGTGTTGTGTTTTTTTGCAACGTTTTAAAAAATAATGATTTAAACATATATGTACAGTATATATAATCAGAAACCAATCTGAATTAACAACTGTCCTAGACCTTTAAACTTTAGTTTGAGAATGAGTCAAATCGATTGACAGGAACTCTTTCAAAATGGTTGTCAAAATTTAAATAATTACAAAATTATAAATAGTCTATTTAGTGAGATTAATTCATGTTTATGAATCATTTTATTAAGTTAAATGGATTTCGAAGCCGTCCCTCTAACAACGTAAAATTGTTTTTGAGATATGACCCAAAAATTCAAAATATTATTAACATTTTTTAAATGTTTATTTATCGACCGACTTACTAAATTAAATTCATAATATATTTTATGTGTTTTTTACGATACTCAGTTCAAATGTGACTTGTTGTTTTACTTGGTTGATTACCAAGTTTTCAAAAAAAAATCATCATAACTTCAAAATAAATAATAATAAGAAAAATGTAAAAAGCTTATTTGAACACTAGTTCAGTGTACAGATAGACGATAGATATCACTGTAAAAAAAAAACATTTCCTTGAAGTCTAGGTCACTGAAATGAGTATATCTACAATTATATGGAAGTCAATTTATTATTTCAGCAAATTCGTTTTTGTACACAGTGTATTACGCAAATTTGAAAAATTACAATATTCTGCCAGAAGTTAGTTCACTGTTCGCGCTTCTTTTAGTTTTTACATTGTCCGCTAGGTGTCGCAGCCAGCACTTCATTCGCAAGAATTGAAGGGGGAAACTATTCCTTGAAGTTTCTTTGTTACCCAACAGATATCATAGTTCATTGTTATTATATTTGATTTTAAAATTGATGGTGTATTATTGGATAATAAGATGTCAATGATTTTATTTTTAATCTTGTTTACATTGTGCACGAACTGGTTATTAATGTGGGCTAATATACGTACATATTATTATTATTATTATTAAAGAAACTTAAAACCTTTCTTTTTGTTCGATGTGAGGTAGTAGGGTCTATGATTAATTTTTTTTTGTAAATTATAATTCTACTTTTTTACAAATATACTTTGATTAGTAGCTTAAAGAAACAAGTATTTTTCATTTCATTTACTTTTACACGTTCTAAATTAGTGAAATATTGTTTGTAAAATGTAAAACTAGCCGATTTGAATTTTGAAATTTAAACAAAGCCGATAATGTTAGGCAGTGACGCCTACATGTGTAAAGGAAGAATACGAGTATATTTCAATTTAAAATCTTATTAAGTAGGCTTGTATGTTTTTGTTTAGAGTAAAACATTATAATATAAAATATAATTGTTTAACTCAAAATTTTGAGGATATTTCAATAAAAAATAACAATAAAAGCGACACACAATAAAATATTGATGATAAATGAAGGTTAATTACAGATAATAACATACAAAACAGTTCTAACAACGGATGACTTTTTAAATAATTTTTTTAAAAACAAAAACAAGCTGTATATTACTTTAGTTTATATATATATATATAGGATTAATTTACAATATATTTAGAGCCAATCAGGTTAGAATTACTGCCCTTATCTTTAAAATAAGATACAAAGGTCTGTTCAGTTTGATACTTAAGTTGTTTTAAGCTCTTGTCTGTGATATTACTGTTGTAGTACAATCTGAACGAAATGATTTGAAATGAGAAAAAAAGATACTCAATGAGTTGCCGACAAAAAAGCTAGGATTTTTATTAACATATTTTCAAATTATCATTAATTCAAATTTTATGTTAAAAGGCAAAAGTATGTTATTTACAATTATTATAAATTGCATAACAGGAAATTAGCAACTTTTCTCAGCGATTGTTTTTATTAGAGATAAAATTGTATTTAAGTGAGGTAACTGACTGTAACCACAAAACAATAAGACGTAAGCATGGTGTTTACCAGTTGTTCTTCAACCGACATTGAAGCAACCCACAACATTGACTTTTGACCATAACCACTGACCAGGAGACCTTGGTTTGTTTTCTAGAATAAAGAGTTTCAGTTTCTAAACTAATGTGATTATGTTTTGAACACTTTAGACTAGTGTTTTCTGACAGTAGGCTACTCGCAGGTAAGATGATTTGTTTGATCAGATTCTCAAATTGCTACTTTATTTACCCGCCTTATTCTGGTATAGAATAATATTAATCTGACAATAGATATTGACTTTTTCTGTAATAAGTAGTTTTCACTGTATCGGAAGGATTTCTAAGGTTTTGCTAATTATTAAAAAAATATATATATATATTTTTTTTACTCTTTTTTTATCTGATTTTTCTTCAAATTGTGATCAATTTATAAGTGACAAGTTTGTTATACAGAAGCTGGATTTAAAAAAAAAAAATCTGTAACTTATTTGAAATTTGGCATTTTGGTTTTTAATTTTGCTCCCCTCATTTCAGAATTTGTGTGCGTGTGTGTTACAGCTCGATTGGTCACTTTTTGTCAGTTTCATCAAATTTAGAAAGAAGTTTTAACTTTCTCAGATAGTCTATACGTATTATTGAGAAGGTTATGTGATGTTGAGAAAATATCAGTTTCTTCATCCTCAGAGCCAAAAAACTGTTATTATAGCCCAGTCTATTGGACTGGTTTTAATCACATATATGGACAGACTCGTATTTTAGCATAATTATACGATTTTTTTTTGATAACTTAAAATTTGAGAGTACCTGTAATAAGAAAAATTCCCATTTTCACAAAATTTGTCTGATTGTTTTAATAAAATTTTGCTAAAGTCTTATCTTTTATAACCTAAACCAAACGTATTAACCCCTATCTCCAAAAATACAGTTCCTGAGTTATCAATATAAAACAAACAATCGGTCATAAAGCTTCTAATAAAGGCATATTTTCTTAAAATTGTCTATAAAGATTTTGATGAATACGAAAATTAATTAGCTAAACTTAATGAAATTAACTTAACTAAACTACTTACCTTAATATTAAATGTTGAGCTTGACTTATGAGAAAAATTATACAGTATAACAAACACACAGAACACAATTTTCACAAAAAATACGCCTAAGTATCAGACGCGTTTCAACGACAAGGTCGTCCTCTTCAGTGATACACGAGCTACACCAATCAAACTATAACTGGGTAATTTTTGTGAGAATTATGTTCTGTGTGTTTGTTATACTGTACTTACCTTAACTAAATTAATCACATTTTGCTACCAAATGTTTGACCTAAACAAATGACCAATAGGTTTTGTTAAGGTTATTAGAGATAAGACTTTACCTCAAATAACCTTAACAAAACGTATTGGTCGCCCTATCTCCAAAAATGCAGTTCCTGAGTTCTTAACACACAGGAACAAAATAACAACAAACACACGATAAAAACAAACATAGAGCTGTTAAAATAACTTATTTTGTCAAAATTCACTGTATAGGTTTTGATGAATATGATAATTAATTAGCTAAACCAAGGCGCAAAATTGTAAATAGTAGATTATTGCCGTTTTAATAATCAACGAAATCTTGGATTATGCCCAAGGTTGAGTTTGATTTTACTGACATCTAGGCTATTGAAATTACATATTTGGGGATGAAATAGTTTTGTTTCGTTAAGTAAATCAGTGTTTTTGCACCACCGTATATTTTTACAATAGCTTCAATAAGTTAGTCGGCAAAAGATAAATAAATACCGCTAGTAAATTACAAGTGATTTAGAATATTATGTAATGTAAGTCCAATTACGTTGTCCCACAGTAGTTTGTGTACGTACCACTTAGAAATGTGTACCCAATGATTTCCATTTCTATTTTTATTATAGAATTTAAAAATCGTTCTTTTTCATATACAATTTTAAAATTTGAGTGAAAACAAAAATTTGTATTAATTATTCAAGCCGAAATTGTCAGTTAAATTTGATAAATTTTTATATTTTACTATTTTTTAAAAATAAATATTTTTGTTACTGAAAAATAAACGTCTTTACATTACAAAATATACATTTTGAAAGCGTTCTTTGTAATTGTAGATCTTACATTAGGCTATAATATAAGTATTAGACTTTAATAGTTTATTTTATTTTTATTTTGATAGCTGGGAGATCTGAAAATATTGAACTAGTTAAGATATTGGTCTTCAAATATAATAAAAGAAATCTGCTTCCAATAATGATATCGTATCAGCTGAAGTTTCTAGAGAGATATTAAGTTTTATTATATGAAACTACCGTGACAGCGGCATCTACCTATGTTTGTAGGCCTACGACCTCAAGGAATTGACGGATCATTACTTCTAATTTCTTGTCGCTTAATTACAGTTTCGTAATAACGCCCTAACTGCCTAGCTCATGCGTCCTGTGCTACATCTTCGTTACAGGGTATTTCCTAATTTTCAAGACGTATAAAGAAGTGTCTGCGTGTTACATTTTATATGTTTCAGTGGAAATAAATAAAATTTGGTGAAAAATATTTGTTCTGAATGTTAGTTGTCAAGAATCACGAGAATTGCAAGTTTAAAAAATATATAAAGAACAGTTAAAATGTATTTAATCTTTTTTTTTTCTATGTTTCTCATGAAAAAAATGTAACGGTAGAGAAGGTTTTTAATTTAATTTGTCTACCTAAAACCAATCGTATCTATTTAACAAAGCCGAGTATAACAGACATAGGTTCTCATTTACGCCACATTATTGAATTTGAGTATGAGGTACACTTTTTTTGTATGCACAGTTTAAATATTTATTCCATGGTTTAAATAAATATGTTTCTGTTTTATCCTCGGAATAAAAACAAGTTTATTGAGGTAACGATTCCTTTGAATACCTGTCCTTCTTTCCCACTGATTATATCCTACAAATTTGAATTGTAGAAATTCTATTCAATCCAATATATTGTCGTTGTTTTTCTTGTCGTTTAAAGGCGAAAACTTTTCGGTCATCATCGCCTTATAAAAAACACAAAACAGAAACATAAAATAAAGACACCTAGCCCTCAACCAAGGTTGGACACCTGATAGGAAAGATCAAAGAGAAAGATTTCATGCAAGACTACATTAAAGAAATAGTCCAGCTAGGTCTCCTCTGGATTGCCAAGCCCGTACTATAGTGAGCCCTGAGGATCCAATTTATTGCTGTATTATTCTATATTTAGACACAGATTTTACTTGGATTCTCTATAACCAATCTTATACTAAAATTTAATTCTTATAAAACACTTTAATGGACGAATTGCCTATTGTCGATTTCACGTTCAGAATTCAGTAAGGAAAGTCCATAAGAAATGTATTTCAAATGGGAGTTTGAGCGCTACTATACTGAGTAAAAATATCAACTGCACTGTCCTGTTGGGCGATTCCAGGCGTTCGTAAAAATCTTTCATTGATTATTTAAAAAAAAACAGATTTTTATGTTTGTAAATATAATTTATATTTGTATTTTTAAATAACTTTTACGAATCACTAGTAAAATATAATACGTGCCTTAATAAAATATGTTTATAATATTGACTAATAAACGTCAATAGTGCCGAAGACTTCAAGTAATACCAACAAGTTTTAAAAGCTGTAACGATTAAGAACTAAAAATGCAAAACTTAATTCTAATTAATTGGCAAACAATGTTTGTATTCGAAAGTTTGATTAGGTAAAATCGAGATGTAGTCTATTATAGATTAATTTTTAATTTTTTAAAATGTATTTCACTTTCATCATAACCTTACTTAAAACTAGCACTAAACTTTTTGCATTCTCATAATGAATGTAAACACTTGTAATTAAATAAGCCTAACTTACAGGGTAAATTCCTTACTTACTCATAATCTTTTTAACCACACCCTATTAAACTACAGGCTTCTTTAATCGTTCTATGGTATGAAGATAAGAAAATTTAAAAATCCAGTATGTCATATATCAGGTAGAAACAAACAACTGATCGTCAACGAAGTTCATGCCACACAGTGTTGTGACAGCAGTACTGGATGTTTTTGGTCTGACTGATAGCACAACGGCTCTCCATAAGTGTCGTACTGGATTCTGAAAGTGAAATCGACTATAATAGTGGTGTACTCGATAGATCGTTAGTGTTGATTTTGGGAAGAAATTTTATAGAGAATTTTATAATTCTTTAATATTTACGTGACTTCTTTTCATTATTGAGTCAATAGTTTTCGAGACATTTGGGACGAAAACTGATTACTGTGTTTGTATTAGGCCTATTGAGGGAAAGTAAAATATTACTCTCTGCAAAAAAACCCGTCGAACGTAGTCATATTTCTTCTAATGATCGAATAAAGATATCTAGAATCAGCAACTAAAAAACTTATCCTTTTTTTATTCAATGGGTTCAATATTGGTTGTGTGTAGGAAGAAGGTAGCGTCTTGTTTTAATTGGATGACATTATTGAAGCGCCAAGTAGCAGCGGGTCTGTAGCGGCCACTGTGTAATATTCCGAATATTTTACTATTGTAATATTCCTCAGATCTTTCTTCGTATGTTATCATGGCACGACGCATTTGTTAAATTTGGTTGATGTACATTTTATACATATTTTTTTTTAGCTCCTTTCCTGAGATTACTATGCCATATATTATATTCTTCAACATATTGTAAAACTGGCTACTTTTCAACCTATTTCAAAAATTATTAGCTCATTAGAAAAGTTTACATAATTTTCAAATTTGACAATTTGGACAATAACCTGGATTTTTCATTATATTAAGGCGCCACACTCAAATATAGTATGTTTTATATACTATATCCCAAGCTTAAAAAAGTTGACATAAATTAAAAATTTTGAATTTTAAAGTTTACGCACGATTGAAGCAGATTTTCCTCCTTATATACACCTAATTGCATCGAATAGGCGTAGGTACTGTGGAAGCAAGCTATTTATACTCTTTAAATGTAATAGTATATTTCATCACTAGGACAAAAAGTGAAGCTTTTCAATACAAACTTAAGTTTAACGCTAGGCGAGGATCGAAAAGTAAATAACATAAAAAAACAATTTCCCAAAAACTAAAAAGTTATAACCTATTAACCTTCAAATCGATGGTAAGAGCTGTTTTAACGGTTATTTACAATCGAAAGTATCAGTTGTGTTTATAGATGATTTACAATCGTTAATTAATTTGTATAAATGAAGAAACAACTGATGACCTCGACCTCAGCTGATATTTTAGGTCCGAGAATTACGAGTAAAAAGAGCAACTTTAGCATTTTAGTGCATGTATAGAAAACAGCTGTTTTTGAAGAAATAAACGAAAAATATTTTATAGTGTTTAAGTCGCATTGGACCGGCTTCTTTCTACTAGGGTTATGAAATACGTCTCAATTAAGCAAAATAGATGCGGTATTTGTGCTTATTGTATTGGCGGTTTGGACATGAATTATAATAAAATTAGTATTTTGATTGAATATAATTTTGTTATTATTCTTTATAAACAAAATAAATTATTAACACACAGCATTTTTCACCCACATTTCTAAATAAATTTCGTTAAGAAAGTTCAATGTTTCTTGTTTTACATTCAATTTTGTTCATCCAAGGACGAAATTAAATCAATTTGAATAAAGATTTATGCTAATATTGACTGCCACTCAGTAAATGCCACAACTCGTCCTATGACTTATGAAGCATAAAAGTCAACTAGTTATGGTTTGAAACCTACGTAATCACAAAGGTGATGCAATGATCACACAATTTGTCTTATGATTTACTAATAGGTTACATTAAGTTATTACAAGGTGGTTCCGTATTAACGGAGATTAATAATGGTTGGAATAATAATTTATAACGGTTGTCATTGGCACCTTTACTAATTAGGCGGCTTAGGCACTTGTTTATTGCACCCTTAACAAATTGGATTAGTCCTACCTTAACCTTACCTTCATCGTATAAGTAGGGTACATTGATTTACTTTCAAAAAAAATTAATTGAATTTAAATATCCACTTATTTTTCACCACATAATACTGATGCTACTGATGTTTTTTACGACAAAAAAGAAGGGAGTTAAAAATCTAAAAGAGAAATAACTAAAACAAAGAAATCGTTACAATTATAACCTCAATATTAGAACAAGTAGCGCTAGAATAGAAATGTTATTAGATATCAGTCCAATTTAGCAAGCAATTTGGACATTAGTAATCATGGTAAATGTATAAAACGGCTATCAAATTAACAAATTGAGTTACAATCCTTACTTTGAAAAATAAACATGTTGTATTAGAGTGTATTTTTATTTTTTTACCTTAAAAAATGAAAATGAGAAATACTAAATACACTTTATAGGTTATGTCACGGATATAGATATATAGTCTACTGAAGTAATTATTCAGATAAATGAGCTTCTGATATTGTACAATATAGTAATTGTCGATAATCGATCAGATTAATGACGTTCAATACGCATGCGTCATACTATAGTGATCTTGTGTGATTACATGTGTTTCAATATTTATTAATTGATATAATATGTAACCTAACCTTTCTTGTTTTTTTCGTTGGAGACAGGTTACGTAATTTTAATCTTTGTTTAACTTATTTACACACGATATTACAAGTATCGGAATTGTCATTTGAATATAACTATAATGGCTCATATGACGTCCAATGTACATGCGTTATACAATACCTGAATCTTGATTATTTTCCTCCTGTTTGTTTAATAAATGCCTAATCATTATTAAATATTATAGTCTCTTTTATATTAATATTATAAACATCTTGATTAAAATCGTTTTATCTAGAAATGAAGAAAACACTCTAAAGAAAGCCCTCAAACACTCTAATAACGTAAGGGTTGGGAGAGAACAAGAGTTGGTCAAGAGAAACCTGAGAGGAAAGATGAAATAGAGGGATATATAAAGCTAGGTTCCCTCATTGTAGTGAGCTCCTGAGGGAGATGTTAGATATTTATGTCGATGGTTAAAATGTAGTCAATGTTTTATTTTTTAACACTGTCCTGCAATTTATGTTTCAATTTAACGATTAAAAATATATTCTTCCGTAATTATTATGTCGAAATTTCACTGTTAAAAATTAGTTTCTTTTTAAATAGAGTTTAAAAGTGACAGTTTTAGAAGTGAATATGGAACGTCTCTTTACAACTAACCTTCCTTCTTTGTGTACCTCCTCTATAAGAATGTACCAGTACCGCTATAATTAATTAATTAATTGACCGCTATAATTATTTATTTGTTGTCTGTCAACCTCTCTTAATTTTATTTGTAATGAATAATGAATGGAATATATTTCCAAGCGAGAAAGTTTACTGACATTTCGTTTGCAATTTGTTGTAAATAATCTATCTGTTTATATAGCTTAGTGATAAGTATTTTTTGTATCAAGTTGGTTAACATAACCTAAATAATTTGATTTGTTAATATTTTATCACAACACAAATTTTAAGAGTCTAACGCAACACACAATAATAGAAAATATAATAAATAATTAAAAAACATTATTTGGAACATTTAGATATTTGAATATCTTCAAAAAATAAATTAGATTAAATGTGTCTGTGTGTGTGCGCGCGCGTGCGCGCGCGTGTGTGTACCTGTGGTCAGATTTTTGTTCTATTATTCAAATTTCGTTTATATGCTCGGTAAATAAATCTTCGTACAATTTCGTTAACCAGAAAAGTTTCACAGCTTCTAATTTTAGCTCATTTTACGGAGATTTATGTTCCGCATATAACGATGATCAAATGATTGTGTTTTCTATTAGGCCTATACAAAAATTAAATAGTTATTACTAAATAAATAAAATTGATAAATATATAAAATAAAAGTTAGGAATAAACCTGCAATAATTATTGAAACTTCAGCTGAATTTTAGTCGATACAATTTAGTAAATAATGATTAGATAATGATATCACAGTAACCTCCGGTTTTTGCAGTTTTTATCTACTCTTTATTTCCTAGGTTGAAATAATAATCAATAAATTTCAAAATTACTGTTGCTCGAAAATATAATACATTAAACAACAAATAATGTAATCCTGTTGATAGTCTGTAATCCAATTGATACAGAAAGAAATTCCCATTTTTCGTGTCAGGAGCCGATTTTGTTTTTCAAATTGTCTTGAACTTTTCCAATTGGCTTCAAAATGCTTCACATAGTTGTCTTTACGGGCATTAAAAAAAAAAACAACATAAAATGGACTCGTGTTGGTTTAGCGGAATGAGACATCCAATAAGTTATACAATGAAGGACTATGTAGAATTTGCTATAGACCTGTACCTAGCATAGAAACATATATGTTTTGTTCAGTTTGAGAAGTGAAACGTTCAATTTCGTAATCTTAAAGTACAACTCAATGTATGACTCTAAAATCATAAATAAGTAAAACTGCAAAATACACGAAAAGAAATTTTGAAATATATGCTTTCAGTGAATATTGACAAGTGGGGATATTTTCGTTTTTACAACTTTCACGCAGACGTACATTTAACATTCCATGATTCATTGCAGTTAAAGATAAAAACCAATTTGTGTTTACATACTTAGTACGGTAAGTTGTTCATGCACGACACTAACAGGGTCGTGACATCTCTCTCGCTCTAATAGCGTGCATTGGCCAACTTAAACCACTTCTGCACAGATAAGACCGCTTGCGTCAAAGAAGCTGTATCCTATTATGTACTTGCTAAGAGACAAATATTTCCGTTTTAACGTCTATATAAGATTCAAGACCAACTGAAATGTTTCGATCTTTCAAAGATTGTCGGTTGCCGTCTGACAGTTATTTTATGCTTTTAGGTTGAAGGCAGAGTAACAGTGTAATGGTCTTGAAATCAATCTGCAAGTGGCTATGGCGCCAACATGTTTGGGTAATCTATTGTTTGAAGGAGATATTTCTGTTTTAATAGAACACCGTCGAGAGTGTGTAGGTGGTCCAAGTCGATATCTCGTGTGCACTTGGAATGAGCAGTAGTTGTGAATTGTTGCTTTATGCGAACAATCCATTTTAATTTCTCGCCTACTATAGAGTAAGTTATGCGATAGGTCAAAAAACCAGTGTTGAGTGTTTTCCCGTTTTGAAGTCCTCTAGGTTCAAAAATAGTTTTGGGCTTGATGTCTGTCTGTCTACCAGTCTGATGTCTGTCCTCAGTGCAGATTTATCTGATTTTAATCAAATTTATAAATAAATATTGAGCTTGACTTGTGAGATAATATTAGATAAAATAAAAATTGAACACAAGATCTCACAAAAGTTAAGTTTTCCTAATCAAACGCGTTTCAAATTAACGCGTTAATATTCATCCTCAGTGATACATGAGCTACATTAACAAAACAATATGGCGACTTTGTCGTTGAAATTCGTTTGATTAAAAAACGTAATTTTTGTGAGATATTGTGTTCGAGTTTTTAAAAATCTTTTATTTAATCAAATTTGGAATGTGGGCATATATATATATTTTGATGGCTTTGTTTTTTATTTCATTTATTGGATAACTTTTTTTTTGTAAGTATCTGCCATACTTCAGATTTTCCCGAAAACTTATAAAATGATTTTGATCGCATTATTCTAAAATGTAACTATAACTACCCAAACAAAAAGTATTGGTCACCATATCTTAAAAAACCCAAGTAGGTGTTTTATTGTTAAACTTTTTTTTTTTTTAAATCGGCCAAGAAGCTATTATGAAAGATGTAATTTCTCAAAATTGGGTTTATCAATTTTATAATATTTTTATATAATTTAAAAATTAATTACCTAAATCAGTGTAATAAATTTAAATAATACAAAAATACCTTTAGGGAATAATTTTCAAAAAATGAAAACGAATCAAGATTTTTTTCCTTTTAAATAGATTTCATCTTATTATATTTATACGGTACTTGTGTATTACATGGACCTCTCCCCTCCCTCATGTTTCGTACACCAAAAACGCCATAATCTTACATCTTATTTTTTTTTTGATAAATGCAAAACGTTCACAAGGTGCATTCCTTCAACAAGGGCAAATAATCTCAATAATAAAACATATTATTAACTATTTTTCACATATACAGTAGAATAGAGACATTTTCAAGGGAGATGGGATCGAATATTACTTTTGATTATTTGGTTCGGTGTGTGATAAAGTTATTGCAATGTTTTGTTCCATTTATTGTTCATTTATCTAATTTCTGTCAAAAAATAAAATCGATTGAGAAACAAAACTGTTTTTATTTTCTGTCTCTATTTTTGATTCTTAGAGAGCTCCGTAAATTATTATTCAATTCAGTTTCCATATGTTGCTTGATTGTGTCGTGCCTTTTTCACCATATTCAAGTCATGTTTTTCTTATGAGATTTTTATCTCCAACAATTAAATAGCCGCCAAATTGCAACGGGTGAAAGGATTGCTTATGTTAAAGGAAATACTGAGGACAACATAAAAAAAAGTTGGAGGTACTTTTAATTTTTTTTAATATAAATAATTTGCTTGTTAGTGAATAATAAATAAACATTTCTCCTAAAAGCTTAAAGGGGAAATTTTAAAGTGATAAAATTGATAGCAAAATGTAACATTTTGTAACGTGTATGAGATACGCTTTTAAATTATTGTTTACATAAACAAACTTATACCAAGCCTCTTTTTCTTTTGTGCAATATGTTTTATTTTTAAGTTTTACATTAGTAAAAAAAAATTTAGTTTTAATTATTTTTAACCCCATAATGTGTTATATGGAATGCCAGTCTATTCTCTGTATCATAAAATGTAATATTATTTTGTCTTTAGAGACCAGAAACAGAGCATACAAGGCGCAGATAAGAAGTTCGGCAGCCGAAGATGGCCACCAAACTGCGTACACAAGAAGTCGCAGCCTTGCGCAGAGCTCTAGATAGCGAACGTTATGCTACAAAAATAGCTCAAGAGAAGAATGCTGAACTACAGAAGGCGCTTGAGAGCGAGCGAAGCGCTATACGCGTGCTTCGTAGAGATATCGCTGTACAGATTAAAGCAGCGAGGGAAGAAGAATGTAATAAATATACCGGCGTCATAGAGCAACTAAAAACTAGGTTAGTAAAAACATAGCTTACAACAATTATTCTAAACTAGGACATACTCGCGTCACGTGCCATAGCAGCTGCTCACGACGTGACTCGCTCCGTTTATTTGCCGATATCAATGTTGGGTTTCGATTTTTATAATGAAATTCTAGTCATCACCTACGTGGATTCGAAAACCGAGCTTATGATTTTCATTTAATTACGATATTCCATATTTCTGATAGAAAGTACAATTGATTTGTATAAAATCTTCTGCCATTCCTTGCATTATCTTAACTACTGACGGGCTTCCAATTTATTCCATTTTGTAAGGAGTTTTTCTTATGACGACTACTTGGAGGGACGAAGCAATATATAAATATCTTTCATCAGAATCACGTCAGCAAAAGTTAAGACATTATTTGTAATGACAGAAAAATGTACACAAATCAATTATATTTTTCCACCGATCTTATTTGTAATGAAGAATTTTGTCACTTTTTTTGACATTTTTGAAGTGAGTTGTTATGGATGTGTAATTTTCCATGATTCGGTTCCAGTAAACATATCTTCTAAAATGCTTAATTTTCCATCTATCAGTCTCATTTTGTTTTAAAAAAAATTATATCTTCAGAAATGGATAGGTATATACATTTTATGTTACCTTTTACTACTAATAATTGAAAACTACAGTTTTATCTTTACATTTTCAAAGTGGCAATTAAAACATTTTTTTAATGCTAACCATTTGAAAAAGTTAAATTACAACAAAATACAAGAAACATATATTTATGTATTTAAAGAAAGCCTAAACTTGATTTGCTTGTGCCTTAAACGTAATTTCCTATTTTGTTTGACGAAATTAAAAACGACGGTCAAAGTTAGTTTTTTTTTGTTTTGTTTTTCTTTTCGGAAAAACAGATTTCTTTTAATTGCGATTATGTGCACTGATCAAACTTCACACTTCACCAACATATGAATGAAATCGGACTGGTAATTTTGAGAAATTACGTTATTTATAACACACCAGTTTTTACCGATAATTCACGAACCGACAACATACGATTTATTTGGATTCTTAGGGGTTACATTAAAAAAATATTAAAATAGATTTTGATAAAATCAGAATTTTGTGTTTTATGTGAAGTTATTTTAAGTTAACGAAAGTTCAGAGAGATGGCCTAATATGTATACATACCAAATTTTATTACCATCAGCCCAAACGTTTGGTTTGTAAGGCACTGCACAGACGACAGACAGGTTGTTGGACTCAGAATTTCAAAACTGATATTTCCCACCGAACGCATTACACAAATTTCTCAAACAGAATGACTGGCGTGCCATGTTATGATTTGATGTTTGATATATTGTATGGATGTATATTATAGCGTGTATATATTTATTAGAAGATTAAACCGTTTGCATGCATAAAAATAAACAATTAAATTTAATATATTTGTGTCTGTTTTTCTTAATCAATCGAATTTTGAATTTTATTCGATTGTTTTAAATTTCGGTGTATAGGCTCAGGTTTATGAATCATTGGATATGTTTAACAGAAAAATCGGTTGATATATTATTCGTAATTGCTGCTAATTTTCAATTTTCACCCATAAATCTTACGTCTTATTATAGACTTTTTGTACAACTTTAAAATATGTAACAAAAGATGTCCAAGGGAGTAGCCTACTATGTGCCTAATCTATCTTTCCCTCGCGTCTAAGAAAACCTTTTGGTAACTGTTTTCCCAACAAACACTCATGTAAATTTCATCAAAATATAGCAATAATAAAAGTGTGCAAATTAATAAAATTTATTTTATATTAAATGCATAAAAATAAATAGGACTCGGTGTTTTATTAAACAGCGTGTTAAATAAATCTCGGAACTGCTTAATATTTTTTTAGCCACTGTAAAGCTTTGCACATTGTTAATGGATACCAAAACCTATTACGTATTCAGTGGACTGCTACCTTTTCAGGGGGACGCCCCACAAGGAGAAAGTAGGAAATCTTAAATGAGAGCATAGGTCGAGTTGTACATCGAATTAAAGGGCTTTATGAGTAGAATACAATGCCGTAAACCGGACAACAAAAGCTTCACCCTAGCTAAAATAGCGTGGGTTTAAAGTTCATATTAGCTACAACGTAAGGTATGTAGAAAAAAGCTTAATGTTTACTAGGTAGAAGTTATGATATGAAAACTTTGCAAATCAATATCTGGATGAAAAACTATTTTTTAAACGGCTAACTGGCTCTTTATCTCCAATGGGGATCGGCCCTCAAGGAGTCAATAGGAAATATTAAATTCAAGCATATATTGAAATGTGTATCAAATTGAAGATCTTTATTAGTAGAATAGAATGCCGTAAATCCGAACTCAAACGAACAACCGAGCCGAAAATAACACCCTTTCAAAGATTACTTAAATTTGCAATTATTAGATAATTGCAATGAAGTCCATGGCAGTTTGATTATTCATTCACATTCAAAACTAGACCAATTAATGATTGTTTCATCTAAAGCAAGTATGTTTCCTGTTTGCGGGAATACCCACTATCAGTCACACAGAACTTTTTCTTTTAGGCCTATCATGGTTAATCCATTTTCCTTGTTTGATTTAATATGAACTATGACCCACGCTATTTTAGCTAGGATGAACCTTTTTAGGTCGGGTTTTCGGCATTGTATTCTACTCATAAAAGCTTTTAAATTCGATGTACAACTCGATCTATACTCTCATTTAATATATCCTACCTACTTCTTGTGGGCCTTCCCCTTTGGAAAGGTCTGAATGCGTACTAAAATAGGTTTTGGTGTCTATTAACAATGTGCAAAGTTGTAGCTGTAATGGTTAAATAAGCCGTTTCGGGACTTATTTAACACGCAGTATAGGCCTACAAATATATATTTACAAAAAATAAATATTATAAATTTAGTTAAAATGGACTGATAAAATTGACTAATATATATTACGAAATAATACGCGATTGGTCTAATATAAAAAGCCAAAGTTATTTCTTTAAGTTAAGTTATGATATGAATATAATTCAAAGTTTGTTAAAGTTGAATTAAGTTATAAGTTCAACAGCAACTTAGAGTCCATGGATTCTTAATGGGTAATTTGTTTCCATTTAACATTCTCCTAATGTAAATGTAAATTAGAAACTTGACGATACTATAAGTTCCAAATATCAGACCTGTTTGTTTGTCATACACACTTAACTTATAACTTTATGATTGTCAATCGTATATCTGTTCTTTTAGAATGACGCTAGGACAATCAGAAGCTGTAGAAATGCAAAAGGAGTCCACAGCTCGAGCACTAGCAGCGGAATTTCAAAGAGAAATGCACGCTCGTGAAGAAGAGTTGAAGAAAGAAGCAAGGAAACAAATCCTCCTTCTGCAAGAACAGTTGAAAGAAGCAGTGAAGAGTCAACAGCAGGATATTGCTCAAAGCGAGAAGGATGCTTTGATACATTCATTACATGCAGAGTACCAGAGGACACTTCACTCAAAACAAGAGGATTGGAAACGTGAAACCAAACTTCAAGTAGAGATTGTAACATCTCAACTAAGAGAAGCGCAGCGACAATGTCAAGAATTAATGGCTAAACTGGCCACAACAACGAACGATGCCGAACAAACACAAAAACTACGACAAGATATAAATACGTTGAAAATGCTAAATAAGGAATTGGATGAAAAAGTTCAGGTAAAGTTAACTCAATGATTTATTCTATTTTTTTAGGAACATTTGCTAAGGAAATAACGTACTGTGTTCTCAGAACCAAACTTTATGACTCTAGAAATAATGTAGATTAAAATTGATATAGGTATTATTGGTAATTGCGATAAATTTATATTTTAGTAAGTAATACATATGGAAATTATAATTCATCCCTTTTTGGACAATAAGACAACTCTTGAAATTCTTCGCTTAAAGAAACGTATGAAAATCTTATATGTAATTTGAGATCAATTTCTTTAAATAACCAGTAAAGGTCGATTCACACACATCAGTCTAGTCTCAGTACCGTCACAGTCCCGTCACAGTTCAGTCTCAGGGCATCAGAGATTTTCGTCAGTCAGTTTTCCGTCAGTTGGTTCACAGTCAGGCGAATTTCGATGTATGTTAACTGGAGGAGTTTCCATACCTCCCGAAACGTAGTGTAGTTTTAAACACTAGAAGCGATAGGAAAGTCTAAATAATTTAAAACTAAACATGTATTTACATTGTTATTTTATAAATTTTAGTTGGAATAAAAATATATAATGGGGTATTTTAAAATTTAATATATTTTTTTAGTAACTAAAAATAACAAAAAATAATCACTATCTCTACTCATTTCGGCACCTATCTTCTCCCAAATGTCGTTTTTTGCAGACGTGTCCATATACTTTTGGTCAGACAGATCATACAAAACTTGATGTTGGCGAACACATTCTATCAACTTTTCGTCATTCATCTTGATATTAAATAATAACATAAAAACTAAACAGAAGTCTATAAAATGTTGTCAGCCCGTCCGTCAGGCGTCCGAACAATCCTAAAATATCGGTGAGAAGAAATATAAAAATGACTGACTGACGCCGGAAGAGCGACTGATGGACCGGCGCCGGAACTGCGCCTGATCAGTGTAGACATCGCAACGGAAAATCCATTTAAGAATACATTTTTAGACTGTGACGTGACTGATATGACTGACCTGTGACGCGCCTGAACTGATGTGTGTGAAGCGGCCTTACTATAAAATTCAAGTTGTATAAAATATAATGCCTGTAAAAATATAAATAATATATCATTAATCTTAGCTCATCAAATATATGGCAGAATTTTAATGTGCATTATTTATTATCAGATTATCTCTAAACTTGGTTAAAGATCGAATCTATCTGTGTGACGATTTTTAAAGAATTATTGGGTGTTCATGTTTTCCAGTTCAAATAAGAGAAAAAACAAAAAAGTTACTGTCAAATTTTTTGTTTAAAGTCAAAAAAAAAAAATCATGGAAATAGTGAGTTATATGAAACAAGAAATACTAAAAACTGTATGTATTTCAATTCTCTGTTTTTAGGAACAGTTTTTTCATAGCATAGTGTTACCTCTATGATCCCTTTATATGGATTTTATTGTACAGCTTTTCAAAGACGTCAAATAATATGTTTTAACTGTATTTTTTTTTATTAATAAATAAAATAAAACTATATATATATATATATATATATACTGTATATGAATATAAAATAAACTCCATGTCGGAATTATTTTATCATCTCTACTAATCTTAAGTTGGACTAATTTTTAAGCTTTTAATTTTTTTCAGTGGTTTAGTTGTGAATTACAGAGCCTGTTTTACTAGTTAGGAATCCAATTCAAGAACTACTTTTAAGAATATATTTTCCATTAGAATGAAAAACAAACAGAGAAAGTTAGTACAAAATATATGTTCAGAATAATAATAGTCAAGGGACTGGCTAGTTTTATCATTATATATAACGAAATCATATTTTTTTCATTTCTGAAGTTTTCTCCATAATTTTACAATAGAAGCAAAGTAAAACTCGCCTTTACTATATTTTTTACTTTTTCGTGGTATAAAAACAAACAACCTCTGTATTAGTTGTGCACATCCAAGGAAGAGATTGGTGGTAACAACATGAAATCTGTTCGTTGAGCCTTTGGGTTGTAAAGACAATATGTCCTTCGATTCTTTTATGAATTTGTTCTTACTAATGTGTACGTTTGAAATGAAAAGAAATAAACATTTAAATGTCGTCTATAAACCTTAAAAAGTGTCAACTTAATATGTTAACAGTATACTTTGAAAATATCACGTGTAAAAACTAACAAAAGAAAAAAATAATGAAAGGGTCAAACCAATCGTATGCTAAAACCTTACAACTTGGGTCCGTTGGCATGGATGTAAGGACAGTTAATTTTATGAAGTCGAAGTTTTTAAACGACCTAATTACCAACACATTAAAGTCTTCACAAATAAACATACATATTTGTGATAAAAAAACTTCTAGTTTTATTTGATTCCCCACAGATAACATTTCGAAGAAACAAATTCAACTCGATAGTTTTGCCCCATCAAAGTCATTTTTTTCTAGTTACCATTATATTTTTCCTATATGTGGGACAATACAAACAATATAAAAGGAGTCTTGGTATTACCTACCTATAAATGAAACTGCAATCCATTTTTTAATGGCTATTGAGTTGTTTGTCACACAAAAACTGTTTTTAAAACTTATACCATACGCATTTCTCACTGTGTGGTTAAATTAACTGTATTTGTTGTAGTATATGATTTCGTACTGTAATTTAATTTAAATACCAAATAATGGTTTTTTCTTTCAGATTTTTAGGTCACGCAGTGTTTAAGTGGGGGGGGGGGAGACTACTAGAGTACCAATTTTTATACTCAAATAAACATGTGTAATAGAATATGTAGTTGAATATGTAATGTAGAAAGATATTTAATCAGAATAGCTTCTAGTTTTATTTAATACCCACATATAATATTTTCAACTAGAAAGTTTTTTGCCCCTTAACTACCCCACGGTTATTTTTTTGTTACCGTTATATTTTTTCCAATATGTTCAATAAAGACTATAAATGCAAAGTTTGAAATATGAGATTATATAGGATTTATGGTCTTGTGTGTGTAGACGGGTTGCGATTTACAGACATACAAACGGACAGACACGCGCGTGAAATTATAAGGGTTCTTGGTTTTATCTTACAAACCCTAATAACAGTTTTGTTTTTTGTATAGTGAACTCGGTATTCGATTATTCAACTCATGTTTATTAAGACACAAAAACATAATTGGGCACTTAATTGTAATTTTCCATTTCTATTAGAAAATAAAGCCTCTTTAGAAGCTTTAAATTGTAATTTTATCCTAAAGTAGCCTATTACTTACGTAGGATACATAATTGTAATGGATTTGTTTTAGATTTGTTCCGTTTGGATAAACAATAATAGAGTTTCATTTCACAATAATTTCACCTGAATATCATCCAATTTGTATGGATTAAATCTGAAACAAATATTTATTACACACTTTAAATATCGGAATATAAGAGGCAAGAACGAGTGAGAACATTTTTCTATGGAACAGTTTCACTTGAAAATTGTGGCAGTTAATAAACTTCAAAAAATCGTGTCTATATTTATTTATAGTTGTACGAATTAGGTTTAAAGATTTCTAATAGGTATCCTGCATTGTTTTTATATTTGTATAGGTATTAACAGAAGCAGACAGGAGGAAAGTGGAAGAGTTCCGGTCGCAGTACGAAGAGTTCGAAGCTCGGCTCAATGAGATGCAGAAGGCTGCAAGAAAGGAAGCTCATCAGCTTGTACGTATATCATTATTGTTGTAACTTACGCCATGTAAATAGTTCCGTAATGATTTATCAATAGTTGTCATGTTTAGGACAGCCTAGTAAGCGTCAATCATAACCTAATAAATGAATCATGTATTAATTACACAATTTGTAATCGTAAGAAAAGAAAATAGTTTGTAATTTATGAATTGAAAAAAAAAAAAAAAATACAATATGTTGATGTACATACAATTTTAATATCCGTATATTACATAATGAATAACTGGATATCAGCAACAATTAAACCCATATTTTAATGTAGGCTACTAAATTGATCTCGTAATACTAACATACAACACATTTCTCATTGAGCTGTCGTTTTAGTCCTACAACAATTATAATATATGATTATGCTCTGCAATTTAATTTAAGACCCAAATAAGGAGAAGGAGATATAACCAAATTAACAGAGCGCTGGAATAAACTTTCTTGCGTTTTATTTCCTGTTTTGAATAAATTGCAAATATAGAGGAGATTTAATTTATTAGAAAATGTAAAAGATCATTCTATACTAACAGCGACAATATGGCAACGCTACAGGGCGGTAAGGAGAGAGAAGTCAGCCATCAGCTTATCTTCTGAAGACTATTTTTGTGTTTATTAATAGTTTAAGTTAGCTTGGGTTTTTAATTTTTTCACATGAATATGTGAAGACAATATATTGTAATTGCTCAATAAAATCGATGTTTTTAAATAGTTTGGATGTCTTATAAAATAAAATATTTATGATTTTTTTTAAAAACATTTATAGTGACCATTTTTTCAAAACCTGACTGGATGAAATTTTTGGAGAGGAAATTAAGCCTTTAACTATGCGTTTTTTTTTGTTTTGTTTTTTAAATAACGTGTCGACAGGGCAGTGCACTAAAGCCCATACTATAGATCGATTTTGATCAAATTTGGAACTGAAACTTATATTTTGACAGTTTTATTTCACTTTTTTTAATAAGTGCAATAAAAATAAAACAAAACTAAGATTTTCTCAAAAACTGTTTTAACGATTTTTATCTAATTTTACTCCATAAAAATCTGAATCAAACAAATTGGTCACTTAAACATTACCTGTTGGGAGTTATTACTTAAACAATTTAAATGAATCAAGATTTAGAAGTTCAAATATGTCCTAAGAATTTTGATGAAATTTTTGTGAAATGTTTATAGAACAAACTAATATGTGAAGTTGCTGGTAGAAAAAATTTATACTGCGAATTAATTTTAACGAATTAACAAGTTGACCATGACCGTTGTCAGTTGCATGTTGGTACTTTAAATTTACCTGGGGGATCGCAATTTCAATATGATTAACCTTAAAGTTTGGTTTTAATAGTGTGTGAGAAATCAGCTGTAATGTTTGTTCACAGGTAATACAACCTCACACGTGTTCACAGAAATAGATAATAATTATTGTAATACAATAATATTATTAGTATTATTGTTAATAACGCATTAATGTAGTTTCCATATACTTTTGCGAGCGGCCCTACTAATATAAATTTTGCTTCCTCGGATATACAAAGAAAGATAAAGCTTCATCATTGTTTATGAGAACATAATATTTTGTGTCTCTGGCTTTATGTCAAATACTTTTTGTTTTGTGGACGTGTGTTCTAATTCCAGGACCACTGAACGGAATATAAATTCAGTTTGGCATATAGACGGTTCTAATTTAAAATAAGCGAAATTGGGAGAAATTAACGATAGTTAACCATGAATGATTTTTTAAATTCATTTTTTGTTGAAAGAGTGTATTATATCCAGAAAAATCGTAATGATAGGATGTGCCCCCTTAATAAAATACCTAATTTCTTCTCTGCACTGGATTTTTAAGATATACCTCTTCGAATAACGGTGATTTTATTTATTTTTTTATATGGAAGCTTTGAGATTTTACTTGTCAGATGTATTCTTAATCCAAGTTTTTTTTTAAAAAAACCTAAATTTAAGTGGTTGTTTTTGTTCACTATATTAAGTAAAGCAAATACATTTTTTCACATAATTTTTTTTATTTGATATTTTCCAAAACACTCTCATATTTCTTATCTAAATTTTCTATAAAAAATAGCTTTTGGAATTCCCTTAAAAATCAACCTTTATTTTTGATGGATGTTTACGTTCATAACTTAAGGCACTGAAATGTTTTCGACATAGGGGAGAGTGGGGTAAAACCGGGTCCCTAAGGTTTGAAGGCTTCTAGAAACTACAGTTGTTACTTTTGAGAAACAAAATTTTGTAAAAGCAGGCACAATTTATCAGGTAATGCAACCGTAGTTTCAAAAACATTATTTAATTTTTCAAATAAAATATAGTTAATGTTTTGTAAAAAAAGTCATTTTGCCCGGTTTTGCCCCACTAGTGGGGTAAAACCGGGTAGGCATGTTATTCTTATGGGAAAATAAAAAATATACAACTTTACAACAAATTCGTGTATTTTTTACAAACACAACTTATTATGAAAAACTTATAAACACAAACTATTTGTTATGAGAAACTGTCTGGCACAAGTCGCAAGCGAAATAAGTATCTTGTTCTTCTGCCCCAGAGCAGCTTTCATGGGCCCACCCACGACATTCGATGCACTGGATCCACCCCTCACCATACTTGGAATCCGTGTAAAGTTCATTGCAGTAAATGCAGGCAGAATTTGTATCCTCTTCTTCACTGGAGTCACACAACAGTTGTTTATCCTTCTTGTTATCTTTTTTTGAACGCTTATTTTCTTCCTGTGTTATATTTTCATCGGTAAAAAGTAGTCTTTTCTTTGATTTTTTTTTCTTTTCCTCCGCTTTTTTCTTCTTTTCTTCATCTTTGTTTTCCTTTACTCCATTCTTCTTTTTCTTTTCTTCTAATGCTGTCTGAAGTTCCAGCTTGTATGGGGAGTCTGTCAAAATTACGGTTTTTCCTTTTCTCTTGTTCTCCTTTGGCTGTGTTTTTCTCTCAACGTATGGGGGAGGCATCACTTCGGAGGGTGAAATAGTGAAGGATGATTCGGGAACAATTTTAGTGTGAGGAGGCAAGGAATGAGAACAGCAGGGTGAATTAAGTGATTGGGGTTCAGAAGGTGGTAGATTCGCTGGTGTTGGCACATTAGGTTCAAGCGCAGGTCTATCTGTGGTCAATGATGGAGCAAAGAGGTTTTCTGGAAATATATTCCTATTGAGTGGATATATTCCTGTCTGTTTAAATCCATTGACAGCTGTTTGCATCACAGCTGCTTTCAAAAAGGCGCTGCCATAGAGTTTGCCAACTTGATGAATTGTCACTGGCCTGCCTGGGTGCATGGCCAGCCACTGGCGAACTTCTTGTTGATAGAAAGTGCTTAAAGGTGCCATGAAGGTAACGTCTAGAGGTTGCAAACGGTGCGAGCAATGTGGGGGCAAGCACAGTAAAACTACATGGTTTAAACGAGCCATCTCGATGAGCTCAAGATTCTTTGTATGGGTCGCATGTCCATCTAGTATTAAAAGAACAGGTTTTTCAGCACATGGTCTGGAAAATTCAATAAAACTTTTAAACCAGAACAGGAATATATCACTTTGCATCCACCCACTAGGATGAAACTTTGCAAAGCTTCCTGGAGGAGCTTCATCAAGTAAAAGGAGGTTTTCTCTTACCCTAGGGAAAACAAACATCGTAGGCATGTAATTACCTGCAGCACTCATACAAGTTTCAGCTGTTACTAGAGTTCCGCGTTCAGCTGATGTTAAAGCACCAACTTGTTTCTTTCCTCGTAAGGCTAGCAATTTAGATGGTTTGTTTGGGACTGTAGTGATGCCCGTTTCATCGACATTGTATATATCGTTTGGAGAAAATGTATACTTTAAATATAAACTTTCGAGTAGGTCGAAAAATTTGTTCACGGCCACTTTATTAAAACCCATTGCTCGAGAAATAGAGGTTTTTTCTGGAGTCCTCAAAGAAAGCTGATTCTTGTGCCTTGACAAAAAACCATACAACCAATCCTTGCCAGCAGTTTTCAGTTCCTGGTTAAATTTATTTTTAAGATTGTTCTTGAGTGCTAGTTCATAAGCTAACTTTCGAAAATCAGTTAAAGTTAATCCAAATAGTCTACTTTCCATTAATAAAATATGATCGACCAATTCTTGTTCCTGGTCTTTTGAAAATACAGTAATGTAAGATCCCATACCTTTAGCTGAAGCTTGTGTGGGTGTTAAATCTTTAATTTTTGCCTTCCGAACTCTGTCTTCCAAAGTACTTTGAGGGATGTTGAACGCCTTTGATGCCTTCTTGTAACCCATTCTTCTAGACATTACTTCAATAATTGCCAGCTCCATGCTTTGTTGACTCCATGACTGGCGGTTCGTTTTTCTCTTGTATGTCCTAGGCATCTTGAGTCCTAAAACAAAGAAATTCATTATATTAAACCGATATACATTTTATAATAACCCTAACCCAACGTAAGAGTAAAAAAGATTTTAATGTTGTAGTAGATAGTTTTTATAGTGTTCCAATGAAACATTCAATATCAACATTCTTACCATCAACTTTAGAGAAATTCTGTAATTAAGATAAATTTTATAATAAAAATAATTATATCCCTAAAACATATCAATAATTTAGGGTTATAAATGTTTTTATTATGAAATATATGTATAGAATAAGTAAAAGCAACACTGTATATATTTTAAGAATCGTGGGGCAGCACCGGGTACTACCCGATCTTGCCCCGCAGTCACTACCCGGTTTTACCCCGCACGTATAGCCTTTATAAAACATGGCGTATTAAAATTATGGAAATTGCTAAAGACAATTATTTTGAATGAGAATGAAGGTTATTAAATGCTGTATAAAGATAGTTACATACCTTTACTCTTGTAGAAACAGGAACGCAGTACTATAAGTCTAGTTTTCTTGAAAAATCGTAAGCAAAAATCACTAAAACACGAATTATTTCACAACAACAAAACAGGTGCATCTGTTGACTTCATATCATGGCCGCTGCTTCTTCTTCAAAGTTGGAACGTAATTCCTTCATCTCCCGCGCGATTGCAGCACATACAGAGGCTAAGAGGGGGTACCCGGTTTGGACCCGCCTACCCGGTTTTACCCCACTCTCCCCTACTGTAAATTTATGGTTGCCGACCGTTAGCTGCTACAGAAAATTAAATGGAGACTTGTAATTTGGCGGTACGGGGGGACTTGTATACTCATACAGAAACTTATTGAAATTCAAAACATCTGGTAAATTTTTAAAATGGTGGCAATTAACAATAGTTGTCCACATATCTTAATAATTCAGCTTCCAACAATCTAAATTTGTCAATTTTTTTTCTTTTCAAAATCATACATCTAATTTTATTAACACTAACTGGCTACAATTAAACGATGTTATTGATGAAATTTATACCTTGGATCTTCCAATCAAATTTAATTTCGCACAGATTCGACAGGAGCAGAGCGAGTAGGAGATTAAATAATAATCCTTTTCAGTGAATTTTACGATAACCGCTCAAGTCAATTTTGAGTTGTACAACTTTCTCTGCTTCTCGTAGATGCCATTGGTTTTTTTATGCAATGATACTGTGCTATTACAGGTCTAAAAACATCGTACTCTATTATCACCTACAATAACGTGCAAACAAAAGATATTAAACTGAATGAGAGAGAAATACATAAACAATAAAAACACAATAAAACAAACCCGTAACGTTTCCTTTTAAAAGTGAAAGTATATAGTAGACTATTGCTGAAGCTCTTTGATTCACAGTCAGTGATTTATTTCGTACACTATAATGCAAAACAAGATTGGTTTCATACGTAAAACTTGATATATATTTGGTTAATTTTCCCTTTTAACAGATAGTTCCAGGGAAAAATTATGGCGAATATATTTTGTTTAAGTTATTTACAGTATTTATGGGTGTATATTTAAGTAATATGTTCTTATCGTGTTGATTTTCCAGTTTTGTTATTTTAATATTCCAGTTATTTTTGTTTTTTGTAATATCTCAAGATTTAAGAAAGTTATAAAAAAAAAATTAAAAAAATTACCCCTTTTTTATTATACGTACAGAATAATCGGTGAAAACAATTATAAAATAAAAACGTTAGTACAAAATTGAGTGAAAATTTGATATAAATCTAGTTAAAAATTCGGTAATAAACCAGCTCATGAAGTTCAGTTTATTATTTTTTTTTCTTTTTAGCCACTTTCATACCAAATTTTGGGAAATAGGTTTTGACGGAGCAGCAATTTTAAAAATTAGCCAATAAACTGACAACAACACACATAAAATAATCAATAAGATATAGACCTACAAGTCATAATAACAGAAAGGGAAGCTTCTTCGAGTCATTAACTCGGCTTGCAATTTACGGTGATATATAAACAGCAGGGTATCACGGGAAGTTATTATTATTAATTAAACATTATTCACGCAACTGTCTGTCTGTCTGTTAAACAGAGAAACCAATAATTGGATGGCTGTATATGGAAAGCAATTAAATTACACCTGGTATGTATAATTTGGACCCTTTGGTGAGAATTTCGAATTAAATATTTTTACAAATTTTCGTTTTCTGTAGGAAATGGCCTATTTCAACCGTTAATTTGGTAAGACCCAGACCTAAGACAAAAAAGAAGAAAAAAGTGTATGAAATCTATCCTGTAAAACATAATATTCGGTGTGATTGTAAAGTCTCAGGCCCCTTCTTGTCAATACTTCAAGAATAAACTGAGCAATAAGTCTTTCAAACAGCCATATTGAATATCAAAGCATATCATTAAAAAAGTTTTCTTTGCCGTCTCCAAAATCAACAGTGTGATAAATAACAAGTGAAAATGAACCGTGGATCTTAATATATCGGAAGGTTGATGATCCAAACCAATGTGCCAAGCCCCATGCAAAAGAAAATTGAATTTTGAAAATAATTTTAAAAAATAAATAATAATAACAAAAATAATAATACTGTACAAGTCATTTCACAGAAGGCATTACATAAAATAAATCGAATCCCCTATACAAATGAATGTAAAGACAATACAAAGAACATCATACAAATAATTTATTATTAATAATAAAAACGTAAAATAAAAATTGTAATAAATATTTTAAAATTACCAATTAATACTATAAATATATCCATTTGTAAACGAAAGTACATTATTGACTTCTATGCAATTAGGTAACCCTTTAGAAAAAGTTTGGGTTTATCTTACCAATTTGTAACAGATATGCCCTATAAATGTTCTTTCAAAAGTAAGTTAAAATTTTAATTGACTAAAGTTTTTGTTTTTTAACATAGAACAAAATAAAGTATATATTGTTCCTTAGGGATTAAACAGTATTTAATAAAAACACTTAAAATTAAGCCAAACTCTTAGGCTACTTGTTCGGGTTATTAAAACATGTGTTCGATGTGATGGTCTTTCCCCTATTCCACAGTTTGGTAATAATAAAATTAAAACAAACTTTAAACGTGTCTTAGATTTTGTAAATCATTTAAACAATATTTAAATAGTTTCCACACTGTTTCAGTTGTCAAGAGTATATTAGAAGATGAAATCGAATTTAAATATCGTCGCTCAAGGTTCGGTTTTATTTTTCTAAGTAGTCTTTATCGTAATTTTCAGTTATTTATGTTTTTACACTGGTTTGGATCATAATTCTTTAAATTTCTTCTTCAAAATTAGAATAAAATCGTTTGAGCTGTTTTTCAGAAATTACGTATTATATAACAGCTCCGCTCCGTTTTTTGGTTTTTAACAATAGCACATAATCCATGAGATAAATCATGTTTGGGTACATAGGGGCAACATTTTATCAAAACTCTATTAAAATCGTCTTCGTTGTTGCCCAAAATATGATAAAATACTTTTTTTTTAAATCGTTCAACTTATTTGGTCTGAAGAGCAGTGCACAGACGACAGACATCATTGCTGTCTCTTTTTATAACTCAGAAGACTTCAAAATATTTGGACGAAAACATCGACACAGGTTTTTGACCCATTACGTGCCTTTCTCTATGATAAATATGAATGGTAAAAATGAAAATGAGCCCGTGTATCAAATTCGATCATAATCGTTCCACTCTTTTGAATTGTAGTGAACTACACTGATAAACTGAGAAATATCGCCTAAGAATTTGTTTCAACTCAGTGGGATTTGAAACGAATTTTTCATGCAAAACTACACGTAATATCTGAAACAGAGTAAAAGAACAACGGAACACGAAATATAGATTAATTAAATTTTTATCGTATAGGAAGCCGTATATTTGTTTTGATGTACATGTATTGTGCGTGAATGCGTGTAGGCCACAGCGTGGGAGCACGCCGCTAGAGGGCACCACTACTCTAGGTAGTTGCCTAACAAAATCTAACCTCAATATAATTAAACGAGTTATATAATTATATCTAACCTTAGGCCAACATCTCTTTTCATACAAACGGTTATTGTTGGGCTTTTTCTTTCACCTCTACTTTTCAAATTACTTAAGGCAAAATTTTTAAAACTAAATTAGAAATTTGATACTGGAGCATAACGATCGTGAATTGGATCCTTGAATAGTCTATTAATAGAAAATAGTATTTGGAATCAAATCGTTATGGTTAGAAATTGGCTCAGGATTAGGAAATGTGTTTGAACCAGAATCTCGGAAACAATTTTTGGGGGTTTCGAATGTACCGGGTCTTTCAAAAGCAAGTTAAAGTTAAAACTTAAATTGACTCTAGTTTATTTATTTTGTAACATAGAATAAAATAAAGTACTTAATTTTTTTGTTAAATTAAACGGGATTTATTAAAAAAAATTAAAATTAAGCGAAATTCTTACTTGTTTGGGTTATTAAGACAGGTAATCTAAGTGGCCCACTTTATCTTTCTGGAGAAGCAGTAGTCTTCTTAAATTTTTGGATTATCCTTCTGCTATTTTTGTCATACATTAAGAGTGGCAGTCCAATTTGTGAAAATATCACTTGTCTCGGGTGTCACTTAGCAGCGAATAGCTGACCGGAACTGTAGCTATGTTGAGCAGACCACGCTAGAAACACCTGAAGAAGTAATCCTTCCGTACACACATTCAGACGTGCTGGATTGTGTTGTACGGCATCACTTGTCTCGGGTGTCACTTAGCAGAGAACAGCTGACCGGAACTGTAGCTATGTTGAGCAGACCACGCTAGAAACACCTGCAGAAGTAATCCTTCCGTACACACATTCAGACGTGCTGGGGTTGTGTTACTTTTGGTTTCTATATTTTATACTAAATTACACCAAGACTCTTTAAATAATTGGGGTAAGACGTTCAGGATTATACAGGGGTAGTGAAAAGTCCCGGAACGGGTTAATATTTTTTTAACCGTTACAGATGGAACTATATAACTTGGTACACTGTTACTGGGCATAAAACACTATTTTACCACAATTTCAATGAGCCGCTACCGCTTCAGGGGGACGGCCCACAAGGAGTCGGAAGAAAATCTTTATCGAGAGAATAGGTTGAGTTCTACATCAAATTAAAGGTCTTTAATAGCACAGTACAATGCCACAAATCCGACTTCAAACGGACAACCGAGCCGGAAATGGCAGCCATTCAAAGATGGCATGAATTTGAAATACTATCTTAACTACCACTCAACGCCATAGTAACTTTCATAAACTTTAAAACGCCGCCATTTTGTTTAGGGTGAACCTTTTGAAGTCGGATTTGCGGCATTGTATTCTACTAAATTAGACCTTTAATTTGATGTACAAATTGACCCCCCGCTCTCATTTAAGATTTTATTCCGACTCCTTGTGGGCAGTCCCCCCGAAGTGGTAGCGGCTCATTGAAATTGTGATAAAATAGTGTTTTATGCCCAGTAACAGTGTACCAAGTTATATAGTTCCATCTGTAACGGTTAAAAAAATATTACCCCTTTCCGGGACTTTTCACCACCCCTGTATATATATATATATATATATATATATATATATATATATATATATATATATAAGTCTCAATCCCCAAATCGGACTGCGGTTTCATTATTGAAAGGAAATGGGTTGACAATGGCTATTGGCTAACTTCAGCTGTCAATATTAATTAGTGACAGTGTTGTATGAGTAAATTTGATAATTATTTATAATTTGGCAAAGTATTGTTAAATAGATCACTCTCTTCAAACCAGGGTATCCTATGGTCCATGAGCATACCTTTGGTAAGCGATTTATACCTCGAAATGGCATGGGCCAAAAGTTGTTTCGCTTTACAAAATGTAGACGCACGAGTTAAGTTCTAAACGTACGTTTCCATCACAAGTTGTTTTGACCATCGTTACTAATTGTATCAGAGGAGGAATTTAGGCTACAGATTAACTCAAATTTTGAAGTATACGTGGAATAATGTCTTATAAGATGGTTAGATTTTTGACTAAACTCCACAAGAATTGGGAGTGAAAATGAGTTATAAAAAGTTATTATTGGGATCATTTCAGCAACGAACTAATTAGAAATTATAAAGATTGAAGGAAAGAAGAAATTGTCCCATAGTAATATTAAAATGATCTTAATAACAATATAGAGGTAGAGGCAAAAATAGAGGATTGATCTTAAAATTACGAAAATTTGTGCCAGTAGTCCGAATGTATAACATAATTATATTATATACATATCATACCTATGTAGCCTATACATTTGTATAACAAAAGAAATGTTCACTTAGTATATAAATATTACACACATCACTCAACACATAGTAACTATTTACTAGACTACATATAGCAGGAGCAGGTCTATAATTCGGCTGGTTTGGTTTGGTTGGCAGAAAGCTGCAGGCAGTCTCCCACAGTCGACTAGCCTACATTTACTGAGCCAGACCATATTGCATTACAAAACAACACTGCAGTAATAACTCTAATAGCAGGAAATTTAGTTTTTTTCCTTTTGATATTTTTTTGTTTTTTGTCACGTTTGATCTTAGGTAATATTGGGTAACTGTTGTAATCGCAAATTGACCTCCATTTGTTCTTTTCTTATAAAGCTTAAGGGAAAAAAATAAACGGTGCAAAAAATGCTATGATTTTGTTACTTACTCAAACCAAACAACAAATAAAAATCAATCAAACCTATTAATGATCAAAAAATTGATATCGGTAGTTGTAAAAAATAAAATAAAAGCTATCATTGGACCCGATCTTTGAAAGACATTTTGAGCAATTCGTAATTTTTGTTGGTTTTTTCTTAGTCGCAAATTTTGAGTTATTGAAAAAAGTTTAGAGACATGACCAAAATACATCCAGATGCCAAATTTGTATAAAATGGGTCTTCGAGTTTGGGCTGTAGAATACTGCACAGACTACAGATAGGCATTATTTTCAAAGACACTTTTTTTGGACTTCGGTGACTTTAAAACGTAGGCTACCCTCAACAAAACTCGATGTCGATATTTAACTCATCACTGAACTTTCACTATACTAAATATATGTGAGAAATTAAAACGAACAATCCGATTTAAAATTTGATATTTGCGTCTTCGTTGAAAAAATTTATATTTACATGCATTCACAGGAACATTTGAAAATGGCAATACATTTCAATTAGATTTGATACGACATTTGCTTCCGAATTCTTAATAAATGAGGATGGAAAAAGTGACTAGTCCACCAGTCTGTCAACTGTGCATCTGTAAGTTTTATTTACTCAGGAACTACTAAAATAATGTCAGTGAAACTCGTCATGATTAATAACAAAAGTGAGTTACATGAAACAAATCTTTTAACCCATTTAAAAACGGCCTCCAAAATAATTTATTTTACAAAAGATATTCTTATCAACAAATCTTGCAATTTACAGTTCATTTTATGTAGATTGGAATTACTTGCGACAATACATATGAGTGTGTTTGTTAAGAACCTTAAATTAATTTAACAACCTACAAATGACACGAAATAAACGCAATTTGTTGAAAATTAGAATGTACTCTTCATAAGATTACCATGTATGAGGAAGAACTATGTCCATTTCATTGGTAGATATTTTACAACTTTCATACAATAAATTAGATGAAAATAGTTAATTTTGAGTTCCGTACGTAGGCTAATAAATTCATTCTAAACCCCACCCTCAATATTTAAAAAATGAAATCCGTTATCTCAAGTAAGACAAGTTTTACTAATGCGGAAATATTTAACTAATAAAAACTAACAAACAACTAGAAAATTCGTGCCAGTAATTTTTTCAAGGCCTCAATAATTATGTAAATCAAGGCATTGTAAAAACAAAACAAACAATTTTTTTCATTGCCAGATAGAGTGACGACGAAAAAAATAATTATTGAATTATTATTGACTATCTTATAATACCAATAATGAATCTAAATATGTGTAAAATTAATCGTGACGTTATTAATAACTAGAGGTATCCATCTTCCATTCGTTTTTAGGGATGTTTCTGAACCGTTTTTGATAAAACAAAACTCCGTGATTCTTGTTATGCTGAATTAAATGATGACATTCCTTCTCATATGTTAGAGGGGAAAACCAAAAGTTAGAGCGGAAAAGCTATGCAAATTGATAACGTTTTGAAAAATAAAGTTATAATTCTGTAAGTTATAAATTAAATATACAGTAAAACAATAAACATTATGCTGTATTCTTATTTAAATAAACTGTGGACAAACACACCCAAAATTAATAATAAAAAAAACATATTTAAACAAGTACAAAGGATTTTTTCACAATCTCTTGAAAATTCAGACTCCTGTGTTTTTGGTCAAAAAATGAAAATAAATCAAAGACTCATCCTTAATTGGTCGAATATCCTAAGATATTCACTTTTTATTGATTGTTACGACTTGCCTAAACGAAGTTTTAAATAGTTCGGTAAAATAAATTATATCTGTAGTCTGCAAGTAAAAACCGAATGAAGAGGAATAACCTGTATTTTTGGAGATCACGGCTAATATGATTTGTGTAGGGGTATATCTTAACAAATTCTCATCAAATTTTTAATGGTTATTTTATGAATATTGAATATTTTTAGTTTTTAGTCTAGTGGTAAAAGGTACCACAAACAGTTTCATTTAAAAAAAATAAAAATAAGTTTTATGATATAAAATTTCATTTTACTGGATACTGCCAATAATATGGAACTCAAATTTATGAACCACCAAAATACTTTCACCGACCCATAATTAAGAAGTATAGGTCTAATTAATCTAGCCCAGTATATTACAAAAACTAGGCTATCAAGATCGACGTTCTGTGTGCATGTTATGTTTAGTTCTATGTGTCTTCCTTTAATAGGTTTTTAAAAATGATTAAAATCAAATTTTCGCTCGCCAGTTATTGACATTTCGTTTTTTTCCCATGAATTAAAAAATGAATGAGTTCGTAATTATATAGATTGTATCACAATCAACGGTGTCAAAATTTAAAATTCAACAATTGTCTTATAATAGTTGATAACTTACCTAACGCGTTACACCATCAATGTAGAACACTGCACATGCCACCCTGTACCGTAGGTGTAAAGTGTAATGAACAAGTAGGGCAAGGTAAACTTAGAGGTCAAAGAGGGCAAACAACAAACAGCTGATCTGATATGTCGATAATAATCCTTTTGTATGTTGAAACTCGTTTCTTCGAGTTCGGTAATTTGAAATAAGGACAATTTTGTAACAAATGAGTTTGTTCTCTTGTAAAACATCGCATAAACATTCAGATTATTTAATATAATTCTGTGATCAGTGTAGACCTTGCTCATTTGTTCCTATTACCTAGCGCGTGATATAACACACAGCAATAGTTATAGATTCAGAATTAACAGTAAACAATACTACAGCTACTGTACACTTGAACAAAACGTTTAAAAGGGAGAAGAAATACAAATTAAATTTTTATGGGTAGGTTGCTCCTTGCACTGTGATAGTGATTTACCGTGAATTGGGATCACAGTGCTAGTAAGTATTACGCAGTATTCGTAGATGAATATTGGGTAGCTTGCTCCTTGCACTATGATAGTGATTTACCGTGAATTGGGATCACAGTGCTAGTGTGTATTACGCAGTATTCGTAGATGAATATTGGGTAGGTTGATCCTTGCACTATGATAGTGATTTACCGTGAATTGGGATCACAGTGCTAGTGTGTATTACGCAGTATTCGTAGATGAATATTGGGTAGCTTGCTCCTTGCACTATGATAGTGATTTATCTTGAATTGGGATCACAGTGCTAGTGTGTATTACGCAGTATTCCTAGTTGAATATTGGGTAGCTTGCTCCTTGCACTGTGATAGTGATTTATCTTGAATTGGGATCACAGTGCTAGTGTGTATTACGCAGTATTCGTAGTTGAATATTGGGTAGCTTGCTCCTTGCACTGTGATAGTGATTTACCGTGAATTGGGATCACAGTGCTAGTAAGTATTACCAATGACTACATAAATACTATAAGACACGACATAGGATAGGGAAATAGTCTACGCTTTACGGGTGCTGTTCGTCACAAGTTTGACACACAGCTATCAGAAAGCGCTAGCAGCAGGTGCTTGACTGTACGCATCCCACTTGGTTGAGACTGTACAAATGTTGACCTCTCTCTCACAAACCTTCTCACTTACTTCCGTCAGCATAGTCAGTGTTGTCAGTTCGTGCGCTGAGATAAGCGATTCTCGACCTTCCCTCGTATCTCTGGTCCCATATGTGGCATCAGTGCGTTTTCTCTTACCCGCCTGAAACATTGTTTGACCGTAGAGCCACCTAGCGCCAGTCACATCAACTTCAGATTGGTCACATCAACGCCACCTAGCGGGTATTGGTCAACTCAAGAATAAGCGTAGAATATTTAACATGGCCATGTCGTGTCTTATAGTATTTATGTAGTCATTGGTATTACGCAGTATTCGTAGATAAATATTGGGTAGGTTGCTCCTTGCACTGTGATAGTGATTTACCGTGAATTGGGACCACAGTGCTAGTAAGTATTACGCAGTATTCGTAGATGAATATTGGGTAGCTTGCTCCTTGCACTGTGATAGTATTTTACCGTGAATTGGGATCACAGTGCTAGTAAGTATTACGCAGTATTCGTAGATGAATATTGGGTAGCTTGCTTCTTGCAGTGTAACATGTATTGATGTCATACTGTTATTAAGTATGTGCACTTTGGAATGATGAGTACTTTGTCTGATAAACAGATCTGTACTCCTAAAGCTGATGGACCTCCGTGGCAGGTGGTTTAATAGTTGAAAGTGCAAATGATCCGCCTAGTGTTTGTATTTTAATCTAAGTCGCATTGATGGATACATCATATTACATCAAGTTGAATCAAGGAAATCAAAAGGAAAATATAATAACCGTCATGAACATTATAACTTATTTGATTATTGTGGAATTTTATAAAACTCTAAAAAGTTTTAAATGCATATCAATGGAAACATTAATAAAGGGGGTTTTATATTTTAGTCAGGTAAACAGTTTCTGAAGAAGGCTTTATAAAAAAATTGTATTTTTTTGTCTCTTGTTAATTATCTGAGCAGCAATAATAGGTTGCCCAGATTATTGTATAGTATAGTAATGGGTTACTTCCACAGTTTAAAAAATTTGAGCTGATTTGTACCTCAACACGATAAACGGCTTCGGTACATGGGGTTGATAACATCGTGCTCACTTTGAATATCTATAACTTGGACACGATAATAAATATTTACTCGAATTCTGCTGTTCTCATTTCTTACAGATAAGAATAATCAATACTACATTCCATTTTAAAACACAATCAATAAGTACAATAAATTAACTTATTAAAACATTAATAAATTCTTTTTCTTTTATTAAACTTGGAGAATAAACTTAATATATTAATTGAAATATAATCAGATTTATTTTATTTTACTACCCCAGTATACGAAGTATAGGGTAGATTTGTCTGATCTTCACGTTTCATGGCCTCAGGAAACCGAAAATGTAAATTTCGACATGGCGTCCGTCCGTCAACGTTATCGTTGTCGTCTCTACGTAAGCACGACAGTGGCCACAAGTATTAAGTTAGGAACATGATAGCACAATAGATTGTGTATATATAAATAATCCTATTGAAATTCCGAATTATAAAAATGTCGAAATGGGTGGGGGGGCTTTTAAAAAGTATTATTGTCATACCTCGTGTGTTATTCAACTTATAACACATTAAATTGGAAAAAAATTTAGATTTCAATTTTGCATGTTATGGTACTAACCTCACATATCTACGACGATAAATGACGAAGTTATGGTAAAAAAAATGTATTTACGAACCCTGCCATCCCAATAAAATGTAACATTCGTATAGTTACGAGGTCCGGCGGGGCCGAGTCACCGATACGAGGGTGATTGAAAATTTTTTAATATAGGCTAGTAAATACCATGATTTGTTATCGTGTTTTCGGTAGGTTAATTATTCTGATTTTAATAATCAATATTTGTCTTTTTTCTCAAGTTTTAAATTTCTAAAAGAAAATCACGCCAGACAATTTGAACAACCATTCTATTAATTTTTTTAGAACAATTTTTTGTAATTGAAACTTTGACAAAAAATACCAATAAATTTACAGACAAGATTTATTATCTTTATAACTAGTAGAGACTTTTTAAAAGTTAAAATCTCGAGTAAAATAATAGATGCAACTTCTAAAAATATCCAACCCCCTGTCTTACAAATTATAAATAACTCTCATGACGTTATGGGTCTGGAATGTTGTGAGACCCTCAGTCAGCTTCCTGAATGCAACATATTATTAACGCACCTGAATTGTTACCGAGGGGGGATACTAGATTAGGATGGGTCCACAATTAGTTATACTTGACTAGAAACAATGTGTCTTGTTTCTTTTTATTCTTTTTTTGAGTATACGTCGCAGCATTCTTTGATTTCCGCGCACATACCAGTGAGTTAATTATAGGCTTTAGTTTTGTTTTGGATCCGTTCTATAATTACAGTGACAATATGGACTAGTAATGGTAAATTAAGGTGTAATTTTCTCAATTGTGTTATATAATTATGTAGAATAATAAAATGTAATATAACAATTACATGTTCTAAATATTTGTTTATTATTTGATACTTCATTTTTAATGGTGGCAAAGTTAATAAAAAAACACGTTTTTATCTATCTTGTTCTGCATTTTACGTTAAAATTTGTTGTTAGATTTTAAACACATTTTTTTCAATTGACTTAGAAACTTTACATACTTATATAATATTTTATCAAATTGTAATTGAACCCTTCCCCAGCTTTAGCATTCCAGATATAATTGGTATCTACGAAAAGGCGTCGGTGAGGAGAGTTCATATTTTAATAAATAAATGTTTCTTTGGCAGCCAAAACATTTCTGAAATTTATAAGAATTAGTTATTTTGTCACATTGATTAATTTCTTATGAGTTTCCAAAATAAAATAAAAACGAATGACAATTGTATAGTTGAAACATACAGATATAAAATTTAGTGGAGTATTCGAAACAATGTGTAAATGAAATATTTAATTTGTCAAAAAGAATTGTTGCTACAGATTTTACAACATTATGTTCGCACTAACAATGTTAACAATGTTTTTAGTGTCTGTCTCATCTACAGCTGTTTATTATTATTATTTGAAAATCATTTTGTAATATTAATTAGTTCAAGAAAGAAATCATTCACAAAGTCAATATTAGTAATTATGGTAAAAGTGAAAAGCGTCAACGATTTTATTTTTAGTCAAGTTTTTTGGTAACTGAATACAAATTTATTTTATGTTATTTTGAGCATATTGAAATAAAATTCTGTAAAACAAAATTTTTAACAAATATATACATATATATTTTTTTTGTCGCAGTAAAAACTTTCACGCTTTAACACATAAATAAATTCATCGAAATCGGTTGGGTAGATTTAAAAATAATGTTTTATTTTTTAAATACTGCTAAAATACTTTTTTGATGATACCTTAGCTGAATCCTAAACCAAGTTTTGTTCACTTTTACTGGTCTATGGAGATTTTTGAATAACTTAAATTTTGAGATATCTGCGAGAAGGAAAAAGAAAGATATATGTCAATATTCTAAAAATTGCATCTAACAATTTTGTTAATATTTTATTCAAACACTTCCTCAAAGAGGCGAACAGAAATATTGGTCCACATCTCCATGAAACTCCCAAGACAGAAGCTATCGTCGATTGATATGCTAAGGATAACATTGAACTTTTTTTCCACATTCTACAAAACCGATTTCTATTAATTTTGATGAAATGTGAATGTTAATGAAGAAAATCTACATAGCACGGCATATAAAAGAAATGGCCAATTGCAAGTAATTTTATGTATGCAGTCTTCGCTGTCAAGAAACGTCTTTATATTTTTCAAATTACTAAAACCTTTAAAGCTCTTCTTCAGTTCCTATGACCTGATACTTTCTAAATGACTTCACCCCTGTCTTGACATTGTGTTTAATCATCATTGCACCGTTAGAGTCAGTCTTAAAATTGATGGAAATATTCGATTAGATCAAAACGTCTTCATTTTCCATGTCAAGAATCGACGGGGCATCTGACAATGAGATGGTGTTTGTTTGTCGCACTTGTTTTGACGAATGATTTATTTTGTCAGATTATTAATTATTATTGGGTCAGTTAGAAAGTGGAGAGGCCGTGGGGAACACCTGTAGGCTGAAGTGAATTGAAATAATTCTCAAAGTACACCTATGAAACTACGTGTTAATTCCTCCGGATATGAAACATTTTTCACTCATTCGGATGTCGGATTGTCAGCAAAGTTCCACAGTGAAAATACCTGTTGCAAAATTCCTTATTGACGGTTAATTTGGGCCGTTCTAAATCCGGGTAAGTAAGTTTAAATGCAAAAGATAACGCGCGAGTTTTACTTTGTCCTTCCCGTTTCCACTCTTTTACAGTTTTTATTGTAGAGTTTTGAAACCATAGTCGTTCTTTGTTGGACCTAGAAACTACATTTTTGGTTGAGAACGATTTTGACCGCCATTTTGGAATGGACATCGGTTTTTTATTCTGAACATGATCTCCTAAAACATATTTTACATTCTCACATATTTACATACATAGTGTAAAGAAAACATTATGTTATGGGTCAAAAAACCTGCGACGTGTTTTTCACAGAAATATCAGTTTTGAAGTCTTTTGAAAATTTTGGTAATGATGTCTATTTTATGTAGGTCGTGTCCTCCGATATCGTTCAAATTTTATTGAAATATGAAGATTAATGACTCAAATAAAAAAAATTAAATAAATAAATAAAAAAAAATTAAAAAAGAAAGAAATACGGTTCAGAAATAATTTGCAAAAATCGAAAATGAACTTCGATTTCGGGATTAATAGTTCGATTTCAATCAAATACGATTTTCATTTTGGACAAATTTATAGCACAAGCAATGCAATCTAACTGACCAATGTTTTTGCCAAGAATATTTTTGATTGGTTCGTATTTGGTTTTGTAGAAAGGTGTGTGAGAAAGTTTATGCAATGTTTGCACTGATTTGTATACGTTCTCAACTCAGACATAGGTAAACTCATTGAGGTTATGATTTTGTAATTATTCTCTCTTTTTTACATTTCTAGCTCGCTTAATCGTGGGATGTTACTAAATATTGATTTATTTATTTATTCTGCTGTTCTTCCCATATATACAGATACAAATACTCAATACTGCACTTCATAATAATAAACGGTGCTAAAATATTGCTCAAACCTTTTCACACAGTCAATCATAATTGAAATAGTAATAAAATGAAACTACTAGTTACGAAAAATATCAGTTTGCCTGTTGTCAGTTAAAAAGTGAATATAACCAATGGGCGCTGTTTTTGAAAAATATATTTATATTTGGCCTAAACTTGCTTCCCTTGAGCCATAAACGCGTTCTCAGCGTATATTGTATTTTATTAAGGCCAAGGTTCATTTTTGTTTTATGCCAAATATATTATTTGAACTGTAATATTTTTTACACGGGTTTGGGTCATTAATCTCCACATTTTATTAAAATTTAAACGTAATCATTAAAGCAGAATTTGAGGAATTAACTCTTTAATTGCTGAGTTTTGGTTTTTTATCGCTAACTCACAAACCGGTATTTTGAAGGACCAGTACGTTTTGTTTGGGTCCATAAAGTCTATCCTAAGTCATATATGAATAAAATACTTCGACCCAATTTTGAAATAAACTCGTAATTTTGTAGGGTTTTTTTTATGCCAGCTACCCCTCCATTTTAAATTATTGAAAAAATGGAAAAAATACATCTCCACATTTGGTCGAAATATTTTGATTTGGACAAGCTAAATTTGATTAAAATCGGTCTTGTAGTTTCGGATGTAGGAACTGCAGAGATAACAGTTAACAGACGTCAGACGGACAGGCTTCATTCAAAAAGGAGAAAATTCGTAAAAAACTTGACAACAATTTTCTGACTTATAGATTAACTTTCTCTACACCACATATATTTGGGAAAGTAAAAAGTAAACATGTACTATTTTAAATTTTAATGTTTGAAATCGCAAACCGAGTTTTAATGAAATAGGTTTAGTAGTTTCCCAACTACAATCCACATAAAAGCGAACGGACATGCCAAGGTTTTTAAATCTAGAGCTTAGATGTGACTTTTATTCTAAAATTTGCATTATGGGTGTTTTTATTTTGCTCTTTGATAATAATATCTTCCGCAATGTAGGTTAATCAACTGTTCAGTGACTCATCAAATTTAAACTCAAGACCCAAATGTCCGGACAATACCGTTTTCCCATATACGTAACCAACAGTTTCCAACCTGAAACCATTCCTATACTCCATTTTGTAACAATGGGTTGGAATTAGAATTGAATTTGACATTTGAATTATGCAGAGTGAGTTGTATAAAGAAAGATGTTTCCTTCTATGGATAATAACTGAGTCATAGCTGCGTTGTGGTCTCAGTTTGGTAAAATAGACGATATGAATTGCCCTTCACTACAACTTTCTAACTGTAAGCTTCGTACTATGTGAGATTTAATTTTACCTATCCAACATACAACGTTAGTATGTTAATCGAATAGCATTGACCTGATCTTAACGCATAATGGGGCATTCTGTGCCGACGGCAATCCCTTCTGCTCCTATTAAGCATAATAGAAAAACAATCTTGTGGCTGTCTATTCGAGGAAATATTGAACAAAGATAAATATAATCTGCGTATTTAATAGCAATGAATTTTACTTTTTCACAGAAAGTGTTCCTATCTGTCAAAACCTATATTGAATTGTTTTAGAAAGTATACATTTGAAGTTATCTGAGTTCAAAACAGCTTTTTTTGAGAATGATACTTTTGAGATAAATTTTGTGGTACAAGTCACAACTAAATTTTATAATAATAAATTACCCTATAGTTTTGTGACTTCAGTCGATTTCTACGTTATGACATGTTTCAGTCGTAACTCCATCATCAGATATACGTTTGACTGTTCACTCAGTACTACTCATCGCTTACACCGACAGTACTTCGCCGAACATGCCAGGGTGTACACCTAGTGAAAGACATGATTGTTTTAATTATTTTTTGTGTTATTGTAAATGTTATTGTAAACATTTTAATGTGCAACGAGCTCTTCTGAGTGAAGAATCAAACGTATATCTGATAATGGAGTTACGACTCTGAAACATGTCATTACGTAGAAATCTATTGAAGTGTCAAGACGGACCATACAAGGTAATTTATTATTATAAGATGATACTTTTTACAAATGTGTTTATTGTTCGTACTGTATGTAAAGTTCGTAGATTTTGATCAAATTTTGGAACTCTCAACACAAAATTTCAAGGTACATGACGTAAATTAAAACTCAAAATTAGGATTTTTTTAAAAGAAGAATTTAACAGTTTGATCAAATTTAGGGTAAAATTTACGTCTAAAGATTCAAGCAATTATGTAATGCTAGTTCTAACTGTGTAATTATGTAACAACTCTCCTAAAAATTCTAGTTTACAAGTTATCAGCAAGCACTATGACCGTCGTATTAGTAGTTGAAAATTCAAAATTTTCCTAAACAATTTCAATAATATTTTTTATAACATCAACCATCCTTACCATATAATGTAATACAGGCAGATTGTACCCTCTAAATGTAATTTCTAAAAGTAGAGGCTTGTATGAGTAGGCTATGTTAAATTGTATTGGTAAATCAAGGGGTCTTATCCAGTAGGGTAAGTTTGTTTAAAACGGTTGTTACACAGGTTTCCTGAACCTCGTAATTGTATATATCACTATTTCTTTGACGTAGGCTAAGCCCTAGCGTGCCTCGACGTTGTACATATCTAAGGGAGCCTCCACTGACTACTCTGGAATTGATAACTTGGCCCTGCCGAATCTCTTGGGAGGTCCGAGTTCGAACTATAACTTCGGTAGATATCATTGTAGAGAGAATTGAAATTTGCAAATTTTTATCTAATTTAGTGGGTTTAAACTTGCCGCCATTTTGAGATTTTCAATTCCATTTTTAAAATTTTAAATCTGTATGAGCACAATTAAACCTATATATCAAATTTCAAGCTTCTATATTAATTTTGTGGCCGATATCGTGCTTATGTACAAACGACAAGAGACAAACGGCTTATCGATTTCCTGAGGCCACGAAATGTGAAGATCAGGTAACAAACGGATCTCCATATTTATGCTATTACCAAACTTAGCCATACTTCGTATACTAAGTAAGTAGTTACGAGTTGAGAGTAAATTAAAAATAATGATCCGTAAATTGTACTAAAATTTTATAAATACAGTAGAGTTTGAAATAAGAGTACATCCATGGTATACGAATTCAGTTATACTACCTAAACAGTATTTCTAGGAGATATTGACGAATACTTTCATTTTACTCAGACTTTTCTTTATAGTTGTATGAAAAGTTAGTCCAACCTTTTTACAGCGTTTAATAGATTTACTTAATTATTATTATAAGTAATTACTTTACTTAAATACTCTGTATGTAAAATTGATATATATTTCAATGAAAATTTGTAACAGGGAGAAAATTAAGTACGTAAAGTTAAATCTAATATATTGTTTATTTGGTGACATCTAAAATATTGTTTTCTTATATTGTATGAGTAGTGAACAATCATGTATGGCGCAACTGCAAAGTCTGAGCCACTCTTATTTTCATCTGAAAAATCCTATAAATTCATTTTAACACGCATTTTTTACTGACGCTGGAGTCCTCTGTATGTAATGAAAAAAGCGGTTCATAACATTTAAAATGTAAATTTGACAATTTTATATAAATGTTTCTGTGAACCATTGTAAGTTGTAATTTAAAAAAATCAAATGAACCTATTTAAAAGGCATAGTATATAAATTTTATTTTTTGTTGTAAAAATTGTAATTCACTTATAGATCAAACTTACAAACCCGTTATGAGTACTATCACATAATACAGATAATTCGGTTTTAATAAAATTCTAAAGTTATTTACCAGTATTATCCACATATCTTTGAAGACATCCTCTAACGATTAATTAGTATATTTCATCACTAAGACCAAAAGTGAAGCTTTTCGATACAAGCTCAAGTAACAGCCGAGGCGTGAAAATAAGCGAGGATCGAAAAGCTTCTTTTGGTCCTAGTGATGAATTATATTTTTCGTTATACTGGAAACAATATAAGAAAACAATTTCACAAAAACTATAATGTTATAACCTATTTACCTTCAACAAGTTGGAAGGTGCATAAGAGAGTATCGGTAGTTTTTATAGATTCATTACAAACGTTAATTAATTCATACAAACGAAGTAACACCTGATGAGCTCGACCTCATCTGATGTTTTTAGGTCCTAAGACTAAAAAAAAAAAAAAAACAACTTTGGCATCTTAATGTATTGAAAACAGCTGTTGTTGAAGCAGTATGACGAAAAAGAGTTTAATTAGTTTTATAGGTATAATTAATAATTTTATAGCAAATTAATACATATAGGTATCATAACAATTTCGATCTTAAACATAGAAAAGTCAATATCCAAAGTCATGACATGTTCACCGATTCTGCCAATTGGAGAAATTTTTTACCATTTTTGGGTCACCGTAATAAAAAATTATTAATAAACTATCAACAAGTCGGAATTTTGATCCAGTTTAGAACAAATTTGACAGCTATGTTTAGAACTATTGGGCGAGTTAATTAACCGGCAAAATTAATCTGTAATTTTAAAAATAAGAACTGATTATAGTAATTATTATTTACTATGAGATAGGTAAAAGTCGTGCAGTTAGTACTCTATTGAACTTTTAGGAGCATAGATAGGTTTAGTACCTACATACTAACAACCCTTGCCCCTTATAAACATACCCGTGTTCCTAGCAAACTTCTCCAAATTCAGTTACTTATCTCCAAACTCTTCCATTGGAATCCTCAAGGTCGAAATATTAATTCAGTAAATTACTTAATATCTCTATACCTTTTCAAATGTTGGTAATCCCTCTTACTTGCAATTATGTTGAGTAGTCTATTTATGAATCAGTGCCCTGTACATATTAATCAACATTCTAACTTGGTCTCTGTTCAACCTGATAACTGTATTTGCTACTGTCTCACTAGTCTCAAAGTTTGTTTGCAATCTGTCCTTGCATTTTCACCTATCTTGATGTTCTTTATGAGCCCATGATACAAGTATTATCTCATACAATCTGCATCCTGGATCTTCTCTCATAGTCAGGTACACCCATTCACCTCGTCTGCTTTCTCGTCTCCTTCCACTCAAGAGTGTCTCGGAGCTTACACTAGACTTGCCGGTAATATTTTTCAGTTCCTGTTTTCACTCATCCACAAGTAAATTATCAACTCTAGCTGTACCTAACTATCAGATCACATTATTAATTCCACTTGCTCTAATTTAGTTATGTACACTCTAAGATTTCTGGGACCTCTGATTGGAAGATTTATCGTATCTCACAAATGGTGCACTAAATCACCAAATATCTCCAGCTCTAAACTTGGTACATACAAGTTGATTCCTTGTTCCCGAGAATAAAACCATCTACAGTATGTAGCACACCAAGTTAATCTGACTTTCTTTCTAGACTCGACCTGATACCCAGAATTCCCTAGAAGGTTTCAGCACCTCGAAAAGTTGGTCAAACCTTTACGCACCTACACTCTCTAACAAGATAGGTGTATCCAGGACCACAGTTGATACTCCTATAATAATTTCTTTTCCACTGATATGTTAACCAAATGTTACTCACTACAACCTCCAACTTCAAAACAAAATTTACCAGCGGTAGGTCCAAAAGCAGTCGGTGTGGATGTCATAGCCCCAGTCACAGTAAGTCATTAGATTTTCTTCATAGAAACGACTGCACCCAAAGTCATGAAATGTCCACTGATCCTATCTATTAGAGTAATATGGTACCATTTTAATTTGTAGATGTAAAAGTGTGTTAGTAAACGCTATAAAAGTCGCATTTTTGGTCCGATTTTGTTAAAATTTTAATGTAGGTTCGTTTTTAAGAAACGCTGGATAAATTCATAAACGAGAAAAAAATTATCTATAACTTTCAAAATGATGGCAGATTTTCCAATTATAATAACGTTTTGAGAGAAATTTTTGACCGTACGTCGTACAATATATTATTTTGTGCAGCTTCAAAATCTGCATCGAAGAAACCCACACATATTATATGACCTAGAAAATAATAGGATATTTACTGTAAAACATAACCTCAAAATTAGAAGCAAAATCGGCAATAATAGCTTCAGCAGTCAGAAATTAAGTAAAACATAGCTTATAAGTAGGTGTTGCGATGAGTTAAATGTGATTTAAAAAAAGTTGACGAATTTCAAAATGTCGGCCTTTTGAGACAACCTCTAGTTTGATATAAAGTCTGTTCTTAGAAGTCTGTAATAGATAATTTTTCACTCAGGTGCTCACTTTAGTGAGTACGGAGGTGGTAATTCAGAGAGATATAGTCTTGGTTTAGATCTATCTCTTTCCTATCAGTTCTCTTTTGACCAACTCTTGTTTCCTTCCGACCCAAAGACGCTATTAGAATATTCGAGAGCTAGTGGTCTTTACTTTATATTCTTTTCTTCCTTTTTTATAAGGTAATGATGACCGCAAAATTACTTTTTGTATAATAAATTGAGTCCAAACTTCTACCTCATCCTGTATAATAAAGTAACATAAACTTCTACTTAATCCTCAGGGGCTCATCTATAGTGAATACGAAAGTGGTTACCCCTAGGGACCCTCGTTGGATCTACACCATTTTATGTAGTCTTGGGTTAGATCCCTCACTTTCATCTTTCCTTTCAGGCCTCTCTTGACCAACTCTTGTTTCCTTCCGATGCTGACGATGTATTGGAGGGCAAGGGTTATTTACTTTGTTCTTTTAAGATGAGGATGACTAAAGGTTTTCAGCTATTAATCAACAAGAAAAAAAAGTCATTTTGTGCAACCGCCGATGTATGTATAATTCTAGGTCGAGAAAAGAGAGAGAGAGAGAGAGAGAGAGAGAGAGAGAGAGAGAGAGAGAGAGAGAGAGAGAGAGAGAGAGAGAGAGAGAGAGAGAGAGAGAGAGAGAGAGAGAGAGAGAGAGAGAGAGAGAGAGAGAGAGAGAGAGAGAGAGAGAGAGAGAGAGAGAGAGAGAGAGAGAGAGAGAGAGAGAGAGAGAGAGAGAGAGCATAAAATAAATTCATAACCAATCACCTACATTCTACATGCATGCCAAATATAATTTATGTTATATAGATGGACATTAAGACCAAGACAATTCCACACACGTACAGTTATGAGCGGAGTGAGAGGGATTTATTGAACGTAAAGACAGTTACGAGAGCCGAGTTACTAATACGAGGAAATCCATCTCGTAGATGCTATTTCATTTATGCACATTTCATAGCCCTGGGTGTCAGAATATTCATAAGAGAGATCACAATAAGAATCTGAAATATTCTTTAGGAATTCCTTAATAATAGTAAAAACAACAGTTCAGAGAATATCGGCGAAGATCAGTCAAGCTTTTTATCGGCTGAAGAACTGTAATTTCGCCTAAATACCTTAGAGCCCAGGTGCGTCTACGACCATGAAAACATCAGATGACAACATGAAAGTATCAAGTTGCATGGAGAAAGTGTTTTGGCTAGGTGCAGCTGCAAAACTTTCTCCCGTTTTCTTTAATCTTCAAATACTGTAGTTTTGTCTTATAGCGTACATTTGTTATCAGTTCTATCTAGTTACTATGATTTGACTCAAGTCGATGAGATCATAAACAAAGCAATAACTCTCTTAATGTTAAACAGCTGTTACGAGTGTTGGTTGAACTTTCTTTGAAGTTTTATCTACTTCCTGCTTGCCTAATATGTACACATAATTAATAATCCTTCCTTGTACGTGCGTTATATGTTTGAGAATATACATACTGTTTATAACAAGTTGTCCAGCCCTGTCATGAAACTAACCCATGCTTTATGTGTACCTGTGCAGAGATGAAACAGACTTCAGTCTTTACGCATGTGTCGGCATCAATCACTGATTGGTCTCATAACTGCGTAAATCTTAAATTCCACTGACAGGTTCAGGGTCCGATATTTTATTTTTATAAATATAGCTTTTACATTTAAGGTAATGACTTGGGTTTGAAATCATTTAGTGCAGAAATAAAAGTTGCATATTTGGACTTTTAATATTGTGGTAAATTTAGCTAATTTGATCAAATAGACAAAGGTATTTAATATAACAATTTTTACTTTATGACATAATCATGGCAAAGAAAAATTATGTGATGATGAAAAAAAAATCTATATATAGTTTTTTGTTGATATTATATTTGAGATTTTTAAAAATGCGTTTCAGAATTATTATGTCTGCATGTCTTTTATACAGTGCAAATAGTATTTTTTCGATAACTTAAATTTTAAAATAGATAAAATAGGATCAAAAGTAGAAATTTTAACTTGATGAAATATGTATATACCAGAGTTATTCAAAAAGAAATAGACGCTTTTCTACATCAAAAAATTGAAACTACATAATTTATGCTGGTCATGTTGGCATTACTGGGCAGTTAATAAACTAAAAGTTTTATTTTAACAACTGATTGTTGGATCATTGTTGCAAGATAACTCTTGATTTTGTTTATTTAAAAATGGGTAATAGTAGCGTTGAGAAGGCTTTTTGTGTGTTTGAATTAGAGAAAAATCAATCAGTTACTTTAGTCCAACGCAGTTTTAGGACGCGCTTTAAAAACTCCCACCATGTAGACAGTCTATTTATGATTGGCATAAGAAATTCAAAAATACAGGTTGTTTGTGCAAATCAAAAAGTACTGGGAGGCCATCGCTGAAAGAAGATCGTGTGCAACAAGTTCGAGCTTCTATCCTGCGCGGTCCAAAAAAGTCAACGTCCAGGATAAGTGTAGAACTTAGTATTCCACAGCCAACTGTTTGGAGGATTTTGAGAAAAGTCTAATTATGAAACCTTTAAAGCTACAGCTGTTGTAAACATTACGTGTTGATGAGAAGGAGAAACGTTTGGCGTTCTGTATTGACATGCAGACACGTTTTGAAGATCCAGACACCACTGGATTCATTGATCGACTAATCTTTTGTGACGAATCAACGTTTCATATTAGTGGAAAGGTTAACAAACACAACGTGCGTATCTGGGGAACAGAAAATCCTAGAGTAATTAATTGTTGAATATGAAAGGGATTCTCCTAAGATAAACGTCTTTTGTGCTGTATCAAAGCAAAATATATAAGGGCCTTTCTTCTTTCAAGAAAGAACGGTCAGAGGCTCACCCTACTAAATGGCTTATCCCTCAACTAGCGGAAGACAGTGATGACTACACTACATATTTGTTCAAGATGGTGCTCCACCGCATTAGCACCATGATGTCAGAGAATATCTCTTTGTGCAATTACCGGATCGCAGGATTGGTCGTGCAACTTGCGACAATATGCCACTCATGCGTTGGCCACCTCGCAGTCAAGACTTGACCCCATGCGACTTCTTTCTGTGGTGTTACGTTAAAGATCAAGTTTGTATCCCCGCCCCCACCGCCATTACCATTGAGTCTCTTGGAATTAAGGCAGCTCATAACAAGAGCTATAGAAAGAGTTGTCGTTAATACCACATAGTCTGGTCAGAACTTGTTAAGTTATATGAGCCGTGTAACCCGTGGGGCTCATATAGAACATATATAACACTGTACAAAAAAACTTGGAAATGTCCTCTTTGTAATGCTACTATTTATTTTCTATTGATTAAAACCATTTTACTTTGTTAATTAAAAAGTGTCTCTTTCTTTTTGAATAAACCTGTATTTAATTACTTAGTACGTCCTCAGCGTAAATCGAATTTGAGTAATATCGAGCTTTTAATGACGGTGTCAAAGTTCGTTTTTTATGCCAATTACTTCTGAACCGTAATAATATTTACGTTCGGTTTCGCACACGGGATTGCGTAATTAATTTTCACATTTCACTAAAATATGAAAGAAATCGGAAGAGTCGATTTTGAGAAATTACACATTTAAAACATCCCCTGGCGACATTTTTGAGAGATTGCGAACAAATGTTTTGTTTGACTACACATGAATGAAATTCGATTTAAATCATTATAGACGATTTTGTGAAATCGTAATTTTGTTAATTTTTCTTATGACAGTACTTCCAATTTGTGAGTTATCCAAAAAAGGTCTAAAACTGCCCGAGAGATTTTTTTTTTTTTTTTTTTATATTTATTTATTTCATTTCAAATTATACATTAAAACTAGTCTTACAGACTAACCATCAATTTGCCTCTAAATTGTATCTTATATCCAATAAGTCTCTAAATTGTATCTTATATCCAATAAGTCACCCACCAGTGACCCAAAGTTATTATATCACCCAATGTTTACCAACAACCAAACACTTAGACTAACTCAAAAGGTTTTGTTCTCTTCAGTCTTCTGATTAAATCGCGGTTGTCAAGAAGTTGTACTGCCTCCTCATTTACATGATGTTTCAAACGAGATTCGTGCTTCACAGCAAACCTTTTTATTTCAGTAGAAACATCTGGAATTCCAAGATCCCTATGTAAATCAATATTTCGAATGTACCATGGAGCGTTGACCATGTTCCGTAATACTCTATTTTGAAAAGTTTGGATCTTTTCAATGTGGCATTTTTTGGCACAACCCCAGAGTTGTATACCGTATACCCAGACAGGTTTCAAAATCTGATTATAAATTAATATTTTATTTTGTATTGACAATTTAGACTTACGTCCCAAAAGCCAATACAGCTGACTGTATTTGATTTTTAGTTCAGTTATTTTCTTTTTTACGTGTTCATTCCAATTTAACTTGGTATCCAATGTCATACCCAGGTACCTTGCTGTATTTTCACATGGAATTTCAACTCCATTCAGTTTTACTATACAATGATTCTTTATATTTCTATTTGTGAAATTGATGTGAGCAGATTTCCTCTCATTTATCTTAATTTTCCACTTCTTAGTCCATTGATAGATGCTATCGCTTGCTTTTTGAATTCTGTTGGTAGCTTCTCCTAAGCTTTTGCCAACTGCCAATAAGGCAGTATCATCTGCAAATGTAGCTACAGTTACATTTTCTATTTGTGGTAGATCACTTGTATAGAGCAAGTACAATATAGGGCCCAATACGCTACCCTGAGGTACACCAGCATTCATCTCTCTTAGTTCCGAATATTCATCTTCCTGTTTAACTCTAAATAGTCTGCCAGATATGTATGACGTTAACAGATCCACATATTGTTTTGGTAGTACTTTGTTTAATTTATGGATAAGGCCCTCATGCCAAACTTTATCGAAGGCTTGTGCCACGTCTAAGAAGATGGCAGAACAAATTAATTTTTCTTCTAATGCTTTTTCAATTATATCTGTTATCCGATGGACTTGGTCTATTGTTGAGTGGCTCTGTCTAAAACCAAATTGATGGTTTGGAATTAAATGTTTACATTCTATGATAGGTTTTAGTCTTTTTAGCAGTAATTTCTCGAAAACCTTTGAAATTATTGGTAGCAATGAAATAGGCCTATAGGATTTGGTATCATTTGGTGGTTTACCTGGTTTTTGAATCATGATGACTTCGGCTACCTTCCAAATACCAGGAACATGTTTTAATCTGAATGCTGCGTTTATTAAATAGGTCAATAACACCACACCTTTCCTGGGCAGCTGCTTCAAGATCTCTCCTGTAATGAGATCAAAACCTGGTGCTTTTTTAGGATTTAGGTTAGTCTTAATCTCGTTGAAAACTTCTTTCCAAGTAACTAGTTTTATATTTGTTTCTTCGAGAATTTCATTACCCTCTATCATGTCAACTGAGAAAATGTCATGAGGTTGGAATATTTCAGCCAAACAATCAGCAAACGTTTCTGCTTTCTGCCTGTTATTTTTTGCCCAGGTGCCATCAGACTTTTTTATTGGAGGAATTTGAGTATTTGGTCTTTTTATTCTTCTCGTTGCTTTCCATAATGAGTAAGATGTCTCTTTATCTGCTGTTAAATTTTCAAGGAAATTATTGACGGATTCTTCATTAAGTTTTTGAATTTCCCGTTTCAGACTTTGCGTTTTATTGTTAAGGATATTCTTATCAGAAGGGTCTCGCGTCTGTTGCCATTTTTTTCTCGCTCTTCTTTTTTCTTTGACTAGTTCCTTTATTTTGAGAGGGTAATTTTTGCCTACTGTTTTGTGAGTATACTCCTTAGTATTATTCCATGCTGCTTTCTGGATGATGTTGATAAATTTCTCTGCTTCTGTTTCAAGTTGCTGCTTTGTTCTTAATTGGATATTTAAATTAATCTCACGATCCAATTCTATTCCAAAACTAATCCAGTCAGTTGTATGGTTGACTAGTCTGGGTTTGTTCTCTTTCTTGATAATGTTTTCCCTCAGTACTAAAATTACTGCTGAGTGATCTGAACTAAGGTCGATATTATCCTCAATATCCACAAAGTTTTGGGACACCCTCTTTGATATGAAGAAATCCAAGAGATCGGGAACTTTTTTTGGATCTGTGGGCCAATAAGTTGGCTTCCTTGTAGAGTGGTGGCTGCATCCCATTTCTATGATAGCTTCTCTGAGTTCCTTGCCTTTAGATGTTGTTATTCTTGATCCCCAATCAACATGTTTTGCATTATAATCTCCACCCACTATAAATCGGTCACCCATATGCTGTAGAACCTTTTTATACTCTGGTTTTTTAAGATTATATCTTGGTGGGCAATATAAAGCACCAATAGACAATTTTTGTTTAGAGGACGTTACTCCAACTACTGTAAGCTGCATTTGTGAACTCTGGAGATGACACTCTTCATGATGGTTAATATTATCTTTTATTATTATGGCACTTCCTCCTTTCGCTTTGTTGTCGGGGTGGTTTGATTGGTAAACCTTGTATCCTCCTATCTTCAAATAAGACTGCTTAGTTAAGTGTGTTTCCGTGACAAGACATATGTCAATATTTTGCGTGTTTAAAAATACTTCTACTTCTTGTTTTCTATTTTGGATACCATTAGCATTCCAGGTTGCTATTCTCAAATCCCACATGTCAGTTAATTTCCTTTATAGATTTCTCTCCGGTGTCCTTAAATTCGCTTCTATCTAACCTTTCTATAAGTTTATTCAGCGTATATGTTATGTCCTGCATCATCTGAATCAGGGGAACCTGCTCAGTTTGCTTTATTAACTCCGATCGTATTTCGTTAGCTTTAACTGTCTGAGCATATGAAACCTGGTTGGTAACTTTTCTGGATGTGAATGTTCGATTTTGAGGATTTTGAATTCTTTTACTTTTAATTATTTCATTTCTTCTTTTCTGTAGCTCTTTTGCTACTAAACAGCCACGGTAGCTAGCGGGGTGTGCCTCCGCACAGTTGGAGCACTTAGGCGCAGTATCCCTTGGCTTGCTGCATTCAACAGTTAAATGTTTGCCAGCACACTTAACACAGTTAGCTTCTCGTTGGCAATATTTTTGAGTGTGCCCATATCGCTGACACCTTTTGCACTGAGGAATTAGTTTGTCATTCCTGAGAGCTTCAATCTTAACTCTCATATGGCATATGTGTTCTATTTCATATATTTTTTTAATATCTTCAGAGTTTTCAAATGTTAATATGAACATAGGAAGTATGGTTTTAATCTCTATGCCATTTTCTTTTGTTTTCTTGATTTTGTTTGCCACATCAATAATCCTAAAATCTCTATTAATTAATTCATTTTTAATCTCTTCAGGATTACATGATGGATGCAAATTCCTGGCCATGACTCTTATAGGTCTCGTTTGTTTATTCTCATAGGAATGCCATTTTAGTTTATGCCATAGGAATTCTAGTTTATGATTGTTTACGAATTTAGTTAAATCTCTATATTCCAGTTCAGTATCAACATTGATTTTCAATTGGTTATTATTCATTAGATTAGCTCTAAAGTTAATCTTTCTTGATTGCAAGGCTCGACTTATTTCAATATAGTCCCCTACGTTGCTCAATATTACAGGCGGTGGTTTATGTTTTTTGACAACATCTAATTTTTCTTGGGGTACCAATCCATTACTTTTATTTTGAGGGGACGTTTCAGGAGACGTTTCAGGACTATTTGCTGCTTTCCTTTTTTTTGTTCTTCTCTTTTTATTTTTATTTAAAATCCAGTCTGTCTCCCTTGAGAGTTCCTCTTCTTCTGTGAAATACTGTCTTTCATTTTGCTCATCAGTTAGTGTATATGCATTGGTTCCATCCAATAGCGTCAGCTTTCTTTCCAACTCCCCTATACGCTGCTGCAAATTGGTAACAGTTTGTTCAAGTTCTCTTCTTGCCTTTTTTTCTTCTTGCCACCTATCATAGTAACCCATTAACTGAGGATTTATTTCCGTTGATTGCAATTTTACTTCGTCCAACTCATTTTTCTCTTGTCCAACTTTGTTGTCTAAATATGTATCTTGGCTTTCTGGAGATCTCTGTAATAAGCCACTTTTTCTAAAAGGATCTTCATCCTGTTTCTTCAAAAAACTTGTAGCACTTGTAGCATCACGTGCCCGAGAGATGACTATAATATTCTCACGTCCAAATTTTATTAACATCGGTCCATGCGTTTGAGATGTTAGACAGACAGACATTACTCTAAAAACTCAAGCGACCACAAAACGGATGCATTAGTAAAAACTTCTCATTGGTTTTTTTACCTATCAGATAACGTTCTCTAACAATACGTTTATGTGAGAAAGTAAAAACATAACTTCTAACACTAATTTAGTGTTGTTTGGAGGAGGGGGTTCCATGGTATTTATATATTTAGTTATTACCCAGCTCTGTCAGCCGTAAACAGCCCTCACGACTACATGAGTGTTCGAAAATGTGACATTTCCTCACAACTCCCTTCCTCACGGTTCATTTTATAGTTTCTTATTCACCATGAATGGAATTTCGTGCTTTCTCAACAATTATTCGGCATAATTAGCCTTGTACTCAATTAAACCGATAAGTTCCCAGTAATTTGGAAATGTCGATTTCCTCTTGGTCCTTTGTTAAATGAATTATATTGCTTTCTTTCAATTTTATACTTCAAGGTTGGTAGTCATAAGAACTTTGCCTGAATATCCTTTTGCTTAATCCAATCCACGTCTGTTATTATCGGTTGAAAAACTTATTATTATTATTTTTTAAACAATAATAATAATAAATAATGAAAAAATAATTGTTGTGTCCGGATGACATTCTCAACTTCCTTCACCATCCATCCACCCATAACGATTTTTAAATTTAACCTTTCCTTTAAAATTCAGTTTCAGAAAGATTTGGAAATTTTTGTATAGCTTTCGCTTTTAAATACCTATATGTATTCGAAACTGTTTTACCAAATCTTATAATTACCTGGACACCTACAATGATTAAAATTTGGCAATTGGCCCTGATTAATCAGTACGCAATTTAGCCTAAGGCGTTTGAATTTGGGAGCTCAATCTATACCATTTTTACTGTTTCTTATTATAGTATAATACTTAGTATTAAAAAAGTTATTTAATAAGTCAAAAAAAGAATGTTAGTGCGGTAATCAGTTTTGAGTTCATATGAGTAAAAAAATTTTTGTCAATGACGTCTGTCTGCTGTCTGAACTGTGCTCTACAGCCCAAACGTGTCTGCCTGTTGTCTGAACAGTGCTCTACAGCCCAAATGTATCTGTCTACTGTCTGAGCAGTGATCTACAACCCAAACATGTTTATCTGCTGTCCGAGCAGTGCTCTACAGCCCAAACATGCCTGTCTGCTGTCTAAGAAGTGCTCTACAGCCCAAATGTATCTGTCTACTGTCTGAGCAGTGATCTACAACCCAAACATGTCTGTCTGCTGTCTGAGCAGTGATCTACAACGGTACAACCCAAACATGTCTGTCGGCTGTCTGAGCAGTGATTTACAACCCAAACGTGTCTGTCTCATGTCTGAGTAGCAGTACTCTAAAACCAAAACGCGTCTGTCTGCTGTCTGAACTGTGCTCCACAACCTAAACATGTCTGTCTGCTGTCTGAACTATGCTCTAAAGCCTAAACATGCCTGTCTGCTGTCTGAGCAGTGCTCTACAGCCCAAATGTATCCCTCTGTTGTCTGAGCAGTGCTCTACAGCCAAAATGTATCTCTCTGTTGTCTGAGCAGTGCTCTACAGCCCAAACATGTCTGTCTGCTGTCTGAGATTGGTTCTACCAGCCCAAATCTACATGTCTGCTGTCTGAGCAGTGCTCTAAAGCCAAACATGCCTGTCTGCTGTCTGAGCAGTGCTCTAAAGCCTAAACATGCCTGTCTGCTGTCTGAGCAGTGCTCTACAGCCCAAATGTATTCCTCTGCTGTCTGAGCAGTGCTCTACAGCCCAAATGTATCGCTCTGTTGTCTGAGCTGTGCTCTACAGCTCAAATGTATCTCTCTGTTGTCTGAGCTGTGCTCTACAACCCAAATGTATCCCTCTGTTGTCTGAGCTGTGCTCTACAGCCCAAATGTATCCCTCTGTTGTCTGAGCTGTGCTCTACATCACAAACATATCTATCTGCTGTCTGAGCAGTGCTCTACAGCCCAAATGTATCGCTCTGTTGTCTGAGCTGTGCTCTACAGCTCAAATGTATCTCTCTGCTGTCTGAGCAGTGCTCTACAACCCAAACATGTCTGTCTGTTGTCTGAGCAGTGCTCTACAGCCCAAATGTATCGCTCTGTTGTCTGAGCTGTGCTCTACAGCTCAAATGTATCTCTCTGTTGTCTGAGCTGTGCTCTACAGCACAAACATATCTATCTGCTGTCTGAGCAGTGCTCTACAACCCAAACATGTCTGTCTGCTGTCTGAGCAGTGCTCTACAGCCCAAATGTATCGCTCTGTTGTCTGAGCTGTGCTCTACAGCTCAAATGTATCTCTCTGTTGTCTGAGCTGTGCTCTACAGCACAAACATATCTATCTGCTGTCTGAGCAGTGCTCTACAACCTAAATATGTCTTTGATGTTTGAGCAGTGCTCTACAGCCTAAAAGCGTAGACTAATATTAATCTAATTTATTGTGTGGGGTATATTTGACTTCTTCTAGGGACTTTTTTAAAATTTGTTTGTAACTCAAAATTTGAGGGTATCTGTTATAGCTAAAAATATACAAAATTACAATATGTCACTGAATTTTAATCAGAAAAGTAAAGCATTGTTGACGATTCATGAAGCGACATTCATTTTCAAACATCTTCTATTTTTACTTTCGTGAGAAATTAACCCTGTTTTTAAAACTTCAAAATATTGAGTTAATAGAATTATGTTAATATTACTACGTTATTGTCAACTACTACTATATTAATTTCAAAAATAGTGTACTCTTGTTTAAAGAGTTTAAACGTTAGATGAAACATCTTCAGAACCGTGGAAAAGACGTTATTGTCACTTTTATCTCATCACGGTGCTTTCTTTAGGCTTACTGACTAATTGGAAAGTAAAACTTTTGTGATTCGTTACGTCAGATGAATGCATGAATGTCTGGTTTAATTTCGTTATAGCATGATTATTTCCGTATTTTTTAGGCATAATTAATAAATTCCGTTTTTTAATGGCGGCATATTATTAACGATTTGATCAAAAAGAGCAAAATCGTTGAAAATCCAGAAAATCGGATCACCGAAAGGGAATATTACTTTTTCATTGTGCATATACAGGTGTGCGACAAGAAAAAAAAAATTTTTTTTTTCATTGAAATAATTCATTTTTAAATGCCCTGAACTCAACAAAATTTGACTTTTGATTGATTTCTGATCCTCTAATCATATATATATATATATATATATATATATATTTTATATTTATATTTAAATATATCCTATTATTTGTTTCACATGTGCTTCTTTCTTAGTACGTATTTAACTGAAATTGAAGTTTTTTTTATCAGTTACCTCTAAACTATAATTTTCTCTTTCTTCAGAAGTGGCACACCTTATCCCCATTCATCTTGGTGGAACTCACATTTAATCTAAAATTGAACAAAATCGGAAAATCACTTCTTCTTCTTCTTCTTCTTCTTCTTCTTCTTCCCCCACCTTTAAATAAAATGTTTTGAGAATAATTTATCTTTTAAGACAAGACATATATTATGATGGAATATATATTATGGAATTCAAATTAGAAAACAGCATTTTACAAATGTAAGAAATAACGCGAAACTTATTTATCAACCATGCCATCAATTAATCGTCTGTTGTTTTAGTTCACATTATAATAATAGTTCACTATTACAGTAGCATATATTAATTTAAATCAAAAGGAATTATTGTGTTAGAAAATAAAATAAAATAAAATGTTATAAACTTAAAACTTCTCGCTCTTCTCAAAAATCCACGTTGACGTTTTTATTCTCCATCTCAACATCTTCCCCCACAGGCTTGTTTAAATATTGGCAACCATCGTTACTGCCGATTTTGATAAAACCAGAATTTTGTGTAACCCTAATTTTGGGTTAACGAAGAAATGAAGAAGAAGTAAAGTCTAGCCACATAAACAAAATATGCTCAAGTATTAAATTTGATCAAAATTCGTCCATTCGTTTAGGTTGTAGAGAACTAAACGTACGTCAAACAAACATCATTTAAAAAATCACTTTTTGGGGGCCAATTATCTCATAAAGGTTTTTATATTCGTAAAAACTCGACTTCGATTTATTCCACTAATCACTTTACTTCGTCTAAACTACGTTATAATATGTGAAATAGTAAAAGTAAAATTTGCAAATAGAATTTCTGTTCTTCACAAAAAATCTTTATAAACATAACACCACATGATGTAGTGCTACTTTAATATGCATTTTTCTATGTATCCTGTTTAATTTTCATCTTTGTATGTAACAGCTGGAAGAGATGAAGAGTAAAGACCGCCACATCTCTGAACTTGAGCGCGAACTACATCTCCTGGCTACACGTCTGAACGTCCAGAGGCAACTCCAAACGTCTTTCAGGGATGCCAGTAGATCCAGACTCAACTCGGATTCTTCCTCCAGATTACGCCTGGACGCCGAGAGGGTGAGCGCCTACTAAACTGCTTCATGTGCCATTTTATGTTTCGTTTTTATCTTCATTTTCAATGCATTCTTTGTGAATTCTTTTTATGTTTTAACGGGCCTCATTTTTCGTAGTAGCTTTCATTTTTATTTAATCACTATTCTAATTCATTTTGATGGTTTTCTATATTTTTGCGTTGAAAGATACTTTCACAGCAGAATTTTTTTTATGCTTGTGCAGAGAACTCCGCGCATTTTTTTCTTTTTTTCTTCGTATTCATATATTATACACAAGAAAGAAAGTAAAAGACTATCCTGAGTATAATATTACGATTTCACACTCTAGACTTTAAATTTCAAAATTTTGAAAGAAGCCTTTTACAAACTATAAAACTATATTTATTTAATATACAATGAAATAAGATGAGTTCTGATAGAAATATATCTACATAATATATGTATTAAATTCATTCAATTATTTTTAACATTTGTTTAAAAAATAAAACAAACAATAAAAGTAGATAAATATCTGTTATTTAAATTCAGAGCTAAAAATTCTTACGGTACAAAATCAAACTAAAGTATTTGAAGTTACATAATTTGGCCAATTTTAATTAAAATCATTAAAAGGAACTGGTGAAAATCAATCGTTGTTATGAATTAAACCATAAAACGAAATTTGCATTTAGATCGAACTTATTATTTTTTTTAATCTTTAAAACGAATAGTTGTGCTAAATAGGTAAAAATATAAATTTTGTCAACTTCTTCCATAACATTTTAATGGCGTACAAACCATTTGACTCTGCTTAGCCTATTATGTTTCATAATTTTCACATATTTATTTCATTTCTCATTGTCTGCTTACCATATTTTAAAACTGTACATATCTATTTTTTCCATTTCATAACTACGTTTTAGGGTGGTTGGTGTTGGTTAGATATAATTGTTAAAATATTTAATAGTTTCATTTGCCATAACTAAATGTACTGCGGCCTATTTCAGAAGAAACTGGTTTACAATGGTAACCTAGTCTTTAAATTTAATGTTGTTTTTACTTTCAAATTACAGTATGTCTGTTGTGTTTTGTCACTCATTATCTTACGAACATTACAATTGTGATTAGGGTGTTCCACCTAATTACTAGAATTTGTACTAAGGGTTGTGGAAGGCTGTAGGGAGGGTGAAAATCGTAATCGTTATCTTCTAAACAGATGGTCCAACTAATATATTTTTTAACTAATAAAGGTTAAATAACATGGTTTTTCGATTTCGATTAAATAGTTCACATGGAACTACCTTAGATCCGAGATGTCCAGTCAAGGTAAAGCAAATCATTGGTTTTGTACATTTTGAATTTGGGCTTATTGTAAATTAAATATTACATCCCTTTAAATGAAAACGTCCCTTTATTCTTATTTCCTTCTTTTAAATATTATCTCCCAATAAATAGGTTAACTTGAAAATGGCGTATCAAAAAACCTCATCGAAAAATGTATACATAAAACAATTACTAACGAAAAACTATTTCAATTTAAATCAGGTTTAATCTAAGATTGAAAACATTTAAAGGGATATTATCAATAAAACTGCCAACATTTTGGATTTACAAAAGTTTTATAGAACAGCTGCACTAAAAACTATAGTTTACTAGTTTTATACGGTTGTATAGACAGTCGGAAAATATTGACGAAAAAGTAAAATGGAATGTTGGGAGTTGAGTTGACTTAAGGATTTTTGTGGACTGTTTTAAATCCTGCTCTAACTTCTTAGAACATTTTCTAACTATCTCTAAATAAATTTAAAAAATAATATTATTGTTAGAGTTTTTGAAATCTGTTGATGGGTTTCAAAACAACGACGGTTTAGTGGCCCTGGAAATACTATTAAAGTACGTTTCATAAGACGTTGAATGCAGTAAAGTTGTCGTATTATTATATCACTATTGGTCAAATCACTTTGATGTCACACACAGTAAAAAGAAACTCGTTTCCCCAGCTGTACACTAACGTGGTAGAACGTATTTTTCTATGCAAACTCTATCCGCTAGTTTTTAAATTTACCACTGGTAATTTTTAATGTTTTGGTTTTTAGCATTGGTTTTACAGCTGCTAAATATTTCGCTCATCTTTATGGTATGAATTTGTGGCTCTAATGTTGCCATCTAAAAACGTCATGGACAATGCTCTATAGAAGCCTCCGACTTCTCCCACACTAGCGCATTCTGAAGGTGAACCCACAAAACTAAAACTTTTCAGCCCATATATTGAGCTTCAAATTATCACTTTTTAAATTTTTAATCTTTATATTCTATCCAAATTTTGACTCAAATGTAACTAAAAGTTCAGTTCTTCGATGTTTACATCTTTATTACTTTCTAACTGTACTTGGGTGTCAAAAGATAACATTTATAATTTTGGGCGACACCTCTGTTATTATTATGATGGAATGATTGTCAAACTATACAAAATAACCTTCAAGTGGAAGGTGAAACCTATTTAAACTGCTACCACCATATTTAAATTACACTTCTACTTTATTTTTGGCATACTTGTTCAAGAATTCATGTTTTAAACAATCGGACAAAAATTGCTACAGCTAGAGAGTTTACAAATGCACGTTTATAAATACAGTCATTTTATAAATGGCGTCAAGTTACTCTTATTTGTTGATGCGCTTTCTTGAAGGAAAGTGGTTCGTTAAAACATAAAAAGATGTTTCACAACAAGAAAATCGGTTGAGCTTAAAACAAAATCTATAATTACTGTGGCCAGTTATAAGTCAGTGATTAATCGTAAATGAAGTGTGGTGAGTGCAGTGATTTTTTGTCATCTATTTAGATTTTAAACAATGTTTTTTTGAGTGAATTATGTTTTATAGTGTTTAAATATTTATTTTCAGATTGTGCCAAATATATATGTAGGTAGGTTTAACAGAATATTATACATAAGGATTGTAGTTTTTACAACTCTTCGCAGAAGTTATAGAATTTTATTTGTGATTTTAGTAAAACCATTTTAGCTTCACATGCATAGACTTTTAATTTTATTATATTTGTGTATAGTCTTAGATATTTAAAAAATATCCAGTAGTTGTTCTATCGTGAAATTTCTTAGTGTAACTAAAAATATAGCTCCAAATTTAAATGGTGATTTTCTACTAAAAATGACCTCTACAATCACATAAATTGAAGAGGAGGACTAAAAACTTTCCTAAATTGAATAATTATAAAAACTCTTTTTTTTTAATAGAAATAATCCGTGGTAGTGGACTTTTAAAATAGGACTAACTTTAAAATAAATTAGGGGTTTTGCCTTTTTTCATATAAAAGAATATTAATTCAAATTTAATAAAATGTTACATAGCTAAGTCTGCGAAGAGAAAGTAATACAATCTAATATTTTATCAAATTGCGTTATTTTTGTGAATTTTAATAATCTTATAAATAATATATTATTTATATCAATCTATTATAGAATTTGTATGTATTTGTATTTTAATAAACAATTTTGTTATTGAATTTGTTTTGAGTTTTTACCCTTTGTGTTTAATCATTCAGACTAACGAAGGTAGGCTTTTCTTAAATGATGTCAATAAACTGGGTAGAAACTTTTTTGAATTATTTTTGCTGACGCTTTAGTAATAAATAAAACACAAAATATACTAAATGTTCTTCATTACTCTTTATTTTTGTAAACTCTATATGAAATAATGAAATGATCTTAAAAAAAACTTCGGAACTCTCCAAGAAAATTTTTTTTTAGACAATATTGATGTCGCCAGGGCTGTTGATTTTCTTTTGTAAAACTTGTGCGTAGTGATGTTATCGGTAAGTATCATAGTGAACCTATCAAATAGTTATCTATTGTCTTAAGAAAGTTTTTTTTAATGATTTTGTTTTTGTTCCTTTTTGTCTAAACAGTGCTTCTTCTATAGAACACCGGGAACCTGGCTTCAAGGTACCCATTATCTTGCCAAATTATTAAAATATTATTTATTGTTGTAGGTTGAATAATAAACAAAACTCGCAAAAATTTTAAAACTTCCATTAGACGGTAAACTTTTAAAGTGATGACGTTATGTAATTACAACTCTAGTGTTCATAACTGCATACTACCAAATGAAGGAAAACATAATTTTCCGTAATATACACATTATTTGTAACAAATCGGCGTTTCAGTGAGAAAGTAACCATCTTCAGTTGTTACATATAAACACACCGTCTTGGTATTGAACTGCAAAGAAGGTTTCTGTACAACTAACAACTGAAGATTGCGACTTCGTCGATGAAGCGTCGTCTTATTACAAATAAATTGTTTATTGTGGAAAATGATGTTATCTTTTACTTAATGATTAAAATTTCCACAAGTATTCATCATTTGAAATGAATAAGTGCGATTAATTTAGTTTTTAAGAGGAATTTACAGTAGGAAAAAAAAACACTTCTGTATTAAATACAATTTTATGGTTTGCTTATGTTAGAATAAATGTATTTTTTAAAAACGTGTATATGTTTTGCCGAACCGCAATAATAAGAAACAAAACTATGATTATAATAAAGCTAGTATGCTAATTATAATACCCTTTAAGATTATAATTAATCTAATATGTTTATCATGATATCCTTTAAGATTTTAATAAATCTATTATGTTTGTGATAAAACCTTGTTAAGATTATAATAGTTATTGGAATCGGAGTTTTGCATTCGTCTTATGACAAGTAATTCCAAATTTTTAGTAATCCGAAATAGAATAATAAAAAAAATCCAAGATATGCCCCAAATGTTCCCATATATCAGATTTAATTAAATTCTGTCTACTCGTTTGGGATGTGCAGAATGGCGTCCATTACACAGACGACAGAAGACCAGACAGGGATCATTCCCAAAACCACGTTTTTAGGACGCAAGGAATCTCAAAACAGATATATCCGCGAAAAAAATTACACTGAACCCATCATACTACGTATATCCGACAGTAAAAATGCTATATAAATCTACATATATATATATATATATAAAACTTGGGCTCAACTCGCTCTTCACCCCCCTCCGTACCACCACTTTATATCCATGGTTGTGCTTAAAAAAATTATACCGAAATAGTTTAAGTCCAAATTAGACTCAATTATACTCTTGCGATGTTTTCGAAACGCACCACCTGCACGTTAAAAATAGAAAGACAAGAGGGTGGCGGAGAGAGAGCTATGAAAGGGTAGAAGTGAAGTTACGATTTTATATGTAAGATCTTGAACAAAAGTTATTTATCCGTGTGTATGAAAAACCAGGGCAATGATTGTGTTTTGTAGTTGATTAATAAGTTTTATTGTTAAGTGTCAGGACAAGTTTGCGACAACTTTCAGGGGTATGATGATCAAATAATTTCACCAGTCTTTCACTTCCACAATCGTTAATTAATTCTATGTACAATCAGTTTGAATTGAAATTGGACAATATCGGATGTAATAGGTTGTGAAAAAAGAAGAAGTTGGTAAACAAAGACCGCATGTCAACCCGTGTGTACGGAATCAACTAAATTAAAAGTTAGATACGGCTGGCGGAGGATAACCGTGTAAGATTATTATATTTTGTATATTTATATAATTTATAGAAGATGTTGTACAGGATGATTAAACGGAAGTTGAGGTAGGGATGTTGCTGACATCTTTGGTTAAATATCAAGACGGGTGTCGATAATATGCGGTCATTCTTAGTTTAGTCTTGCAATGGTTAGGTTATTGAAGACACATTATGTAGAGTAATCAAAATCAGTTGGCTACTGCATGTCATCAAGTCGTATTCTCAGTCCAATGATAACTCCATACCCTGATGCTGCTTATGAAGTCCTGATTGATAATTTGTGATGAATATGGTTGTTTGGGAATAATTTGAGGCTTAGGGTTAAAATGAGAATGGGTAGCTTTTTTTTAGATAATTGAGGAATTAAGAGAATAAAAATAAAAATAAATGAAATTTTACATTGAAAATTAAATCTATTACGTTTCCCTTAAATGGATTAGATTATAATTAATTGGTTAACCTGTTAGCAAACTGTGTAGGAATGAAACGTGTTTTATAAAAGGGGGGAGGGAGGGAGGTTCGAAATGTCTAGACACGCTGTCATTAGTTCCGGGAAAAAAATGTAATAAAATCACACAAAAAACACGAAGTATTCAATTTAGCGCCGAAGCTGAAAGCTACAACACAACTCTTGTTCAGAATAACACAAAAAACATAGAATAAAAAATACATACAATCATACATTGATAAATGACCAAAAGGATGTGTTGCGAAAGATATCACTAACGTATAATATAGTACTAGCGGCTGTTGTTTTTATGGGACATGTCTCGGATATTTACAACTTTCGACGAGTCGACTTTCTAAACCTTTTCTTATGTAGTCTTGGGTTAGATCCCTCTCTTTCATCTTTTCTATCAAGTCTCTTTTGACCAACTCTTGTTCTCTTTCGACCCTGACGGTATTGAGTATTCGAGGGCTAGAGGTCTTGATTGTATATTTTTTCATCCTTTTTTTTATAAGACGATGATGACTGAAACGTTTTTCGCATTTAAACAACAAATTCAAACAAGAATAGTAAAGATAATTACCATCAGCTTAATAATACTAGTATATAGTTAGATACTAATGTAACAAGTTGACAGTTTTAAACTTTCTTTTTTGAAACAAAATTTTCTGTATTTATAAAACAATGTTATAACAGGTTTTATTATAAGCTTATAACATTAGTAGTTTTATGAAACAGGTCCTAGATGTACCTACAAGAATAGTCTGGCCTAAAGTTAGAAAAACATACAGTTACCACCAAGGTTGCTTATTTTCACTTATTAATTTCTCCAGTACCAGGTGATATGTTCCAAGTATGATTGAATAACAAAAGGTTAGTCATTGAACTTCCTCATTGAATACATTAACGCCTGTCTTCTTATCTAATGCAAAACTCTTTACTTTGACGGTAGGTACTGCTGCAGTAGGTCTTGCATCGTTACTTTCTAATCCTTGTCTCATAAAGAAATAATTTACTGAGCTTCTTCATCCCAACTACCAAGCTTAGTTGTGATTTAATGTGAGTCTTTAAACGCCAGCCATTACAAAGAAAAGATTTACTCTTAGGTCGGTCCATCGTCGTAAGAGTATCCGTCAGTTTTAGCCCACTTTTCTTTTCCTGACTCTTAACCCTTTCTGTTACCATCGAAATTTTACACTTTCTTAAATTTCGTGTTTTTAACATTCATTATGACGATACATTTTTCTTATTATTTTTAGAACATCTAATTAATATTAAACAACTAAATTCATAATTATGGATTTATATTCAAAGATTTCAAACCTGTAACAAGAGACAAATAATACAGAGATTCTAAGCATATCTAACGATCCATCCTCTACAGATTAAACCACATACAATAAACAATATTAAATGATTGTCTACGGAAAACGTTCTTAGAAACTAGTAGTTCTGTACAGAGTAGATTGAACTCCTTGGAAGTTCTAATACTTTCAATAAATTGTTTTTTTTTTAGATTCAATGTGGTTACTACCTCAAAGGACACATCAATAATAATCATAGAACAAGAAGTAACAATAGACCTAAATAATACTACAGGTACTGTAAACAGGGACACGACTCGCAGGGAGAAATAATAAAAGTGTAATCTTTATGGGAGGTGTGTTTCTTGCACTGTGATTTTAATTTATCATTAATTAATTGATCAGTAAATCTTACGTTGTACCGATCGGTGTTTTAAAGCGTTGGAATATTGTGACTGATTTAACGGAAAAACGTTATTTTACCCCCACTACGGGTTGTTCTTGTTCGCTGGTGGCACAATATGCGTAAAGGATCCGAATATTGTTTGTATTTTATTTTCAATTCACCTTGATGTATGCAAGTTAAATCAAGTAGTAGAGGAAATCTAAACAGTGTAACTGTTATGTAAATAATTATTTATATTATACTGAAAAAATTTAACTTCATTAAGGACAACATAAAAAATGTAACGTCGGTGTAATTTTTGTATTTTTTGGACACGTAAAACGTCCAGTAAAAAAAAAAAAAAACAATTAAAATTACTTTTTCATTTGAATATTTTTGTACAATTGCTCGTTACACCTAGTTTACACATTATTTTCAATACTTTGGAGACCTGTTGTCTTTATAGTTTGAACACCTACGTCCTTGACTGAGGATTGTGGATTAACCATTTTGAGTTTCCAGAATAGATACTTGTCTATACACCGATCGGGCTACGTGTAAAAACCCTTATTCTTATATTTTATAACGACAGGATCACGCCATTGGCCTTAACTGCGTAATAAATACACAAGCATATTTAAAATTCCAAATGGTTTAGTTCCAGTAAAAACAGAACCTCTTATCGCTCAGTCTGAAAGTATTATGTTATATTAATATAAAAAACAATTCAAAAATATTTTACAAGACTCATGATCAAAGCTCATTTGATGGTCTGAATCCTCATTTCAGTTGAAATAGAAATACTGTATATCATTTATTTATAAATAAGAACTACCTTAAAATCTTTTAACAGTTGTATTATTAAGTAAAAGGATATGCTTCCAGATCTTATATTGTAAAGGAACCTTGCACGATTAGACGAATAAAAATTGGAATTTCCAATATATTTTTTTTCTAAAAGGAATTCTAACCATTAACGTCTCTTACGTAGTTATTAGAATACGATAAGGAGGCCTACTTATATTTATTATGCAAATTTCTTGACTAGTGGAAATTCCTTGCATCAGTGACACATTGTTAACGAAGTCAGTATTACCATAATGCCACGATGTGCCGTTTCCCATGGAAATAAAAGAACAATCCACAGTTTGGCCTCTACTATGTCGCAACATGCAAGTTTTACAGTTAAAGACGGTTAATAAGCTATGTCAAAACGTTTCAATATGGACGTAGTTATAAATAATTTTGTTGAGTAAAGTTTTGCAATAATCCTATATACAACGTACGATATAAAGTCTAAATATGCAGATTATAATTCTGCGTGAAATGGTATTAGACCAAACTTTCTACGGTTAAAAAAAAGATGTTGCAAATTGTAAAGGTGATCACCGAAAGTTAAAAACTAAATTTTTAAATCGAGCTACCAAATAAATTTTAGTAAGTGGTAAAACTTTGAAGTTTTACTTACACATTACACCAGCCAATCGGTTAAGTTTTCAATTTGTGCTCTTTGTAATTGCCCGAGCAACTAAAATTTTATTGACATTATTTTCGGTATGAATTGCATTTTTTTTTTGATGGAAAAATTGTAATTTTGAACGTTTGTATTTTTCAAAGTTTGTAGGCTATATTTTTTTGTAAATTTAAAAACATAATTTGAGACATATCTATATTTTAAAAAACCTGAAGCTTTACTGATGTCCGGCTGTATAATCTAAACATTTGAATATATTTTGTGTGTCTCTCTCACTAAACTCTTCCTTTTGTGGTTCAGATGTGAACTATCTAGCTGAAGTTTGAATTATTCTTTTTGATCACTGTAAAAAATATAAATAAATAATAATAAACGGTGCAAATACTTTTTCACTTCCATGTCCCCAAATCAAAATAACAACCAATCCCAAACTACTCTTCATAAAAAAAGATAATCAAAAAATAAAAATGAGCTGTGGACATGGTATTGAAAAAACCATATACAGTATATAGGTTATTTAATTAGGGCGTATATAAAACGTATTTGATAAAATTGAACTTTTAATGATGGCGGACAAGGTTTACTTTTTAATATTGCAAACTATTCCTGAACCATTATATATTTTTAATTTATACTGATTTGGGCCATTAATATTCTCATTTCACTAAAATTAGAACGAAATTGAAAGAGCCGAACTTGAGAAATTATTTCACAAATCGACATTTAAGGACCAATGGGAATCAGCACATTTTGAAAAATAAAAAATAATAACTGATCGTTATATCAGCTGATGCAGGATTTGAAAATTGTAATTGTTGCACAACCTCAAAATAAAATTAACCACGGTAAAATTGTTAAAAATAAAATCATGGTACACTTTTTAAAACTTTAACTGTACGAAAAGATTTGTGTACTAAGGGTGTTAAGTATTTTTGTCGCTCTCGAGAAATTGTTGTGTTCGGCTAGGTATCAAAAGTCGACTTTGTCTCTCGTGCGACAAAGTAAACTTTGCAACCTGTATACATAAATAACTATGTCCTTTAGAAAGCTAAATGTCGCTTAAGAGAACAAAATATTTTATTTTGCGCTCAAAATAGCAAAGTAAAACTATTTTATTAACAAGGAATAAGTCAGAAAACTATCAACTGTCCCTAGTTACTATGCCAACACTGCCAAACATTTAATTTCAATATTTACCAACAACTAGCCTCAAAAAAACGTATTATGAACGACTATCGTTATAAACATGGAATTACTTTCTTCCTGCTCTCATAATTTAAGAACTGTAAAAACTCATATTTAATATAAATGTTGTAAATAACAAATAAAAGTACATATGTTTAATGTGATTGTCTCAAAATATAGATAAGCAGGGTGTTAATAAACATGTATAATATTTAATATATCTTATTTTAAACTTAATTATGTGTAATTCGAGCAATAAAAGGCCACTTTCCGATCTTAATACACAAATAACTATTTATTTGCTATTTTTCACACTGGTTTGAATAACTAAATTTATATTTTACCAAATTTCAACTAAATTTTGAAAATCTAGGGCTATATCTTTTATAACATCTCCATGGCATTTTTTTTTTTTTTTTTTTTTTTTTTTTTTTTTTTTTTTTTTTTTCCGTTTTTACTAGTAATTACGAACAGGCATTTTTTGAGAGATGATTTTAGTAAAATTTCATGAAAATCGTTAGAGTTGAATTTGATAATATCAGAAAATTTGCGTTTTATTTTTATGAATGGTGAAATTTTAAGTTATCGAAAATATGAAGAAAACAATTCCGAGATATGGCTAAAATATGCCCACATACCAAATTTGAATAAAATCGGTCCATTTATTTGTACTATAGTGTATTTGCAATGGCGAGAGACACCAGATATACAAAAAAATTGTTAAAAACATAACCTCAAAAAATATAAATAATACATAGCTCTTGTAGTAGGAATTTCAGTCTAATTTAATAAAGCAACATTGAATTGTTATAACTTATTCCGTGCAAAACCAGATGACTCAACAAACCCAGTTGGTTTACCAAGTTGTGAAATTTGTTGAATATCAATGGAAAAATCATCGCAACAAAATTAAAATGAGGCTGTTTGAAACGGTTTATAAGTAGATCCTTTTATATTTAGATCTTAATAGGTCATTTCGTGCAGGTAATGCTATTATCGGGGTCGGTAAATGTAGTCATATACAAAACATGAAAAGGAAATTCTTGATCAATCCTTTCAACGAATATGGAGAGTATTTTATTTTGTTAACTCGCTTCTTAGACCTATTTATCCGTGTATATGAGAAAGTTAGTGCATTGTTATGACAGAGGACCCGTATGCAAAATGAAGCCAACAGGTTCATTGATATCCCCACTTCTACTTGGTAGCGTGTAGCGGTAGTCCTGTGTAGCGGTGAAACGATCCCAGCATCAGTCGACAAGACGTAGTCGAGGACTAAGTTTAGTGTGTTCAGTTCGAATCTGGATTTACGACTATTTGTTTACAATGGCTTTAACTTTGTATAAACCGAACATTAAGGTAAGTGTCATTTTAAATTGTCTCCAATTGTGTGTTTTTTTTAATGGAGTTGAATTATATTCTTTTAGTGATAATTAGTGATATTTAAATTACTACAGTATGTCAGTTTTAGTTTAAATTTGTGGTAAATCCCTGTGTGCTTTGCAAATTTACGATCGATTCGCTTGCAAATCAGTAGTTATTTATAAGATGTAAATGAGAATTTCAAATAAAATTTACATCTGTTATCAAAACCAATAGTAATGTTTTGCCTGTTATTGTTTCATGTTCATTTTAGTTATAATATCTGTAAAGTTAACACAATAAAAACAATGGTATTTTTATTTTTTAGAATAAAAGGGTAATTTTACCGAACCTAAATAATAATTTTATTTCGTATGAAATATAAAAAACCAACTGTTGATAAATTTTAAATTTGGTTGCTAGAGTAACGTGATTTAAACTTTAAATGTGCATGTGTTTCTTGTAGCCAGTTGGCATAATGTTAATCTCACAAGGAAAAGCGTCTTAAGGGGTAAGATAATTTTTGTAAGATAATTGACATAAATGAGAGATTTCAGATTTTTTTCTCTGATGAAATCATGCTCTTTCCAAAAATGTTAAATTCTATTAAATTGACGTGGTATAGTTCTGTAAATAAGTTTGAGAAAGATCTCTATTAAAACAAACATTCATTTCATTTTCAGTTTTCAATATCTAGTCACAAGGAAAGAGTGATTAATATCAGATTTTGATAGTACATCATTTTGTGGCATATTCTTTACAAGCTATAGATAACTGTTAAATAAAATTTAAAAATTCAAGTGGAGTAGGGCTAAAACTGATTTTAACCACTCGTTCAAAAGTGTTTAGCTTTGTAATCGTGGTACTAGAAAAAATAAAAAATAAGATTTATTTTTTAGCTGTTTGAAAACCATATTAATAGATAAAACCATCATAATAGATTTTAAAAAAAGAATGAAAATCTGGAATTGTTAAACGTAGTTAAATTATAGGTAAAAGACTTCTAAAATGATTACCCTGTATCAAACGTTTTTGATTTTCAGTTATTCAGGTGAATCTTTTTAAAGTTAATTTTTAACTATCAGTATTATCTTTCAAATGAGGTCCAATTTATTGATTCCGTAAGACACTTACCCTACAATAATATGATATTTTGAACTGCCATAGACAAATAATTATCCTTTCGAAATTAGGTTAAATGTGATTTTAGGGCTCTAAAACTTTAAGATTCATCAAAAACGTAATCTCAAAGTTTCCGAAATTGTTTCTTTATTACGAAACTAGAAATTAATTACAAAAATTAGATGGAATAAACAATTACTATTTACGAAGATCCTTTAGTTTGGACATGGAACCTTTAAATCAGTAAAGATCATGTTTAGTGTTTGTTTAAATCGTAAAAGAGTGTTTATATTCAAATTTTACAAATATATTTAAGATAGCATAAAATAATTGTATTATATTTGTTACATTGAGTCTGTGATGTGTTCTTACAAATGGAAACGATTGATTGCAAACACAAACAAAACACTAAAGATTTAATCCGAAAGTCATGCAAACTTGTTCAATTACTGATTGGAAATATATTTACTATCTTACATGCAGTATAGAGAAAGTTGTTTTAGGGAAAACAAAATTAATTTTAGTTTTTGATGGAAACATCCTTTTTGAGGCTGACTCGAGTTCAAAAGTGTGTTTTTGGAAAAAGTGGTTACCGATTTTGATCCAATTTGGTATATGGTGATAGTTTGGCAGTATCTCGAAATTTTTTTAAAAATTTGTAATCAACTCAAAATGTAGGATGTCTGCAATAAAAAAAAACACAGTTTCGATTTTCTCCGTAACGTCTCTACCGATTTTTATATAATTTTAGTTAAACATGAAGGTTAACATAACTTAAACGAAAGAATAATTGGCATAATAACGAAAATAGTTCTAACAGCCGCTGTAAAAACTCGAGGTAATTTGATTAACTACGTTGTATGCGCCATGAGCAAAGCAAGTTTAATTTCGAAAAAAAAATGTATAAAGGGAAACTCTTCTAAACTAACCTAACTATTGTAAGAAATTCTTTTCGTTTCTTTCTCACTTATATGGTTACAGAAACATACTGTGGGTGTGAAGACGATTATTATTTTAAAGTAGTGTTTACTGCGTTAAAAACGTTTCGCTCCTTTTATTTAGTTATATTACTCTACTTGGTTTCTGAAATAGTAATAAAAACATAACAATTTTTTCCCAATAAAAACAAGAAATTTGTAACTTAGTAGTTTTTTATTAGTTTTACGTAATTAAACAAGCTTTACATTATTTGACTATTGCATTATAATCTCTTTTTAAATGATTTACTGCTTTTTTTTCTCATGGAATAATCATACTTGAAACATTTAAAACCATCAACACTCTCTGCAATCCACACATATTAAACATACTTTCCAACATAAACTTGTTATTCATTGTTTGTTAATACAGAGAGATTATAACAACTATCAGGGTTATTATCAACGCTTATACCAAAGAGGTCAGCAACAATTTAATTATGACGCACTGAGCGCTGATAACACTGCTGATTTAATTGTGTTTATATGATTAGTTATCAACACGAAATTGCGTACCATTTAATTTATACCTTTGTCATACATCACGAAAAGACCTAAAAAAATAATTGGCACAACTAATTGCTTACATGTAATTAGAGTTTCTAAAAAAAGCATAGTAAAATGTTGTACACTATAGACTAGGCTATGTTTTACTTTTTGAAATATGTTTTATGTACACGGTATGTATATATATATATACTTCAAAGTTAGTTTATATGTTTGTTCTCTATACGTTTCAACACAATTTAAAGACCAAATTGGCACGGTAGGATCAAAATTCCACCCCTACCGCAACACCCACATACCTGTTATTTAACGATTCTTACCTAAGGGTTGAATACATACATTAGTTGAAGTATTTCAACATAGCTTTCCTTTTTGAAATGCACTGTTTTATCTCAACCCATCTCTAAGTATGTAATTTCATTTTCTCTCATCTATACTCGTGTGAATTTAGCGAATAATTTGGTCGACTAACAATATCAATTATAAACCATACGTTTTATACAAGACATCCATTTTTATTGCTGTTTCACAACGTTTCTACAAAATAAAACAAAATTCCATCAAATAAATTCGGGAATGATCAAATAAATTATAAATTACATAAGTATTACGGTTTTATGACCATTAATAGAAATGTGCATGTATTCTTTCTAACACTTAATTTCAACACGATTTAACGAAAACCAATCAATCAGTGGGACATCCATTTGGTAAGAAATTGCAGTATTCTATCCATGATTTGATTTTTTGATTTAGATCATTACTTTTCAAAGTTGAAAATCAAATCGAATCTGTCCAGTAAATTTAAAAAGTACGAATCAAGTCCTTAAGAGTAGAAAGTTTTATTTTTTGGATTGTAGGACTGGATTGGTATATAAAGTTCTTATCACCTTCGTGGTAGAGTTGTGCATAATTTTGTTTTAAATTTGTTTTTCATAATTAATAATATATAAAATAATTATATAATTATCTACTATATTTATAATTCATTAGTTATTGAAAACATAACCAGTGAGTTTTAAAACATCTATAGAGTTACTCACGTCAATATTACAAGATCTGATTCTAGGTGTAAAATAAGAAAAATAAATTAGTCTAAACGCTTATCGCGAAATGTCTGCTTCTAGAGTGAATTGAAGTTATACTGTACACTTAGGCTACAACTCAAATTAAGGAGCAAGTATATGTTTTTTGATCTGAAAAGTTAAATAACATAGAACACAGAACTGTATCTCCAGTAATTTTCGAGAAGACTGGATTGAAATGTGAAAAATTGGAGTAAAAAACACACGTTTTAGATTTTCGTAAAATTTCTTTCTTAAATGAGTAATTAACGTGTAAAATATTTGAATATAGTTTGCGGAGATATTTATCTTAAAAAAAAAAAAAAAAAAAAAAAAAAACCATTAAATAAAGTCCATAGCTACAAATGCATTTTACCGAAATTCTAAAAAAAAAAAAAAATCAAAACTGACGAAAATGTGGCAAACACACGTTACAATTTCAAACAGAGCAAAAATCTACTATAAACATCAATTTTCTCAAGTTTATTACCCATTAACAAAGGTATTTAACGCCATATTTTAAAAGTGTATTTTTATATTTCATTTTATTTTTTTTTGTACTTTACAACATTTTTATCGGAAATTAGTGGAGATACATTCCTGGGACATATTTAATTAAATTTCTCAGATCATAAAACATCTATTTGTTTCTTAATTATTGTGTCCGAAGAATTACAGTATATTTTTATTTCAATTTTGAAAGAAAAATTAGGACGAAATATTTTCGGACATGACTATATTTGTATGAAATTTTGTCGTACACTCATACAATCAGATGCAGAAATATTGCCGTGTAATTTGAATAGCTCAGTATATTATTAGTGTATTTTTACAAATACTTTCGTAAATACTACATCTCAAAGTTTCGGGTTTATAAAATACAAAAAGAAAATTTTCTATTTCATTAAAATAATGTTATAGATTTTGTACAGTTAATTATTGTACGTTGTTTTTTAAGAAAATTGCAAACATGATGCAATCACACCTCAAACGGAATTGCCAACAGATAGTTAAACGATCTCACTTCCACGTTTAATAGTGTTATAATATTATAGAATTTCCTGGTTGACTGCATTATTAAATAAGTAACAGATTGGCGCTATGATAAGAAAGTGGTTTGATGTGCACAGATGTGAGTGAAAGCTGTGTGTAAGTGAGAGAGAGGGGCAACTTTAAGTTTTATTTTTTAAGTCATAAGTTACTTTGATGAGTGAAAGGACACAAGGAAGCTAGAAGACAACTTTATGGTTACTTTCTTTTATTTTCTTTAACTGTCTACTTTACCCAATATACGTGGAATTTGATAATTTCGACCTTCGGGTTTTTAACTGAACTTTACGTTTCATAACATTAAACCGAAAAAGTGGTTTTCGACAACCCGTCCGTCTGTTTATAAGGACGATAAAAATGAAGGGAGGAACATGAAATTTTGTATAGGGGAATATCGAACTAAATTGAAATTCAGAAAAATAATATAAAGATCAAATTTTTGTTTATGTCTCGTGTGTTATTCAACTTATTACACAATAAATTAGATCAAAATTATGCATATTTGAATTCTGCGTGTATTGAAAGATGTGATTTCGAAACCTTTCAAGAAAATGTGATATTAGTATAGTTATGAGATCGGGCAGGGCCAAGTCACCGTCACGAGTGTAGCGAATGAAGGGACCGTCATATATGAAGAGCTTCGAGGCAAAGACACCAATGACTACATAAATACTTATGTACTACATAATACATATGAATACATAGTATTTATGTAGTCATTGAAGACACTGAAATGAGCGAAGGAAGTGGAGACTTTTATATAGACATCTAGGAAGCTCGATAAGGCCTACCGGATATAATGTCCACAATTATCAAGTTCAAAAACCTGTGTAAGAACTGTTTTAATCAAACTTACATTACTGGATATCCCTTTATCTTACCAATACAATTTAACAATTCTTTTAAGAACCAACTTTTGGCCATTACACGTCTGATTGTATGATGGGGCTGGGTAAGTACTATTCTGATGACCATCAAATTTTTTTTATTATACGTATAAATCCGAATTTATCAACTGGATAATCGTAAGCCTATTGGAAATTCTGATTTTACTTTTATCTAACCTATTAAAGATCATTTCTAATATCTCTTTTCAAACTTATCAAACTGTCAAGGTTTTTGTTTTGCAATTTATGGTTGTGGTGACTTAAGTAAATATAATCCAAATCAGAATACTTAGATTAAAGTTTTTTGGAAAATATCCTTGTTGACGTCTTCAGAATCCAAATTGAGGTCATGATATGACACACGTGAGTACTAAATTTCAAGCATCTCCGTGTAAATTATTTTGTGGTTACAATATCTACCAATACATGAGTAAAGAAATATGTTTTGCTTTCATTAATTAGTTAAATCGTATACAGTAGAATGTAAACAGTGATCTAACAGCCAATTTCAAGTGTAAAAGATAAATATTGGGATCAAAGACCTACTATATCCTAGAACGTGCGGTTTTTACATGTTATACTATAACTTTTTGTATTAGCATACAAACAAAAACTATGCTTCATTTGCTAAAAAGAAACTATATGAAGATGACGCAATAGTCAGAGACTTGCCTTAGTAAAATATAACAACGTTCCATAAAGTAACGACCCTTTAAACAGGCTGCCAACTTGACAATAAATAACGTAAACAAGCACAAGTAGGTCGTGCACAAGAAAACGTCGTGATTTAGCGAAGTGGAGGTTATGCGTAAATTGCTAGACCTGGTTCCCACACAGAGATACGGCTTGAATAATATTTGGTTTGTTATTGTTGTGATTACAAGTTGGTTTGATAGGCGTTACAAAAACACTTGCCTTGTTAGAGAGTATTGTTATATAGAAGGTGAACCAAGGTTTGCACACACACACAGCGTATGTGTACAACCTTTAGTGAAATGGTGATAATCTCTTGTTTCTAATCAAACAGTCTTCATACACGTTTTAAAAATATTATTTATAAGTTAAGAATCCAATATAGTTGAGAAATATTGTTTTTTATTCTTTTTTAATATGTACTGAAACTACTGGATCTTTAGTCTATGAAAATCAGCTAAACTTGGGAAATATAGTTAAAACCCTACTGTTTATATCATAAACTTCAGTAGTTTTGTTCTCATTTTTACTATCTCACATATAAGTAGTTTAGAGAAAGTTAAGCTGGGGGACAAAAACAGTTTGATTTTTTCACGGATATATCAGTTTTAAATTCTGCCGAGTCCGTAATAGTGGAGTCTGTCTGTCCTCGTCTGTCATCCGCGGATATTAGTATCGTCTATAGCGTGATGCGATTTTCATCAGCTATTGTTTGTGGGGGTGTTTTCAATGTTCATTTCATTTTTTCTAAACTCATAATTAGGTGGTAGCTGCCATAAGAAAATAAACACAAAATTATAATTTTCTCAAAATCGCCTACATCGATTTTGATAAAATTTTGTTCTCGTATAGCTTCTAAGGACCCAAATAAACCGTATTGGTCCACTGTCTTTTCAAAACCGCCGGTTCGTGAGTTATCGGTAAAATTGGTCATGGGACTGTTAATAAATATGTAATTTCTCAAAATCAATTTTACCAATTCACAGGTGAAACGTGAAAATTTATAAACGAAACCAATTTTTTAGTCATTTAGGAATAATTTCCAAAAAAAACAAAAACTGACGACCGGTATCATTTAAACTTGATTACACCTTATAATATTTATGTTTAAGATTTACGACACAAGTGAAGCAAGTTTAGACCTTATGTAAATATATAAATAGTATATTTAATGTAACAGCAGATATTTCTTGTTGAAACTCCATATTCAAGGATTATATAAAGCAATAAAGCTAAAGTTTAAAACTAGTTGCTTTCTTTTTGTCTCTTAGAAAATAATCTATTTTGTTGTGAAAGTACGAAAATTCACTTAAAAACTTACTATATTTACTTAAATGAATGTGTATCCTATTAAATTTTGATGAAATGTTTCAAAATTCCCAAAATCATCTAAGTATCATAATCTGTGAACATCATCGTATCATTTTTAATATTTCTACGATAGATGCATAGAATTTAGCTAAATCAATATATGAATAAACATAAGTACGAAGCCTGTTTTTGTTCTTCTCGGAGGTAATCTAAATTTTTCTTATGAACAAAAAGTAGGAAAAAAAAGTCTGAATTACGCCCTACTAACCCGTAGTTTCAGATACGATTTCGTAGCCCAATGAAACATTAGATTGCCTGTTCAAAATTCCATTATAATCTGTTTAGATAATTCATTCAAATTATTGTGATACGCTGGCAGACATTAAGAAACCCCTCACTTTAATAAGTTAGCAAATCACGAAAAGCATTCTAATAGATGCGATAATCTTCCACTCCGTGGTAGCTATTACCTCCGTTTCAGCCGATAAAGCAAACATAACGGCCAATAGTTCTCCAGTACTCTGATCTAACTTTCGTATATCCTGGAGAAGTCACGCCGACAGATAGTATCGGCGCAGTCGAGTGCGAGGGTTCAAGTCTTCAGATTGGGCCAATCAGATTCACTCCAATGGGTTTCATTTCTCTAAGATAATTATTTAATCCTATGTAGGTACTTCAATTAAAACAATCGGTTGTGCTGTCTTTACTGAGCGTTGCGATCTGTATAATCGAAGTACAGCCCTTACGGTAGAGGAACTCACGTTCTGTCAGTACATTGGCTCTGATTGTTGAGTGCGATTTTAATAAAATTTTGTAGAAATATTTAATTCCGATGAGTAGATTAATTTATTAAGTACTCACCACTGGCTTTGGTATAGGGGGGGGGGTGAGGGGGGACAGTTCTATTAATTGACCAAACTTGGTGAAATATATCCACACAAAATTAAAGGACACGAACTAAAGTGTAATTTTTTAATGTAAAATTATGATGTATTTTCTACATTCAACAGTTTAACATATTCGGGATGAATTCTTTTGATTTATTTTTCAATTTCATCCTTCTGAAAAATAATTTATAATTTGTACGAGTATTTTAAGAACTTTACAAGCTTCTTACATGCTGAACAAAAAATAGCTCACCAATGGCTTAATTTATTACTTATTCAATGTTGAATATTTAAATTAGTTTTATATTGTCCTTGTAACAGAAACGAGGGTGCCCTATGTCCATCTATGGGGTTTTTCCTGTTGTATTTTTCTGACAACCTTTTTACTTTATATTAATCTACAGAAATAGAAATGTTCGCTTTTATTTTGGCGCGATTGCGACGTCTGTCTCTCCAAGTACACAATGATCTATCATATTTGGTAACAGTGTTAATTCGAAATGTCTATTTTAACATTTAATAACTATTTTAAGCAGTTCATTACAACAGCAGGTAGAACTTTAAGCCTTAAAGAATATAATTTTTAAATATTTTTTTAATGTCCGCAGAGTTTAGAAAAAAATACACGGAAGGAATGATTAATTTTTATGCGAAGGAACTAATAATATCTTTTTTATTAGGTTGTTTAAATACTAATTTTCTTAGCGTTTCACCGATTCAAAGAAAGTTCATATATAAAATGACCTTAATGAGTTTCTTTAAAATCTGTTTACAGTTATTATAGTTCCTTTAGAAACACATAGAGTCACAGACAAAGAGGTATATACTCTCTTGTCTGTGTTAGAGTTTAATGTAAAAATCCTTAGTCACTACAGTAGTAATTTAATGTTCAAATTATTTATTAAGAGATATCATATATCAACTATTCACAGATTTAAGAAAATTTATTCTCCAGTGAGAGTCTCATAATGCACTTGACACTTGTATTCAAACCACTTATGTTGTGTCGGCGACGTAGGCTTGGCAGGAAATAGAAATGATTTAAAGCTGAAAAATCCTCCACTCGACCCTGCTATAGGGCTTCCTTCTAATGACATTATACATTTTTTGAAAGATCGGAAATTACAATTTTGACTTGGGCCTATGGCTATAAATAATGTGTTATATTTTATATTGAATATCCCAAAAGATTTGAATAGAAAATTATTTTCGAATAAGAGTATTCATTTAAAAATTTCGGAATTTCAAAAACTCAGTTCTTGTATGATCACCATCATCCTTTGACAGATAACAATACTGACGAATTTGGACCATCGAAAAGATTATGACATGTATTTTGGTATGCCGTTGTTGTTTGGAAGTTAGTAAGATTGCAAGGGCGAAAAATATGAAACAAGATTTTAAGTTTGGGATGGGACTATTATGTTCCCATAATAAAATACAATAAATGAGGTGCTGTTTGCAGATTTTAATTTTGTTTTAGATTAAATGGTGTCATCTTCAATTATATATATATATATATATATATATATATATATATATATATATATATATATATATAGACTATACCGAGTGTTTCAAAAAATATATGTCCTAACTTTGCGAAATGATCAGGATATACAAAATAAAGGAAAATGTTACAATAAATATTTTCTTGGAAATATTCTTAATTCGTTCGGTGCTAATTTTGTGTTTTATCAAAAATAACTAAAAATTATTAAGAGTTCAAGTCGGAAATATGTTGTACACATTTTGTATGCTACTTTTCCCAGTAGGCTATACCAAGACTAAAAAAATATCTTTTACACTTTTAAAATGGAGGCTGGTTTAAAATTTTTAATGTTGAATTTTCTAAAACCAATGAATTTAAACACAAAAATGTTACAAGAAACAAAATATTTAACGACAAACAATATGTTTTTACACTTTGTCTTTAGTTCATACATTTTGTCTTTAGTTCATAGAATAACTGAGATATCGACAAAAACAAAATATGTCGATTCGAAATCTTAATAACTTCTAAAGTTATCATTAATTTTCGAATGTAAACACAAAATGACCGACAGACAGGTAACGAAGCGTGTCCGGACGATTATGGGAGAACTTTATCCCTTATTTTAATTCCTTGAATTTAAAGCTATGAATTTAAACCCTTGAATTTAATCCTTCACTTCCCGAAGCTAGGACCCGTATTTTTGAAACACTCTGTTATAATGATGTTTTTTAAAAAAAATGTTTCAGATTTTGGTCTCCTTAAAAATTTGATATCGACAATATTTCTAAACCAGTTAAGGCAAACGTTAATACGAGCGAAGCAAGTTTCGAGTTATTTATTTTATAAGTTTGCTTGATAGGGCTGGGTTAGTACTTTGTACGCGCTCGTCAATGTGTTTTCCATAACTCAGACAAAGCAAAACAAACTACACTGTTTAGATGAACAGCTTTGTGTTGTAATAAAACTGTTCCTAGAGGTGTATTCACCGATACAGTCTCCCAATGTTACGCATCACTAGTCAAACATAAACGGTATTTACACGATATCGGTCTTAAATCAACAATCCGTCTTCATTTTATGTAAGCAGGAATATACTTCCTTAATAGTCATATCTGTGTTGGGTATTGGTTGTTGTTTCAAAATTTTATTTTTCGTTTGGTACAGTCGCTATAGCTTAGATTAGTCCAAGTAAGAATAAACTGCAATAAAACTTTTTTTTAACGTTTGGTACAGTCGCTATAACTTAGATTAGTCCAAGTAAGAATAAACTGCAATTTAACATTTATTTTTCGTTTGGTATAGTCGCTATAACTTAGATAGTCCAAGTAAGAATAAACTGCAATTTAACATTTATTTTTCGTTTGGTACAGTCGCTACAACTTAGATTAGTCCAAGTAAGAATAAACTTCAATACAACTTTTATTTTTCGTTTGGTATAGTCGCTATAACTTAGATTAGTCCAAGTAAGAATAAACTGCAATTTAACATTTATTTTTCGTTTGGTACAGTCGCTATAGCTTAGATTAGTCCAAGTAAGAATAAACTGCAATTTAACATTTATTTGTCGTTTGGTATAGTCGCTATAACTTATATAGTCCAAGTAAGAATAAACTGCAATTTAACTTTTATTTGTCGTTTGGTATAGTCGCTGTAACTTAGATTAGTCCAAGTAAGAATAAACTGCAATAAAACTTTTAATTTTCGTTTGGTACAGTCGCTATAATTTATATAGTCCAAGTAAGAATAAACTGCAATTTAACATTTATTTTTCGTTTGGTATAGTCGCTATAACTTAGATAGTCCAAGTAAGAATAAACTTCAATACAACTTTTATTTTTCGTTTGGTATAGTCGCTATAACTTAGATTAGTCCAAGTAAGAATAAACTGCAATTTAACATTTATTTTTCGTTTGGTACAGTCGCTATAGCTTAGATTAGTCCAAGTAAGAATAAACTGCAATTTAACATTTATTTGTCGTTTGGTATAGTCGCTATAACTTAGATTAGTCCAAGTAAGAATAAACTGCAATAAAACTTTTATTTTTCGTTTGGTACAGTCGCTATAACTTATATAGTCCAAGTAAGAATAAATTGCAATTTAACATTTATTTTTCGTTTGGTACAGTCGCTATAACTTATATAGTCCAAGTAAGAATAAACTGCAATTTAACATTTATTTTTCGTTTGGTATAGTCGCTATAACTTAGATAGTCCAAGTAAGAATAAATTGCAATTTAACATTTATTTTTCGTTTGGTACAGTGGCTATAACTTAGATTAGTTCAAGTAAGAATAAACCAATAAAAACAATACACAAACTTTCTCGCACGCCCATCAATTAAACCAAAACTTGTTTTTTCGTTAAGAAATGTCAATTTTGTTGTTGTTAAAAAAAAGTGAAAATTAACCATGGATTCCTCTTCAATTAAATCATAAACTTGCCTTAAGCATACATGTTATAACATGAAATCAATGGCGGTCAAGATTTATTTTTGTTTTTAGGAAATTATTCCTTACAGTAATTTCTTATTATCTTCAATTTTTCACATTGGTTTGGGTAATTAATCTTCACATTTTCCTAACTTCAAACGAAATGGTTTGAAAAAATACAAATTGTGTAACAGCCAATTGTGTATTTTTACCAATAATTCACGAACCTGTATTTTTGGAGAGATGGGGGACAATACGTTTTGTTTGGGTCATTTTTGTGTGGCAGTTATCGCCAAGTTTCATTATCAAAAACATTGTAAAAGTCCCGAGATGTAGCCAAAATATACCCACATTTGCTGTACCTAATATGCTAACAGTGACAATTTAAAATTGAATCAATTAATAAGTATTACTTAATCTATAAGTAGAAACAATTAAGGGCCTAATGACCAATTTCACATATATACGTTACGAGAAATAGATACATGTTTGAAACGATAGGCTTAAGTTCACAGACTTAGTAAAACATATGCGTTAGCTTCTTGCACTGTAGGAAGTTTATTTAATTCTAATTTAGACTTGCATAAGCGCATATTTGAAGGTCAATAACCATCATTGGAGTTTTACAACGATTCAAAGAAGTTTTTTGATTACTATTGAACACTTATAATGATGATTCCATTACATGTTTTATGCTGATCAGCTGTTATACATTAATTAGCTTGTTTGCAACATTCCTTTGAACGAATGTGCAGAACCACTGTGTAATGCACAAAAGAGGGTTAACATTCTATATCACTATAAGTAACATTGTTTCATCTTGTTCAAAGGGCGTTATCGCCTTTTTAAAAGAAAGGAAGAAAAGAATATAATAATGAAAACTCATGGCCCTCAATTTACTCCAGTATTGTTAGAATGGGAAAAGAAGAAGAGTTGCTCTAGAGATGAAAGAGAGGGATCTAATCCAAGACTACATGAAAATATCTGTAGATCCAGTTAGACACTCGGGATTACCACGCCTCTATATGTGAGCCTCTGTAGGTATTAAAGTTATAAGTTTAGACTGAGATTGAAATCTTCATGATTCACTAATTTAGGTACTAAATTATTACGGTGAAGTGGGGTTGAGTGGTGTAAAAATGGTTCATTGGTCTTGCTAAGAAAATTAGCTAGGCTATTTTAGGGATCACTTCTGAAGTAAGTAAATGTATATCTGATTCCATCCCTTTTTAATTGTGGCATGGCTATGGGGTAAACTTACTGAGCAGTTTTATTATAGACGCTCTGTCTTTTCAGTTGGAAATAGATTATTTTACGGATTTGTTTTAGAAAGGCGTGTATAGAAAAACAGTCATGTTGTTTTAAAAAATTTTAAGTGACAATAAACACCCAAGCAGCGGAAATATATTAAACTGACTTTAAACTTTAAAATTAAAGTGACTTTAAACAAGCTTAATACACTGTACAATAACGATGCAAAAATATTGCATTAACTTTCTCAGGTAGCCATCCATAAAACATTAAAAAAATAATAATCCATCTCCAATACATAAATTAAAAAAAAATGTGTTCTTCTTTATTACTGATTTTGTGTTTGTTTTTATGAGTTATGTTGGTATATCAGAGTTCTTCCTTATCAAATTTTTCTTCATTTTGTTTTCCTCCCCTCGTACCTTTAAGTGTAAATCGTACTCTAGTTCCTAATGTCGAAAGTCAAAGTTGATCGTAATTTTTGTACCAATTATTTCTTACCCGTTCTTTTCTTAGACTTAACAGTTATTAAGGGTACTAATCTTTAGATTTTATCAAACTTTGAACGAAATGAAAAACAATTTTCAGAATTGACTTCTTTTTTAACAGTTCTATGTGTGATTTTAGGGTTTTCTTTCATCGATAACTCCTAAACCCATCTTTTTGGGATGATAAGCACCAAGTTTTATTTGGATTCTAAGAGATACATTTGAGAGAAGTTGTTCAATATTTTCATAGTTTATTTTTATAGAATGAGAATATCTAGTTTTTGTCTATAGTTACCTTCTATTAAAAAAAAAATATTCAAAATATGTATAAAAATATGACCATATGCCAAATTTTGATCAAAATCTATTCAGTTGTTTGGGTTGTACACCACTCACTGTATTGACAAAATACAGAGATCAGTCCAAAAACCATTTTTGTGGGTTCGAAGTCCTTCAAATGAATCCACGAACAATTTAATATCGATTTATTTTACCCATCATGGTACTTTTCAGTACTACGTTTGCTTGTATATTGAGAAGGTAAAAATCTATTCAGTTCCTTAAAGACTGTAAATTTGTAACATAAATTCTTACGTCTCGTCTCGATTGAATAAAACGGACTAGAAATCAATTTGTTTTAAAAAACATCTGTAAAGAAAATAGGCAAAGTTTCTTTAAAAAGTGTTAGGTTTAACACAAACTTCTGAAAACGGGAAAATAAATTGCTCATGATTTGCATTTAGTGCATGTAAAAAAGAGGAAGAGGGACAACCTTTTAAATGTGTCATATTTTACCTTTGACTTTATCATGGCGTCCGCAGTTTCATGCAATGCTTCGTTGAAGAATGAAAGAAACAAACGTTCGTCCTCCAATCTATTTGAACTCCCGGAAGTTCGATGCAAACTGCTACATCAACCAGTCATATCCAAGAGTTTGTATTTTGCATACAATGTATACAATTAATTGTTAAGAGAAGATATATAATGTGTGTCTGTGAGTATCTTGGATACATGATCAGCACAGCGTTGTCATGGATACCAAGATCAACCACACCGCATGCCGGTTACTTTGCATTTAAACAACTCTACCTAGATAATCTACAGTACATGTTACACGTCGCGTTCACTTCATTATGTACTTCTGGAATAGTGGAAATTCGACTCTGGCGACAATCAGATTAACAAAGGAGTTCATGCATGGTACTGCGTAATATGAATTGAAGTTATAGCGTATGTAATCAAGCATTACAGGATTGTTTAACGAAGACGCATAATATTTCTCTGTTTATAAGTTCATCAAGGCCTTCCATAAAAAGGCTCTAAGAGTGTATTTGATTCTATTATATAAATGAATACTATCTAATTATTAAATAATGCTACTAAAATTATAAGTTATAAGATATATGATTTCTGATGCTTCTTTACTATGTGATAAACATAATTTACATTGTTGGAGTTATTTATAAAATATTTACAGGGAGAATGATGAAGAATATGTTACTAAATTTAGGTGATAGTAGGCTAGATTTCATTGGCAACAAAATTGACCCTATTTTATTTTGCTTCGTATAATATAAATTTTCCCCGTTTTTTTAGAAAACGTGACTTTTCAGTTAAAAATTATATTTCTCACTTTTTTTCAGGTAGCAAGTAAAGTGACCCCATTTAAAAACAAACTAAATTAAATGTCTTTTAAGACAGAACCAACATCATTTTGTGCAATCTGAGAGGATCCATTGCTCTCATAAGCGTGAAATCGATGGATGCGAGGATCCATTGCTCTCGCATCCACAAGCTCTCAAGCGTGAAAAAAGTGAATGTATTGAAATATTTGTTAAAATTCAAATTTATTTGACAAACAAACTACCACACCTATAGGTGTTTAAATTTTACAAAAGCTACAGATTTTCACATAAGCTTTCCAACGGTATAAACCAATCGCTAATTTAATTTTTCGTTCATAGAATTATTGCGTCCATAAAGTCAAAAGTAGAGATTAAATATGAAGGTATTTTTGATTTTGGTTCTCTAATTGACACTCAACAGTGGACAAATATATTATTATTTTTGTTTTTGTTTTATAATTTATTATTCAGCAATGAAAGTAGTTTGGTAATAATTCTCTACAAAGAAAGAGAACGTCAACATTGCCAGAATTAACCATTATCAAGTTTATTGTTCTGGTCAAATATAGATATGACAAGCGGAGCAGGTATAGGGACTGAAATGTAAATTCAGTAATAGGTTTATATATTTATTTTAGCAAGAGCAAAATATTCTAACAAAAAAATAACATTTAAATACGTAAATTTGCTAAGATAAGTATTAGAAATGATAACTGAATGCCTTGACGCATTTACCAAACAATCACTATGGAATTAAAAAGAAAAGTATGTTCAGAATTAGATGGATTTCTTATAACCATTGGATTAATATTAAAGACAAACAAATCTTACCTATTGCTCATTACACTATTGTGAGTGTTTTATATGTGCTTCTTAGATTTCCTACATCGTATTATATCTTTGACTAGGAAATGATCTATAAATGTGGTAAATTTATTCAATTTGTTAATGTAAAATTCTCAAAATTTATGTAATTGCCATTACAATACAATATACGTTTTGGAAATTCAAACTTTACCTCGCTACCATAAGACTTTATTTTGGATAACACTTCGTTGCAACTTTTTATCCATACCATTTTATTTTTTTCTTAAAGAGACATTTAAAATGATATAATATACAAAGGGTGTTAGCATTTAAAATATTTGAGATAACTCCTAGGCCACCCCCGAAGAAGGAGTTGATATCCTGTTTCTCATCAAAAGATAGGGTAGTTGACTAATAACGTATTCTGAAACAGGCTAATATTTTATCTGGAACAGTTTCAAAGTTGGTGAGGGTTTCCATACTGTAGACTCACTCTGTATATAGTATCAATACAAATTTGGGAGTAGGGCTACATGATAAAAGACCAAAACACTGCAAGGAGGCGTTTAACCAGTAAAGTTAAACACCAATAAGTAATACTGACTTGGATAATCTTAAGTTCGATTGGTATTCTTACTTTTTTTATTCAGTTTTGTCTACATAGACTAATAGTGTTATTAAAAAAAAGAAAAGTGAACACTACAAGTAAATATTTACTTAATCTACATATAGAAACAGTTAATGGTGTAATGACTAAATTATTATTGCAAGGAATAAAAATGAATGTTCAAACAATAGAGTATTAAATAGTGTAAATTTAAACGGTTTTCTCTACTATAAAATGTTAAGAAACTCGCACTATTTTGTTTTACTTAATTGTGGTACTGTATATATAATATGAAAGAATAAATCAATAGCAATAAACGATCGTCCTCCCTCTCCCTGAAAAGCGGTTTATCATTTTACGTCACAACTCCATCACCAGTATTTAAAAATATCGAAAATATAAGATAGCATACAGTACCAGCTCTAATTTAAATCGAATTTTAAACAGGATAACTAATGGATATGACAAATTTAGCAGATTAGTAAAATTACAGCACTTTTGGAAAAATTTTATGTTGGAGACGGTCTTTCAAAATAAGGTACCTACCAAGATACATCCAAAAAAATAAGTGACCATTTTATACCGCAATATAATTAAAAATAGGTAGATATAACATAGTACTTAATTTATAAAAGTGAAATAAAATGCCCAGGATATATCTTAAATAATATAATAAAAACAAAATTAGCAGTTTCCACTTTTATGAGTTGGTAAGATTTTTATCTGCCAGTAAGAAACAGATAACTCGCATGACTGTGTGGCATCGGTGGTAAACTGTGATAGCTACAAAAGACATTTTGTTTTAGAGATACGTATTTGTGTATTAATGTATAATAAAGACCTGACGATGGAGGAATATTAAGTCCGAAACACTTGTAGTAAATAATAAAAAATTAAATACAGGATTGCTGGAGAATATAAATTTATTATCTCCCATAAAAGAATAAATGTGCTTAGTAAAATAGTACAAAATATATCTCTTTTGACCTTAGTTATGGCGTCTTGGTACGGGTAGGTACATACCTATCCAAACTAATGCCCGTTAGAACAACACAAAACATATCAAATCAATGCTCTTTAGATCAAGAACCGATAGCTCTGAGAAATTGTTCAAACAGTTGGGTATGTTATCATTCCATAGAATAATTATCAGGACAGTACTGAACTTGGTATCTAATAAAAAAGTGTATATGGTCAAATCAACAATGGTCTCTTTACAAATGGAACAGTACTGCATTTCCCCAAAGTCTAGACAAACAATTTATCAAAAAACCTATTTATACCATCCAACGAGGTTATTTAATTTCATATCATCAGATATAATAAAAGTTCATGAAAACAAACAATTCTTGAGAAAAATTTATAATTGGGTGTTACAGAATGATAATACTGAGGACGTCTTCGATTGCTTCATTTAATTGAATAATTTAATCTAAAACAATCTATTGCTTTAAGAAAGGAGGGCAGTGTTATTTATATAGCAGAGAGGAAGACTATTATGGGGTAGAACCGAGTTAGTTGAATTAAATAGTGAAATCAATTCTTAAGTTGATGGGATAGGGTAGGACAGTCTTTTGCTCTTATTTATATAATTATGTCTATTTGCGTAAGTTTCGTCATCAAGATAAATATAGTTAAAACAGTTTTGGTATACCATGATTAAGACTCATTCACATAGTTTGCGATTAATTGTATTTCACAAAGAGAGTAAAGGTTAAATACTATTGGTACAGAAATAAAAAAAAACAGATTTTCTGAATAAATCAAACTAGGTAAAATGTCATTGTCTTCGAAACCGAACAAAAGAGTGCTAAATTTTCAAATAGAGTCCGTTTCTATTTCGTAAGTTTAGATTTTTGTACAAGTTGAGTTTTATAATGAGGGTAAAGAAACAACAGAAAGAAAAAATCCTAATACCAGAATAAAAAGACGTCTACTATTACATTGAAACGGATATTTTTCCTGATTCAGTTATATATTGCAACATTAATAAAAACTAGAAAGTTTGTGTGTCTATCACCTTGGAAATAAACAATGTTTCTAATGTTACTTTTTTATTTCTGAATTTTTCCTCTTTGAAATACACGAAGAATTACAGAAATGAAAAAGTGAAATTTTCGGCGAAAGAGAGGATTCTTCAGTACGTCCGAACATTCTTCTATTTTTGGTAACCTAATAAGCAATAACTTCCCATTCAAAAGCCGCATCAAAGAAACTAAACCAAAACAGTTAAAACATAGAAAAAAAATTATCATTTTTTTAAGGCAGAATAAATTAACTTCTTTCGTGAAAAATAGTTCCATGACAACTGTCAAGATTTCACCTTGACAACAATATAATATGTAAATAGCAGGACTGGATTTGTATTGATGTAGAGGACTTGTGGAGTTGATATGTAAATGTCCTGTTGTAGTCGTGGTAAATAAAAGCAGTTTTTGTACGAACTTCCGTTAGTCCAGTTTAAAAAATATTGTAATGTCTGATCTAAATTAGGTTATATTCTCTTTTCTCTCTCTCCTTCATTCTGTATATTCATTTACATGAACTTCCAAAATGTTAGAAAGCCAATGAACCGAACGAATGGAGGTCCTGTTTTTAAATTGAACACATTTCGTTAGTATGTTTGTATGTTTCGTAATTACGCCCAAAATTGTCTACTAATTGTTATCAAATGTGTGGATTATATTTAGAACAATCGAAACAGTATTGTACAACTCCTCCGACTTTTGTTGCTTGTTGCGAAAAAAACTTTTCAGTCATCATCGCTTTATAAAAAACGAAGGTGATGAAAAAAAGAACATAAAACAAAGATCTCTAGTTCTTGAATATTCTAAGAACGTCCGGGTCAGAAGAGAACAAGAGTTAATCAACAGAAGAGAGGGATCTAATCCAACATTACATGGAAAAAGGTGTAGACCTATCAAGGCCCCTCGCGACTGCCACGTTTATTGTGAGGACGCTACAACTAGAAATACATCGTGCGCTCCGAAGCATTCAATTTAACGGCGTAAATGAACAGTGGTACAGAACAAGAACCAAAAATAAAATTTAAACTGTTTACTCAGGCTTTCCCGCTGTTAGTTTTGAGGGGTAACCTTTTTTTAGGGTGAATGTGGATTTGCTTTAATTATGGGTTCGCCAGCCATCAGATCGTTTGGTAAATTAAAATATGTACACTGGGCGAATCTCAATCTAAGTTTGAAATCTTTACGGGATCTAATTCTAAAACTCGATTACCAACTAAACAAAAAACTTTCTTATTTCAACTTTTTTATAGTTTTCATTTATAAAAATGTAACCCTTTCAGAATTTGTGTACAATTACAAAAATATGAAAGAAACAACAGTTAAACTATTGGGTTGCAGATGATTTTCTCTCAAATTTGATTTAACTTTGAGATAAATATGCATTTGAATTAGTACTCGGATTGTTTACGCTTCCAACGAGAGCAAGAGCTACTGTTAACAGAATCAGTAGTGTATCAGTTACCCAATCAGAAATAATTAAAAATATTCTAAATAAAATTGGATTTTTGATATAAATCAACCTAGTTTTATTAAATTTGTTATAAGTGAATCCGATTTCAAAATTCACTGTACTCCCCCTTATGGACTACATCTACACTCTACCTGCCTTCAAGTAGAAATCTAATCTACCACATTTCACAGTAAAGTCATCATCATTACTCCTAACTACTATCTACTTATACTTGTTTGCCTCCAAGCAATCACCGATCGCAATTATAATTATTATTAGTTCTACTTTAACTAATCTATTTTAAATTATTTATACACTCTCTCTCTCAGAGTACAGATCCTATGAGAAGCAGTTAACAATTTTATTGTTGACTTTGGTTTACCGAAACACTAGAAATCTTATAATGTCAATTAGGTTCTTTCAATGTTGAAAACTTTGGCCATTAGCCTAAATAGACTAAGCTTCGTGATAAATAAAAACTATAGTGAGTTTTGGTTATAAAACATAAAAAATCAGGTATAAAAGATGTAGTTACTCAAAATCTATTCTACCAATTTCGTTCAAATTTTAGTGAAATGTGAAAAACCCAATCTCGTGTGAAGAACCCCAAGAAAAAAATATGACTGTACAGAAAGAATTGACAAAAAATAAAAATGAACCCTTAATTAAAAGCAAGATTTTAATCAAATACGATTAGTTTATGGCACAAGCGAAGTAAGTTTAGAATAAATATATACACTTTTCTCTCTCAAAAACAGCTTCTTTTTTATTGATTTTTTTATCGAATTAACATTTTTGAAAACGAATGGTTTTGGTTGGTTTTTTAGAGATGGGTGACTGATAAAGGTTGTACAGAATTTTGTACTGCATATTTTTATTAACCTAAATTAACGTCTATTTTTTTTAAGGCCGTCTGTCTTTACAGATACAGGTGCAGCTTTTTCCCCATGAAAAAATATAAAAAATAACACCTGATTATTATTAAAATACGATCGTCGACAAATTTAGTTCTATAAAATAAACATTCTGTACATCAAACTTATTATGTTCTTTCATTAGATTCTTAATAAAAAATATTTAAAATTCTTTTTTGTCTTTGATAAATCTACAGAACAGATTTTTTTGGAAAATATAACCAGTACGTTTAATGTAAAATCTGGCTTCAATTATTATTGAAATGAAAATTTTGAATAAAAAATGTTATCATTTTGCCATACAATAAATTGATTTTGTGTACTATTTTATAAATAGATAGAGTTACCCTAACTGAACTTATTGGTTCTAAATAGGCAATACTCCTTTACACAAAGAAGGCAACTAAGACGGTCTTAAACCTGTTCATGAGAGAAAGAATAATTCACAATGATCGATTACTTTAGATAACTCTAATTACAATTACAAATTAGTTTTAATAATTAACGGAACTCTTCTAGGCCTAACACGAATGAACTCGGAACTTTCTCATAGAGAAGACGACAAAAACTCGGTAGTATAGTAGAATGATGGCAGCTGGTTCTGTACACGGTTAATAGCTTTGAAAGAGTTTATACCGTTTTATCTTAGCTTTATTTCCTGTTTAAGACATTTCAACTTCCCACAGACTAACCTAACCTACAAGTCGAATAGTTTAATTGTAACGGAAAAACCATGCTCAGCGAACTGTTTTTTTGTAGGTTGAAAATATTAGAATGTAAAAGTTGTTTTTTTAGGTTATGTGTTTTTCTTTAAAAATCGTAACATAAACTTAATGCCGTGATATTCTCACAGTAATTTCGTTTTATTCCAATTAAAAAAATTATTTTCAAAACACTAATAACGTTTATATTCCGATATTTCTTATTATTATTAAAGGGAAATTTCTCAGATACCGTTTGATCGGTTTTAGTTAAATATCCAAATTATATGTTAATTTATTCACGGCGAAACTATTATTTTATTTGTTAATACAAATACTAGAGCTTCAATGAAATAATAAATTCTAGCATTCTTTCAAAATTGTATTTTTTATTTACGCTCCAGTAAAAATATTTGGTTTCTTTACACGAAGGCTGTGTTACTGGTCCTCTCTAGGTAAATTCACCCTTTTAAGAATATTTGTCAATAACTTTTAAACTAATTTTGTTTTAATAGTACCTAATGATTTTTTTTCGGCATTATAATTTAGTTACCTTGAGTAAAAATTTGGAATATAGTCCCCAATCACAAATTTTGTGTATTTTTGTTTTTTCTGAATTGGTCCAGTACGGTTTTATTTACATAGCCCACGTAGTATAGGACAAGTGTACACTAATCAAAAAACAAACGTAAATCTTCGTTTCTTACCGCTTCTTGTATTTATTGGACAAACGTATACAAATATGGTACAGTAATAAATATTTACTTTAGCTTTTGGTTAGTAAGCACTATACCCACACAAAAAAAGAAGAATTTCATGAAATTTGATTTGGGAAAGTCTTGTTTGCTCAATGAACTATTATCTTAAGAACAATTTTAAACGAAGGCCATATTATTTTCCTTTTTATTATTTTTTTGTGTAAATGAACTTATAAAATACTAAATTAGCTAAAAATGTATAGATATAAAATGTTTCCGCATTTAGTCAAACATATCAAAGCGATGGATACTCGGGACAAACTCTACCCTTTAAGGAATGGTAAAAGCCTCAATCCTTTCAAGACTAAGCAGTCCAATGTAGGTTCTACCGTCCAATCGTAATGTTGTACTCGGTTCTAACAGTAAGCGGAAAGAAAATTTGTCCAAATCATTATCTCCGAACGACTGATGGATTCCTCATTGTAGGTCAAAAACACACCCTTCAGTATAATCTCAGATTTTATCATCCAACTAGTAAAACCACTTCATCTCGAGAAAAAGATTCTGTCCCCTCCAACAGGGTAGAAATAAACTTCTGTTCTGAATGTTAACACACTATGAATAGTTAAAATAAACTATTTTAACTGCATATTCATTTATACTGCATATTCGTTTATTTTAAGCAGAAAATTATTACTAAAACACAAAAATCCAAGCTCACCCCGTATTAAGATCTCCTCAATATAATTAATTACGTCTGACCATACTACAACTATTTGAGGACCTTCCAATCCCACCATTTGTCAAAGTCAAGCTCAGCGAGATGCAGCCCAGACAACTCTCTGATCTTGTTGCACATAATTCAACTCTACAAATAAATATAACTATAAACACTATAGATAACCATAACAATAAATATATTTCTAAGGCACCAGTGAGGGACAAACTGAGATTGTGTTTACTCTCATCGGACCTGCCTCAAGTCGTGGGTGGCACTTGTAATATCAACAAGTCAAACTTAATTGCTCAAAGTTTCTTAAGTACTACGACTTGTAAATTTGCAGAGTGGTCATTATTGTTTGGAGTGTCCACAAGAGAGTCTGAAGAGGGACATCCGGCAAAATGTGACACATAATGTTAAATAGTCAATCATGTTTTAATTCTTGGAGTTGTGATAAATTATTTTGAAAAACAATATCAACGCATCTACCCCTAGTAAACTTCCACTCCTGGATAAATGTTAATAATAATTTACTTTATTGTATTTACGACGTAGTGAAAGTCCTGTTACAGGACGAAAATTGATTACGAGTTTTGCTTCAAATATTCGTTTTGTGACAAATTTAGTAAAAGAGAGCTGAATCGATTTTGATTAAATTTCGTATAACAGACATATTTTGGCAATGAAAAGAAAAAGGAAAAATTGGCTCAAATAGTTTATAATTAAACAAACCGACTCAAAGCCTACAAAGATCCGAACAACACGTATTGGTCGCTATGCATAATAATAATACAGTACATGTTTATGGTACAAATCATTATAACCAAGCACCAAGAAAAAAAATAAAAATACGGTTAGGGAAAAATATAATTTTTAATCAATTTTTAGTTTGAACGATTAAAAAAAATTCTTTTATAACAAAACTTTAAAATTATCAAAATTAATTGAGTATTAAACAAAAAATTGAATGTAACATGGGAACGGAATTATTGAACATGTGAACGGTTCATGACCTTCCAAGGTCAATAGACACAACGTTTTAGCTTGATCCATCCATGTTAATCATAAGTCAGAATTATACATTTTGAAGTAACGTGTGTGATGAAAAGACTAATAATAATAATATAGATTATTTGATCATATGCATTTTTTATTAATATTTTTATTATTGTTTCGATTTGCAAACCAAACTAATAAAACTTCATTAAAATTCGAATTCGGTTTAAACTTTAAAAATTGAAGTTATTTCGTTTCATGTACTTATTTTAGGTCGAGTTTTTTCTTTTATATTTATCAAATAAAAAACAAAACAAACTATAATCATTAAAATAGTAAACTATTTAACATTAAAGTACAGTAATATCGATGTAGTTGTACAGTAATACAGTACAGTAATAGAGACAATATTTAAAAGCCATAATAACAAGTTTTTGAAAATTAAATAATAGAATTAAATTACAAAAATAAATTATATCAAAAATTAGTGTAAAAAAATGTAAATTCTTCAATATCCTCCTGTGAGACGAGCCAATTTTTTATGATTAAACAAAAATACTTCAATTTTTCTTTCCCGTTTTATTTAGATAGATAAGGGAAACCAGAGTAAAAAGGAGAGAGAGAGGAAAAGGTTTGCGACTGGAAAATATTGGACTGGTTTGAGCACTTCAACACCCCCCCCCCCTGTTGCATAAAAATAAAACAAAGTGTAATAACCTACAAATCTAAATACTTTTTTTAAACAATTTAAAATAGATTTTTCTTACAACTTAATCTCCCCCCCCCCCGGCACTTACATACATATTCCCGCTTGTACTTAAACGTATAGAATGGCTAACCAACTTCACGAACATTATTTCGGCCGAGTGACATTTTGTCTTCCCCATACAGTCCAAGACATAATAGGCGTGGTGAATCAGTTATTTGCATTTTTTCCTACTTCCGTTCTATCGAGACTCACGTATAATATATTTAATAATCCACTTTATATTTCTTACGTGTATTAATACACATTCCGGAACGTCCCTTTTTAATTTGATTACATTAAGAGCTTGAATAACGTCTACACCCAGTATGGAAAGAATGTAGGCCTATGTATAATGCAACATTAAAAAAATAAAAATAGTCTACAACATGTTAGCTTTGTTGCCAGATGATTAAAGTAGGAAAATATTGAGTTGTTAGTCTAAAGGATTAAATTTTCTATTTTAAAACGGCACCACATTATTAGCCACTTAAAAAAATATTTAACCTTTTTAATTGTAGGTATATCATTTTGTCTTCTATAAAGAAATTAAAAATTTAAAACGTTTGATACTTCGGAAAGTAAAAATTGTAGTACCGGAAATAAAATTGTTATTTGACTACCTACCTTTACACTGAAATCAGTATTGTACTCACAAGTGTTCAAGCTTCAGATATAGTCACGGTTACTGCTAAAGAGGCCAAGCGAATCAGCCAAGTGTAGAGTGCAGAAAGAAACACATTCATATGATATAATACTCTGTACCTCACCTAATGTACATTATATTTCCTTAAACATATTCAGTTACGTTGTGTTGTAAAGTAGCTTAATTTTTAATGTTTTCAGTATTGAATATCGTAATTATCAGAAGTTCCTAGACGGTTCTCATATTTATTCACAAAAAGGTTTTGGTACATTCTATTCAAAACATCCAAGTTTTGTAAAGTCGAAGCTGGTTTGGGACTGCATCTCATCATTGATAAAGCTTAGTCAGGTTAACACGATCACAGTAGGCTGGGTTCCTGGCCACTCATGTATCGATGGAAATGAGAGAGCAGATGAATTGGCCAGGTCAGGTTCAGAATCCCCTTTCGTGGGCCCGGAACCGGTGTTCGGGATCTCCTATGGACATGCCAGAGCAGCGCTTGACATTTGGACACGGAAGAGGAAGAACAGGGCCTGGATAAGTTCAACTACAAGTAGACTTGCAAAGAAGCTACTTAGACCATGCAAAAAACATGCTGAACAACTAATATCTCTCAGAAGGGATAACATGAGGTGGGTGGTTGGGCTCTTAACGAGCCACTGTCACCTCAGAAAACACCTACACAGGATAGGGATTGCTGCAGATAATATTTGCAGGAAATGTGGTTTGGCTGAAGAGTCCGCAGAACACATTCTCTTAGAGTGTGAGGCGTTAAGACGAGCCAGGCTATACTCTCTAAGCCCTCCGGGGAAGGAGAGGGAAACCATCCTAGACAACCCTATAGGTAGTATCTGTTCCTTTATAAGGATGACAGGTATTACTGAGTGGGTGTAGAAAGGAACTTGGGGCGGCAAAAGATCTTTAGGTCGACGCCGGTGAGGCCTCTGAAGGAGGCTTTCACAGCCCAGTACGGAAAAAAAAATCCAAAGAGGTAGCATATTTTTTGTAGAAGAAGATTCAATGTTAAGTGAAATTCAAGTGATAAAAACATTTAAGAACTAATTTATAATATTCGAACTTAGAAACATTGGTGAGTTATAAACATTATAACTTTGTTTATCCCTCCAGGAATTGATTCAAAATTATACATTCACCTTTCATCCAGATTATATCCTTCCAAAATTAACCAACGAAAATTGCAACTCTCAAAATTCATTAACGGCCATATCAAAAAACTCAAAAGACGAAAGAACTTTTATTAACATAAACAATGTAAATACCATTAGTTAAAAACACAATCCACCATTAACTTTGTGTCATATTCACCCATCACTTATCCACTTCCATTACCAATCATTGGTTTTTAAAGTATAAAATACCCTAATGATTTAAATAAGTTTTATAGTTGTAATTTATGTTGAACATCCAAAAGTGTTGTAAAAATAGCCAAGGCAAGAGTACGGAGTATCTCTAAACCTCGTATAAGCTTACAAATACATAATCTTGTTGAAACACATTACACGATATAATTTTATAACAACCCCTTCTGAACCCCCAGATTAAGAGAAAGCTGGTTCATTTTTTATTTTTTTTTTATATTTTGTAATTGAATATATAATTAGTAAATTTGTTTTCATAAAAGGCGGACGCTCAAAACAGTACTGTACGGATCCAAGACATAATTGTAGATGTTTCGATTTGAATACAACACACGTTTAGAAGTAACCTTAAAACACATGAGGCAGTATAAAAACACAACAATCAAGTGACACATGCGACGTTTTCACGCGACATTTAACGGTGTTGTCAAAAGCGATCTATCAATCAATGCTTCGTAATTGTTCCATTCAGACTTGTATTGAGCCAGACAAAAGAAGCTTTACAAAAAAATAATATAGAACAAGTTAAACATTAAACGCAATATTAAATTATTAAATAAGCATAATTTATTCATTATAATGATACTATTACGTTTCACTATTAAATTGGCTTAAGTTGGAATTTGATTTATTTTGAAATTTCGTTATTTTATTATTTTTTTTGTGATAGGGCTAGTATTATCTTTCCTGGCCATAAAAAACTAATAAACCTGTGATTGTATTAAATAATTCAGTAAAATATATTTCAGACATCCTTCTAAACATTAATCAATTCTCGTGTCAAGGCGACAAAGTAGCGGAGACGAGGCAACCAGGTGGCAGCGACAGCTTCTTTTGAACAGAATTGAAAAATTTCCCGGGGTCTACTCAACATAAACCTAACGTGTGATTGAGGCATAACAAGCAGTCGTGCAAAATAATAAAACTGATCGTATTTGCAGCAAAATAAATAAAATCATCCTTGCTTACTTTTTGATATTTTCATTTTATATGAAATAAACCTTTTCCAGTTATACAGGATTACAAAAGTAGAACATACATTATTATTTCCACAACAGTTACACTGTCATTGTCCAAGACTAAGGTCTGAGATGGGTGAAAATAAAAAATAGGCTTAACATGTTTTTCGTCTATTACAAAATCGACTGTGTTACTTTGAAAGTACTTTATTTATGTTTTATCTAATTATTATCTAACACTTCGTAGCCTTAACTTCAAACATTATTTAAAAAATAAATAAATTATAAGTATTTTTTTCTTAACAGTTTTCAATTTCACAAGGTCATTATCAAGGTGCACTGGATATACAATATGTATGATTCGCTGTTAAAATAAATTCTCAACGTGAAACAAACAAGTTATATGATAAATCATGTATTTCTGTCCCTTTTTTCTTATATCTGGTGAATTACAGACCTTGATCTCTTTATTTTGATTGTAATGCTCACCGAACTGCATAAAAAGAAAGGCTCATTTAGGACGTAAATAAGAAGAAACTGACGGAAAACTGTTTCAAACGGCTGTCATTTTGAAATTTTCCGAAAGTTTTATATCATAACCTAACTTGTCGTAAATTTGACTGAAATTAACCTATTAACATACTATTAATCCTGATTTCTTTGTCTAATTTTGAAGTTACGTTTTTTTATAGCTACTTCTTTTTTTGGCGTAGAAAATATTTAATTTGGCATTAATGAATTTAAATTGTAAAGTTTAAAAAAATCAGCTGCTGTGGGGGTGTTGTATGATGTATTATTGAAAATTGTCGTAAAAAAAGTTTTTTAAATTCGTTAATCAGCGCCATTTTCAAATTAACCTAAAATATTTTCTAGTTCTTACGGTGCAAATTTGAAATAAATCAATGTGCCAAAGTACTCTAATGGTGTGATTAGTAACACTTCAATGTCTCTAGTATCAGCGTTGCTTTAAGGGTGATCGCAGAATTTACATATTTTTTAATTCGCTACATTTAAAAATAATCTAAAACTCTTTATATCGTCAACTTATTTTTTTAATGAAAAATCTAGCATTCCATTACTTACCGTGAGACCGTTTTAAACTGTATCACAATCAGTATATAATTATTAAATAAAGCTACTTATTTAATTATGTAATGTAATTGTAGTTATTTATTATTAAATAATAAGAGAGAGGACGAAGGCGAGGCACACGTTAGCTTTGAGAGTTTCGTAATCCTTTGTTAGAGTCCTTGAGATAATTATTTCATGTTCGTAATGTTAAACGTACTTTTCCACTTTGCTCGTATGTCTTGTAATTAAAATGCAGTACAATTGTCGATAATTAGAGGTTAGATTCTTTGCTAAGATAGCTTTTGTCAAGGCCGCACAAAGAAACAACATACACGCGTGAATTCTTGCCGCGTGTGCTTATCGTCGAGATTTTCCGTTTGTTTATAGAAAGTCTTAGTATAGAGAAAGTCAAGTGATGGTTCGATGTTGTGTTATCCGTGGAAATATCTGTTCTGAGGTCACCTACAACAACAAAATGTGTTTTTTGTAATTACTTTTGTTGACTATTACCAATCTTCCATGCAGGAAGTTACAGTTAAAAAACTTCAACCGATTGGAAACACCTTTGAAGTCGATACATTTTGGCGCCATTCCACCAGCCATATTAATTTAAATATTAGGGCTATTATTTATAGTTTTTAGTGTCTAAAAATTCAAAATATCTGATATAAGAAAATAACAACAACAACAACAACAATAAGTAAGTATTTTGTTCTAAGTTTGTTTAAAATGTAACTTTTAGGCTGAAGTGTCTAGGATGTAAAAACCCGATTTCTAAATAATAATAACATGTCGTATTTGTCGTCATTTCGGCCTAAATTCTAGTTCGGGATATGTCAGTGAAATATAAAGAAACAATATTGAAAAGAATTTTTTAAGTTGAAATCAGTTTTCTCCTATTTTGAGATAGAGTGTGGTAGCTAATTGTTTAATTAATTATTTTTTAAGTTTAATAGTTATTGAATTACTCTTTTCTCAATAAATAAATGAACAGTACACACATTTATTAGTGGTACATTTGGTCACAAACACAAAGAAACATTTAAAAGTACTTTAATAGTTGGTAGAGGTGAATGGTTTCTCTTTCATTGAGTCTCCATGTAATACGTTCGTATCTGTCATTGGGACTTTACTGGACTCGAACATAGCTCACTTATGAAATCGGTGATTCGCCTTTTATAGAAATCGTAGATAGTTGATTGATAAGTTCGGTTGTCCGGAAATTATTTAATCGGTTTTAGTTATACGGTTACTCGTAGTTCTTATGAAAAATTCTATCATTATCAGTAAGGTTTATTTATACCTAATTCAATTTATATGTGTTCCCTGCTGGTAAAGTACTTTTAAGTTTTTAGTAAAGTTTTAGTTTGTGGTTTTATTTTTAAGTCAGTAATAAGAAGTCAGAAAACCTCTATGTACACATCCTGAACAAATATCGTCCAATATTTTTTTAAAAATACTAGAAAGGACCTACATACATTTTTAAGACATATTTTTCTTGCAAAATTATAAAAAAAGAATCTCATCCTAAAAAATCCTCAAAATGAATTTTTCCTCGCCATAATACTCTCTCTATATATAGGCTATAAATCAAGGAAGTACATATCATAAATTTAAGTAAATTTTAATATTGTCTTTCATCTACATTCTCAAGTTTACATTTTGTAGAGAAATTTATGTAATCGTGAAACATTTAACTCTTCGATTTTTATTGATATTGGCTTTAATGCCCCGTAATTGAAAAAAAAAATTAAAAATTAAAACGTCATCACTACACTTGAGATTAAATAAACAGATTTTTATAAAACTTCCAATTTACGGATACTTTAAAGTCAGAATGAAAGCTTTTAAAATAGCATCATAAAATTGGGGGTACCTGTCGTCTTTCACGGTTTTGATTAGAATATTCAAACGTAATCCCTCTGGATCTGAACATAACCAAATCTGAACTGACCCCCTTTTTTAGATGGCGTCAAATTCCTTTGTTTGTTTAGGCTTTGATTTTGTGTTGTCTATATGTGTGTGGGAATGTTATTACAATTCTTACAGATTGAAATCAATATTTTAAATGTTTACAAATCAAACAGAATAACCAGCATATGCATACATAATATATTAAGCTATAACACGTCACAAGTTAAAGTTTGTTGCATCTCTTAAATATAGATAATAAACTGGCTACCACATTTAAATAAACCATCCTGTAAGGTATACACAAAGAGTTGAATGAACGTTGTTTCCGAGTCTTGAGGGCACAGGGATCAAATATAAGTAGTTGGACAAATGTCTTTCATGGGAGAGATGACAACAGCTCATTTCGTAGAAACAAGTTCCTGAATATTGTAGAATTATCCATGAACTTGGTTTCAGTCGTAAACGTGGAATTTAGTTTTAGTTTCTTTCTATGTTTTATATCTGTGAACTTGCATCGTCATAACTCTTTGTAATGACCTAAGAAAGTTCTCTGGCAATTTAAAACACAAGGACAAACACTTCCAGTGCTAGAAGTTGTATCCATTCTCACATGGCCTGATTGCATAATAGCTGTAGCTTGGATTGTATCGGTGCCACTTAAAAACAACAAAACAAACATGTTCCCATAGAGGTCATGATTTTGTAACGTGGTGGAGTTGTGGTTGATTAAAAAAGAAAAACAAATTTTTAATAATTGTTCTAGGGACCATTATCGATGCACATTTCACCGTATTGGATCTTCTCGTTATAACGACAGCTGCAATGTAATAATATAAAATATGGAAATTCATTAATAACAACAGCTGACATTTCAAATGAAATTAAAACTATGTTTCCCCGATTGCAATTTTAATACCCACGACACAGACTAGTTATTACAATGAAGTAAAAATTAAGCTCCACATTTGTCCGTAAGTTGGGACAAGTATATTTCAGAAGTCTAAAAGAACATACTTTTAAACTGAATGAATTAAGTAAGAATAAAGTTAGGACCTCTCTTCCACTTAACCTCATATATGAAAAATACAAAAAAAATTAATGTAATGGAAAAATAATGAAAATAAATGTGTAGTCTGGGAGTTTATAACCACTCTATGTAAGTATAGATAGATATGTGTACTTGTTTGTACGACTGGAGTAAATCTAGACCTCACCACGACAACTACAATTATTATCTAACAATAATCGTGTTACAAAAGTGAGAAAACATTTTGGAATTGCAATATTTGTACGTATATCCTAAACCGGAATGTCGTCATACGTGCTGAGCTAAGGCAATTAACTTTGCGTGTGTGCGTGCGTACATACGTGCGTGTGTCGTGCCGACAGACAGACATATCTGCGCATCCTTCTTGCACAATAGACGCTCCTTATCAAGATGTCACGTCTATTTGATCAATAAACAGATAAGTTTGGTTAGGTAGGCCGTTTGTCCTAAGTTAGGTTAGGTAGGTCAATTGGCCACTAATCACCTAGCCCTACATAACCACTTCCTAGCTGACTGGCCATGAACAAGTCGAAGAACTTTTTGTTTCCGTTATGCCGATGCGCTTTCTAACAAAACAATTGTTTACAAAACAAAAGCCACGTAATCAAGATTTTGATGTGTTTCTTTGAACGTAATAAATATTGTTAAATAAATCTACCACAGCCTACGTAAAATGTATGGCGACCATAGTCCATAGAACACGTTGTTTTGTCGTTAAGTCTAATTTGTATTTACTTACGTCTTTACCTTTAGCCCGAAGATCTAGAAGGTTGGCGAGCAAATGGGAAACTGCGACTTTAGTTACGGGCTCGAATCGATTTAACTTTTGACGCTTTACTGGACCGAAGTGTAGCGAGATAAAGGCAGCCCTTGTTTGAAGATGTATGTATGTGTTGGAGGAAGTTTCTCCAATTTTTACCAAATTTTTTAAAAACCAAGATTTTTAAATGAATAATTGCTTTAGTCGATGTCGAAATTTGGTTTTTAGTGGTCTAAATTTTTGTTAAATGTTTATGAAATTAAGCGGTGTAATCATTTTACTTTCCCACTTATACATAGTATAAATTATTGTGTAGGTTCAAAAATCGGCAGAAATATCCGTTTTGAGATCCTCTAAGTTCCACAAAGAGGTTTTGGGAATGATTCGTCTGTGTAGTGGTCTGCAGTTCAAACTAGTGAACCGATTTGGGATGTGGACATATTTTTCTTCACAACTCGCGACTTTTTTTAAGATTTTTGGGGAGACATTCATAGGGATGGAGAGGGGGGGATGGCGATGAATATTATTTGAACGGTTAGTATTTAGTTTTTATAAATGGGTGCGTGAAAAAATTAGTGCAATATTGCTCTAACGTACCATTAATTGTTTTGCTATAACATTGACAAGTTTTAACATAATAATAAAAAATAGGCACGTTTGCAAACAAAAAAAATCTTTTTATCTAGATTACAGATTGTCGAATTAATTTTTTTTTTTTAATGTTTGTAAATGAGGGGAAAATACAAAGACGAATTAATTGTATTATTGTGTTTTATTCTGTCAGTTGCTATGAAAACACCCCCCCCCCCCACACACACAAAATAGAAATAAAGAGTAGTCGGCCAACCGTCTTTAGTAACTGATTAAAACAATCTCAAGAGACCTAAGCTGGATCGTCAACTTTTTTACCGGGTATTAGGTTAGATTCCTCTATTTCATTTTTAGATTCCTATCACGCCGCTTTTGACCAACTCTTGTTTTCTTCTGACCCTTACGCTATTTGAGTAAGGTGATGATCCCCTAGAGGTTTTCCGCCTTTAAACAACAACCGCAACACAGCTAGTTAAGCCAAGCGGCTATTCATAGTTTTTATCCTTGAGTTATAAAGAAAACCATTAAAAACAAAATATTAAAAAAGGAAGATAGTATTATTTTACGAGGGCTGTAAACGTGGTTTGTGTGTTTTTCTCTCTGTGTTTCGTAAACATATATTTATTGGAGAAATCGTAGCCACTGATACTTAAAACTTAATTACTTTGCAATTAATATACGCATTAGCGTAAATGAAGGACTATGAGTGGTAAGGTATATATAGCAAGATGTTGCAACTACCCATTTATAAAAACGGCTTCACGACTTATACGTGTACAAAATTGTTGTTTTTATTTATTTTACGCTTTAAGTTTTAAATTTCAGTCCATACAAAATTTGAGGACATAAAAGCAGGATGGAGGAGCGTGATGTATGGCGATGGCGGTATAAACCAGATGCTGTAACGGTACAACTACACCAACAGGTGTCCGTCTGTCTATCTATCCGTGAGGGTCACTCCTCTACTCAGCTTCAATGACCATTATAATGACTTCATTCAACCAGTAACATGTTGCAATTTATCGCTTTTATTGAAGCTGACAGGTTAGAGCTCATTTTAAAAATAAAGATAGTTTTAGACACTCATTTTAAGCAAACAAGATGAAAAGAAAATACTCTAATTTACATTGATTTTCATTGAATCTCCGTAAAAATACGTTTGCTTTAAAGATGATACAAATTTAAATAACGCTTTTTTAAAATTAATCAACCTAAAAACTGTCCATATAAGTTAGGTACAACTAACATAACATAATCTTCCTACTTTCAGATTATTTTTTGTAACAAACATGACGTTAATGATTTACTATCAGCTATAGATATCAACAACAAATTAGCTAAACTAAACTCATTTTAGAATAATAATTTTAGTTTTTTTTTTCTCACGATAATTTTCTGACCCACACCTTTGTAACGAAATTACTTAGAAACAATTAGAATATTTTCCCATCCAATCTGTTAAGGTTCACACATAATTTCATGTGAGCCGGTTAAAGTTTAACGTTTTGAAATGTACGTTGAACGTTGACATTGCTCAAATAAAAAAATTTAAAAAAACGTTAATTATTATTTTTGTTAAATTGATTTACATCCTATACTTTTTCTAATTTATTGAAGATAGTGAAAGAGGCGATTTGTAATTTGAAGGACGTAAATTTTTATTTTTGTATTTCTTAAAATAAACATACAAAATATTTTATTATTTTATTCTAAGTAAATTTGTTTCCATAGAAAGATAATAAATAAATTATAAAATTGTTTCCCTTGTGACATCATCATAGGTACTTGACGCTCTAGACTTAAAGATTGTGTCACTAGTCCACACTATATAATCTTGGATTTACTCCACTGCATGTTTTATCACAAGTAATATTAGATTTATTTTTTTTTACTTATTTATAACTGTCTCTAGTTGAGTGTTATTAATTTCAAACATTTCTTTTTGTTTAAGTTTAGCTGAAAAAGTATTTCAAGTTAATATTAGTTTTAATTTGTAAAAAAAGTTTACATAACCTGTTCTATATGTCAATTATTTATCCGTTGTGTAATTAATTGATATAATTACGTAATATATTAAAGTAAGGTAATATATCGTAAGATAATATAAGTATGGCTATATTACCGTTATTTTTAACATCTGTTAAGTTATTAGGTTCAACTATATTAATTCAGCTACTAAAATAGTCACGTTCAGAAATAACATTATGGTACTCATTACTAAAATGAAAATATATATACTAAATAATGAAATGTCCTCTAGGCTATTAGTTTTATGTCCTCAAATATATTACATTCTAATTCTAATTTTAATATTTTAATCTGAATTAAAGAAAAACTGTATATATTATTTAAATTATATACAATTATATATACATTCTATAATTTAAATATATACAAATTTTCTTTAATTCATATTAAAATATTAGAATTAGAATGTAATATGTTTGAGGAAATAAAACTAACAGCCTAGAGGACATTTCATTATTTAGTCGTAATATTGATTACATACTGTAAATATTTTACAACTATTAAATTAATTCCTGAAGAGCAAACGATAGTCATTTCATTTCACTTATTTTATTTTACATTGTGGGGGACAATAAAATTGTATACAAGTCATAATTCATACCTACATTACAAGACACCCAACAATTATGCATATATAAACACATTTTAAATCTTCACAATAATAAGTTATAATTCATTACAATCAAAACGATGAAAAATTGTGTACCAAGGTAGAGGCAATATAACAAACAATTATAACATAAACAAATAAATACTTGAACACTACAACACTCAAGTTTATACATTTCCGCCTACTTCCGTTGACAAAATATATTTTATTGCAAGCGTCAATAAAAGCCACAACAACATGTCTTTCCCTATCTAAAATTTCGTCATTCTAACTGCCAATTATGGTTGACGAATTCCCTCACCGAATAAAATGATTCAGAAAGTAGTAACTCCCTCAGACTGTGTTAAGGCTGTGTTTTGTCTGGATTTGTTTTATTTTTTGGGGGAGTTTGTTTATAAATATAACATCAGCTTGACTTAGCAATTTTTTGTTACTCGAGTCTGTGTGCCATCTTTTGGGGATTTTCCCCCTACTGTTATCGTTATATAGTTGTCTTGACATTTAGTTAATACTAAATGTTAAATGTTGTTTCTTCTTACAAAACGAAGGCGTTCCTCTTGGAACGTGATATGGTTTCTAACCTGGTCTCTCACACCCATTGAGGTCTTAAGTCACTTAACCACGCCTGACCCAACACCACTCTTGGGTAACCTACTATTAATGAGTTAATTACACTAATTGATTTGGAGGATTCAATTCACTAATATCAATGACTACATAAATACTATAAGACACGACATAGGATAGGGAAATAGTCTACGCTTTACGGGTGCTGTTCGTCACAAGTTTGACACACAGCTATCAGAAAGCGCTAGCAGCAGGTGCTTGACTGTACGCATCCCACTTGGTTGAGACTGTACAACTGTTGACCTCCCTCTCACAAACCTTCTCACTTACTTCCTTCAGCATAGTCAGTGTTGTCAGTTCGTGCGCTGAGATAAGCGATTCTCGACCTTCCCTCGCATCTCTGGTCCCATATGTGGCATCAGTGCGTTTTCTCTTACCCGCCTGAAACATTGTTTGACCGTAGAGCGACCTAGCGGGTATTGGTCAACTCAAGAATAAGCGTAGAATATTTAACATGGCCATGTCGTGTCTTATAGTATTTATGTAGTCATTGCTAATATTAAGGTAAGTGCAGACAACACCAGACCTGTCGAGCTGACGGACACTTTGCCCTTTTTTTCTCACCACGTCACAGGAGAAAAAGACCTGCACTGCCTTCTTAATGTCGCGCTGTTTGAACCCGGTTGTTATCGCGGTTGCAACCCAAATTAGAACCAAAGATTCAACTGCGGCCAACCCGGGTTCCAACCTCGGTGACCGTGCCTCGAACGCGTCACGCACTGCTTTAACTCGTTGTAGAGCGTCCATTATTAGGTTATGCTTGTTTTGATTTGACCTATTCTAACAAAATATCAAATATATAAATCGAACATAAAACAGAATGTAAATGTATAATATACACAAGTTAAAAGTATTTCTTTACATTAACTTTATTTACCTAAATGAAATCAATAAGTATTAGGTGGCAATTATCTATTTGATTACGTGGAGATATTTTAAACGGTTTATATCAAATTTCTTCTTTGATAAAGTTTTACAAAACATTTTGTTTTTGCATAAAATTAAAAACCAATTCAATTATTTTTATGTGTAAAACCTGTTAGTCATCATCCCCTTATGAAAAAGGAAGAAAATATACTAAAATAAAGACCTCCTAGCCCTCGAATACTCTAATAGTGTAGGGTAAAAAAAAGAACCAGAGTTGGGTTCGGGGAGGGAGAGATCTGATAAGAAAGATGAACGAAAGGCATCTAAACCAAGACTAAATGACTAGCTCCTTTGGGTCTGCCACGCCTGTACACAGCTCCTGAGGGTACCTATTCAAAACTGTATAGTCTTCATTCAAACTCATTGCCAATCCAGCTAACATATTAAGCAATTATTTTATATACCTTAATTAATGTTCTTTGGATCTTTTTAAGGGTTTATTAAAAACGAAATTAATGTCAAGAAAACTTTTCGAGACCCCCATCAAATATGTATTTTTTAAATTGTATACCTTAAGGCGATAAACCGCACGGCCATCATCACCTTGAAAAAGTATAAAAAAGAGCACAAAATATAGAACTGTCGAAAGAAAACGATAGTTGGTCAAGAGGGACCTGATATGAAATATGGAAGAGAGGGATCTAACCAAAGACAAAATGAATTGATGATCCGGGTAGGGTAAATCGATACTAGTGGTCTGAATCAGAAAGTTTTTGATTTGCTATTTTAAAATTGATATCCCATTAGGTGTTTAAAACTGTACATATCTTCGATTGATATTTGTCACTCGGGATGACTTCAGAAATCAAGCCGCAAAGCTTTCCTTACTTTTTAAAACACTCTGAACGTGTTAAAATTTCTTTGATAAATATAACGTAACAAACCACTACAGGTTTGTCCCAATTAAAATGTAATCAACCTGATGGCCTACTTGTGAAGTTTTCTCCTCGAAAACAAAAAGGAAACGTCAATTACTTGTGTGTAAAGGGTAAAGATATTATTAAAGTCCTTTATTGGAATGTAACTTAGACCTAAGATGGTGCGTGTCGCCGGTTTCCCTAATTTGGAGTGATAGTTTAGATTTACACGAACTAAACATTAACCTAACTTAAGAGATAACGGTTAGATAATTCCAATTCCTCATTCTTGGACAAGCTCTTTGCGTAAATTGCAGCAATTAAACTGTTCCTTCCATTACTGGACAACTACTCTCAAAGAATTGATTTTCCTTGTATCTAATTTGCATGGATTTTCAAGAAATCCCATTTTCAAATTATGGAGCATATTAGAAATCATCATTGGTTTTAATTATTTCCGTTTTGGAAATATAGCTATTAGATGTATCAAACTGAGAGGATCATGAAATGTCTTGTAGATCCTCCATGTTTTACTTTCTCATATATACATAGTTTATCATATTTCGATGACGTGTTTTTTATTAATATGTCCGTTTTGTGGTCTCTTGAGTCCAAAAAAGGTTTTTTTTGTTTTTTTTAATGGTGCCTATTGTCTGTGCAGTGCTCGACAACCGAAAATTTTGAGACAGATTTTAATCAGATTTACTATATGGGCATATTTTTTCCATTTTACCTGACTTTTTTGATAAATCAAATTGTTTGAGTAGCTATTAAAACTGCATGCTCTAAAGATTTTTTATAACGTTTCACTCAAGTGTAGCCTCTACCCAAGATCAAATGTACTAGTCGCCATTTCTCCAATGTGAAGATTAATCACCAGAACCTATGTACAAAATCTCAAGTCAATTACGGTTCAGAAATCACTGACAAAAAACTTTGACAGTCATTGGAAGGTCAATTAAAATCAAAATATTTTAAACTGTTAAAGCAAATCTGTTCTTTATTAAAGTGGAACTTTAACTATTGTTTTTCGGTAAAGTTAAAAACCAATTAAATTTTTTATAAGTAACCATATTTAATGTATCAATATTTGAACTGGGTTCATGAATTTTTTCTACTCTAATTGTCGACTTCCAAATTGAAGTTTTTAGTGACAATTAATTTTCGTTGGTTTTAATTTGGTTTGGGGGATAAGTAAGTTAGTTACTTTGTGAAATCTTTTGGAAGCGTTTATTCACTTGAACATGGACAAGTTGAATAACCAATAAATATAAATACGTATTGTAAATTTGTGTTTTAGCCCATTTTTGATATAATTTGACAATTTTAAATAAAATATAACAGAATTGTATTTTTTACAGTAGCTCAGTCAAGCTTCTTAGAGGAAAAATCGAAAATATATAGATCTTTTATATAAAATTTAACAATTTGTATCAGTAAAAAAGTTTTACTTTTCATGAATATTACTACAAGTTTGAGTTCTTACACAACGTTTTAACTTATTGGGGATTAATAATGAAAATACCCTTTTCATTGCATTTGATAAAGAGCTAATAAATGAAATAAGCAATATTTGACGGCTGATTTCATACTTAAACTAAATGTTTAGAATGTTACATTTTTTATTTATCAAACAAAAGTAGTTCCTGTTTGAACTCGACTATTTAGTGTTTCGCCTGTTTGTTTGTTTGTGACGCAGTTATGGTCATCTCTTCTGTTAGTTGTTTTGGAATTTAGAATTAAGATTCTTTGTAACTAGGCCAAACTATGTTTGTGCAAGGTTTTGTCTTTTCTTTTCTATTTCAAAATGGCGGCTCTTCAGATCAGTACTTCACTGAAAGTAGTGGTTCCGGTCGGGCATACCGCCTGCGATCCTATGTATTAAATAACGGGTGGTACAAGATATAACGAGCAGTTGTAAAACAAATTGAAGGCAATAATGTGATTTGAACTGTTTTCTAAAACTTCCCCGTTTGAAGTTTTTACCAAACAAGAAAAACTTCTAGCTTACTACTTTTTTGTTTTTAATTTATTTTAATTTTAAAGCCCTTTCCATTTCCATAGTCATAGTGTTACTTGCAAAAATGAAATAAATTATTACGTACGTAATAGTTATACACTTTTTCTTCCTTATAATTTTCTCTACAATTTGTATTTATATATTAACTTCGTACTAGATCTTTACAAATCATTGCGAAACAAAAACACATTTTAAAACATCATTTCAGATTGTGTTTATATTTATAAAATCATGTCATTTATTATTTTTTACTTCAATAAAGCTCTAAACTCTTCCATATATACAATTCTTAGTTGCGTTGTTTTCCCCTAGTTTTTAACAAAACTTATTTGATCACGCAGGTAGCTTCAAACATAACCTTGTTCCAGTAACACTGCACCGGCCGATACATACTTTCGAACATAACAAGAGATACAAAGCAATTGTAGGGGCGGAATCCCTAGTGAGTATATTTAACTTGGATTGCAGCAAGATGCCTGCACGTGTCATACATTTAGTTTTTATTATTCAAACTTCCTTATGTTTCCAGTTGTAGGCTCAATGCTACGATTGCGGGGTTTCCTCTATAAAATAATGGTTCATCAAAGTCACCGCCTTCTCAATCCCACATTCATATTAACAATTGTTATTATGATCAGAGAAACTAAGGTTGACATTATTTCCTGGTTTTTATTGGTTGTGGAATGAAATTGCAACCCAACAAGTCAGTTTATACAATATTAGTTCAACAAAATACTCAATCAAATTAGGAACGATTACTAATTAAAAACGATAATTAAATAAATTAAAATTAAATAAATATCAAACAATTAATATAGATTTTGAATTTTAGTGAAGTTTTGGATGAAATACCTATTATTAGGAAATTAAAACAATTACAAACATACAACACTTTACAAAACATATTTCACTCTGTTCGGAGGTCCTTGTTTAAAGTACTTGTGAAAAAGTATTTTCCTGATGATGGATGATCTACCCAAAACAAGTAAAATGAAGCTCTAAAATTCTTGATGTTCAATAATCTCCCCCATAGAATATAAAAAGTATAAATGAATTTTTAATTGAGTTGTAAAATTAGTAATTAAAAATAATAATGATTTAAAATAAACTGTGCAAAAACATTGCACAGACTTTCTTGCAATCCTCAGAACCAAACAAACATTAACAAAACTATTTGTCACCTATATTGTCAGTTCAGTAGTTGTCCGTTAAAAAGTGTAAATTAACCATGGACGAAGTTTTCAAATAAGGTCGAAACAGATTCGCGTGTGATATAAACGCACACCCAGTTTAAATAGTATTTTATTCAAATCGAACTTTTAATGACGGTGGTCAAAGTTCATTTTTATTTCTTGCCTATTATTCCAGAATCGCACTATATATATATATATATATATATATATATATATATATATATATATATATATATATATATATTTATTTGTGATTTTGACGCAGATTTGAGTCGTTAAATCTTCACATTACACTAAAGTTAGAACGAAATCGGTAGAGTCGATTCTGAAAAATTACTTTTTTATAATGCCCTTGGTCGATTTATTGTTTTTTTTTTACCGATAACTCAGGAACCAACATTTTTGTTGAGATAGTGACCAATACGATTTGTTTGGCTTCTTTTGAGTAAAATTTGATCAAAGTAGTTCCACAAATTTTGAGTTATCAAAAAAATGAAAGACACAAAAATCCTGAGATAAGGTCAAAAAACATATAGCCCTACTTTCTAAATTTGATTAAAATCAGTCCAGGTGTTTGGTTGTAGAGTACTGCGCAGATGACAGATAAACATCATTCCAGAATTACTTTTTTGTCCAAAATTGCTCTTTCTAAAAAGTGTCAAGAATAATGTTGGCTTAAAACTTGCTTTTTGTCGATGTAAATTTTAACATTTCTAGTCATTAAAAAACACACTTTACATTATTTAAATAAAAAAAATTTTAATAATATTTTAATAATGTAAAAGCAGACTACTCATTTATGATTAATCTTTCCAAGATTGTTGCCACTTTTGTATGCTAAGATGAAAATCCATCGTATTACAAAATACATCATTGTTTTATAATTTAATTCCGATAAATTGCCCCCGCCCTTAGTATTGCCGTAAAAGATCATTCTTTTCTGTATCCATGACTCAGCACAATATAATGGCCGCTGCCTCGTCTCCTCATCAGGTACAGTTTTATACAACCCAGAAAGTAGCAGGCGTAGACAAGTATGTTATTAAGAATTCTACTTTCTTCCTGAAAGGATTCTTCAGTTGGAGTACATGTGTCTGTTTCGCTAGTTTCGTCATGAACTGCTAATTTGACGAGTTTCAGTTAAATTCAATCTTTAGTCGTTTAGATCTATTCTGCTCTCTTTTGCAACTTATTTAAATGCAGAGTTTGAAAAACGGATCAGAGCAGATGTTAGCTTCTGGTTTTTAAATTTAAAAAAAGTAACAATTAGCAAGTACTTTCTGAAGCTAGGGAATGGTAAAATAGGTTTGTTTATTGAAGAAGTAAGTTGGTTAATTAAACAATAATATTTAAGTTACTTGAATCATTAATGTTTCGCGATTTTAACAAGGATTAAGTTAGAAATAATAAGTGACAAAATCATATGTACCTTCTTGAAAACATGGGATAGTTGAAATTCATAAAAATATGTTTATAATAATCGAAATTTTAAATTTAAATTTAAGTTACACCAAAGCTAGTAACAAAATCATGTTTAGTATCCCAACATCACAAACATCCCCAACATATTACCTCATCAGAGGCCAAGACTGTAATGAGGTGGCGCGACATCGAAGCCTTGTTGAAAAATTACAAGTCTGTTATTTTCATGTTGTATTTGTTCGACTTTGGAGAAGAACGGACTCTGTTCAAGAAGTGAACGTATAATCTATTTTCTATTGACATAAATAGAACAGTCTTGGCCTGGCAGAACAGCTGAATTGTTGTTGACTTGTATTTTACCAGAAACAGAAAGAATAACATGAGTTATTCATAAGAGACAGTGTTTTACTTTTTAATATATATTACTGTCAAACCAATAAGTAATTGAGGGAGGGATTCTTATAAACGCCACAGAGTGCTGTATATTTTGGCAGTTTTTACTACAAAAACTAAGTAATTAAGACTTTTTAAAATATTGTTATTTTATTTTCAGTTTAACCGTCAAAAGCAAAAATATGTAATATTTTGTTATTAAATATGTTATGGCCTCCTAGATGGCGCCAATGTGCAATAAATAGTATTAAAAAAATTTCAAATTTAAACTACTCATGGTTTAAAAGGTTACTTGCAATATTTTAAATTAGGTCCAAGAAAAGAGCAAACCTTTTTAATAATTAACCATAATTCTACAATACCATCAACAGTTTGTATTCTTTATGGGCAGCAAAATTCACTAGCCATGTAGCAGATAAAAGAACGTTTCTGCCACTCGAAGCACAATCCAGTCATATTGACATTATCACGGTCTTGAGTGGGCAGCGATGGTGCACAGTCAGCACAGATGGCTTGTTTTGCAGTAATGTACTCCCCCCCCACAACCACAGATTGTTTGTTGTGAGATAAAATATTACAGTCCAATCATTGCAGCGAGAGAATCTATCATAAGAAAGAACGTAACATTGTTTGTATTAGATACAATGAGATTTGCAATCTAATATTTAAGATCACTTTTCTGTTTATACTTTTAACCCTGTATGTTGGTATTGAAAGATTCTCCTTTTCTCAACTTTGTATGTGTGTTTAGATATTAAAAGATAAAAACATTAAAATTATTAACTGTGGATTAATGTTAATTTTTCGTCAATTATTCTACTCCTCTATTATTTTTAATTGGTATCTAGCATACTAGTTTGGTCAATAGTTTATCAAAATGTGGACATAATCAGACGATTTTTTGTTTTTACTTATAACTTTCAAACCCACATCTTTGGGAAGAAGTCGACATCTTATTTCATGTCAAAAACATTTTAGAAAAAAAATATATTAAACTTTTTTAATGAATACTTATTTAACTCAAAAACTATTTTGTAGATTGAATTCAAGTTTTGTAAAAACTACTTGTTGTTCAAAGATAAATTAAAGCAATAAAGCTTTAAAGTTTCAAAATATTTTATAATATAAATGAGCTAACTTAAATATTTTGAAACTCTTAAGTTTTATTGCTTTATTTAATCCTTAAATATGGAGTTTCAACAAGAAATATTTGCTGTTACATTAAAATCGACTTGTTTTTTATTAATATAAGATTTCAAAAGACACTATCGTAATTTAATCGTAACTAAGTTAACATTTTTCATTTTTAAATTTCACAAAAATTGTTAAGGTTTTCGAAATCCTTCAAAACCTACCTTCTAATTTCTGTTTTTTATTTCTATGGACAAATTTAGTCGCATCATTATTTATTAAATTACAGTCCTGAAAATATTTAGTAGGCCCTACGGTTTATTGAGGAAGTACTAGGCAGAATTTTTATTTATTTTTTAATATGTTGATTAAAATACAGTAAATTACAGTATTTGCTGTATGCGTTCATATAATTTACTGATTAACAAATTGAACAAGACAATTTATCAAATGGATTGTTCTACCAAGTTTTGAGTTAATTAGGAATTTTATTTGAGGCAGTGAATGGAAAGGGGTGAGGCGATTCCTTATTTATATACATATAAATAGAACGATATTCTAATAGTGCTGAGTACATAAAGGTCAAAGACATAATGGTAGTTGAAGTCTTTATCTTGTGTAAAATGACAAAAAGGTTTTTTATCTTCTTTTTTCTTGTTGTTTTAAAGCCAAAAAACCTCTCGGTCATCATCGTCTTAAGAAAAGAAGAAAAGAGCATAAAATAGAAATTCTATTAATTCTCAAATACTCTAATAGCCTTAGGGTAGGGAAAGAACAAGAGTTAGTAGAGACTCATTAGAAAAGATAAAAGAGAGGGATCTAACTAAAAACTACGTGAAAAATGTATATTTTTGGTTGGGTCCTTCGGAATCCAAGCCCGTACTCGCAATAAATGAGCCCTAGTGGTAAACAGTTTTGTATATTAGACAATTTGCTAAATAACTGTTTATTTAAATTTGAAATCGTGTTCTTCTTTATTAAAAACATAATTGATAAGATCCAATGAATATAAAATAATTAAGACATGAATGTCAATACCAGATCTAATAAAGGATGTTTTCCAAAGAATTGAATGACATTATAGGAAACATTACCATGTTTAATGAGCCATAACGGGTCGTTGACCCGCCCGATACTTTTTTTCCAAAAACTAATTCTCTTCTTTTTATCCAGTTTTCTTCCTGTATGGGCATAACGCCGCCCTAAAAGTAAGTTTATTTATTCATTTACTTTTACTTATTCCCTTTAATATCGTTTTCTACCAAAGACCTGCCCTCACCTTAAATTATAATTCCTTTTGATTTATGATTAGTTTTTCTCCTTTTTTTATTACTCCATATTTCTAAGCTATCCTAAAAAAATGTTCATTTACTTTGATTTATTCTATCTTATTTTCTATAAAGACCTATCTTTGGCTTTAAAATAATACCCATTGTTAATTTATTACTATTCATATCATCCTATCTACCTTATTGATTTTTTTCTAACCTACCTAAAAAAAATTAATTAAATTATTTACATCTTATCTTTATGTTACTTCCTGCCTAGTTCTAAATTCGCCTTATAAAATATTGTCAATTAGTCTTTCATTATTTCATACCCCCTTTATTTAACTGAATATTCTTACTTTAATAAATAAATTCAATAATTTATTCATAATTAATTATTCTAATATCTCACTATTTCTCTCTTCTAACTTCTGCTTAAAGAATACATTAATTTATTTATATGTTGATTTACAAACATACCTCCATCTTCCTCGCTCTTACTACTTTCTGAACAACAATGTACATAATATTTTTTCAGTCAAAAATTGTAAAACAGTTTTTGATTGGATTTTCATCGTAGTCACTTCGCTTTAATCGACGAAAATACATCCTTACTTTCTGATTTAACGTAAAATATAGTTTAAATAAATTATATACTCAAACTACGTATTAATAGTACAAATATTTTTCTGAAACAGTCAATATCTACATAACACTGAAATATCTAGCTATCATTGTATCCTTTTGAATAAAAAAGGGTAGAATGAACAATTTAATAAAGAAATTACTTTTTTTTGTTTACCCAATCTAACCCACTGTATAAACTGTATAAATTTCATTCAAAGTTATTGCCTTACGACACACTATTTCTTCCTGCATACGCATACACCCCCGCACATACACCATCACATTGAAACCAGTTTCCTAGAATTTTTTAAATAATAATTTGAACCGAGTTCTAAAGGACAGCCTTAGGATAGTTATTAATTTAGACAGTATCGTTAGCAAGAGAGCAATAGGCCCATTCAATATTCTTTAACAATATGTAGGTATAGTCGATTTAAAATTTAACTGGAACACAGAAGAAAATAATCACTAGTATAGTAAAAAAATAAAATAAAATAAAAAAGTAAAAAAATAAATAAAATAAGACTTAAAGTGGAATAAGTACGTCGCCAAAACTGGCCCCTTAATGCAGGTGACGTTGAATATAAATTATCGTAATTGTATAAAGTACACAAACTGAAGAGTTTAACTAATTAGATGAAATATTCGACATGTATGTCACATTATTTGGTCACTGAATTTTAAATTTTAGTTTAGTTGTTCAAAATTTGAAATAAGATATTTGACGTAAATATATGTCATACAAATTTGTTTTATTTCATCGTAGTGGTTTAAGGTTAGTGTTGAATTCAGAATAATTTTTTTTTTTTTAATTTCCACTTATTTATTACAAAAAATGTAGATAAAGGTGCTCTCGTTTTGAAACTTATCAATCGAATTTACTGGTTTATCTACAAGATATTGCAAAAAAAATCTTTGTATAAAATTTGAATAATATTCAGTGAAAAGTTCAATTTTACATGGATACTCACAATGATTACATAAATATAGCAAATAAATAAAATGGCGGCTTTTAAAAATAAATACTAGTTTTAAATAAATTAAAAGATGTACGAGTTATACAACTATTACAGATCAATCATGTTGGATTGGTCACAATGATAATGATTCCCTTCGTTGTTTTAAGGCAAAAAACTTTCGTTCATTATCTACTTATAAAGACCTCTAGCCCTTGAATACTCTAATAGCGTTGGGGTCGGAAGAGAACAAAAGTTGGTCAAGAGAGACGTGATAGGAAAGATGAATGAGAGGGATCTAACCCAAGACTACATGAAAGAAGGTGTAGACTCCAGCTAGTCTCACAGGATTTCCACGTAGCCTACATACTCTTTATAAGTGATTACAATGATCATTAATTATTTACACAGGATTTGTGAATAAACAATAAGTTATTGGTAAATAATCGTCAGGTTAACAAATGTCTGCTCAAATTGCATTCTAGCTACAGCTTTACATTGACAGTATTGTTTCACAATTAATTACAATTTGAACATGGGTGAACAAATCTTCGAAAAAAAATTAATGGCATTCTTCAACTCTTCATCATTATTTAGGTAATGGGAGTACACCTTTCCTTGAAATACCCCCATAAAATATAATTACAAATAGTCAGACCTGGAAATTTAAGTGTTCAGTCCACCATGTCGGCTGTCGGCTGGAGAGTTCGTTATTAACAGTGATTGGATAATGCGTTGAAGTAAGTTTACCGTCTTGTTGACTCTGGAACAGTAAAATAAGGAATAGTAATGATTTCTGATTGTCTATTCAGAATAAAAACCAAACTAAAAAAAGTCGCTTCTGAATTCTGTCCCAAGATTGAACTTTTTTGTACAATTCGACTGTACTAGAATTGTACTGTAATAACTTTCTTCAGTTTCACCTGTATGTAACCCGCTGGCCTTATTGGCGCGTGAACCGCCTACGTCCAATGTCTATTGTCTCTATTGCGCCATTGTTTGCTCTAGATGGAGTCTACTCCTCCCAAATTTGAAATGGATTCTGACATTCCTAAACCACGTGATCAATCAAATCAGAATGTATGAATCATGTTAAATAGATTTTGAAGTATACATATTATGAATATATTTAAATATAGGATGCTTATATTTATGTCCTGTGCGTAAGATTTAATTGCGATATATAGCTGCTAAACTATATTTAGTGTGAGTGATAAAGGATGTGCAATAATTCAAGGATAGTTAGTGTCCGAAAACGCTTCATTTTGTGTCTGTCTTACAGTTTGTGGTTTTTAAACAAGTTTATATTTTTAAAAATCGATTGAACACAGATTTGGTATACGCTTGTTATATGTAACCTTTTACCAGTTTACCAATAGCAGGTACACCGGCCACAATTTTAAAACTAATTATTAAAGCTATAAAAGAAACAGGATATTAATATTATTAATTTCTTCCTTATCAACCTTGATGCAATATAAGGTGCCAAGTAGACCTTTTTACATTTCCAAAATTATCAAAGATGTCTGTAAAGTGAAAAACCTCCTATAAATAATAGATTTCGGGCTCCAATTCTAGAAACATAAATATTGAAATTGGAAATAGTTTTCAGCCACCTTTAAAGTGATGTTCAACGTGACAACCTTTCTATTTGACATTTCTTGTGTAAAAAGTGTTCATTGTTTTAAAGCTCTTTAAATGCTGATTATTTTATTTGTTTTGTTTTGTTTTTACATCATGGTTATCATAATTAAGTTTGATTTAAAACAAAGACATATTTTGCAGACATTTTGGCCTACATTTTGAAATGGTGATATTGAAAAAATCCTTTTCTTCAAATGTTTGGTTTCATAAGTGATTTAATTTAAAATATCACTTGATCTGTGTCTACATAGAATATTTCAAGAATAGAGTCCTGACCCTACCTAATTTCAGAACTTAATGTAAACTAAAAATAAAAATTTTTTTTTAGAAGATTCGCCATACATCTGTATCATTTACTGAGCCAAGGGATCTTCTATAACAAAACTGAGAAACTTTATTAGAATCACAGTGTGTAAGGTTTATCAGTAGGATGTTTCTGAAGTTTACTCAATGCCTATGTTTGTAGTAATGTTAATATTACGTACCCAATATACGAAGTATAAGCCAAGGGCTAAGGTATGTTAGGTAATCGTCAATAATTTCTTCCTCTCTTTTTTGAATAATTAACACGTTCAATGTCTTCAGGAAACCAAGAAAGTTATTTTGGAATCATCGTGGTCGTCTGTGGGTAAGCACGATAGCGGCTAAGAAAATGAAGATAGAAACATAAATTTGGTATAGAGGACTTTGAAATGTCCTCATTGAAATTCAGAAAAATCGAATTAAAAATATCAAAATCGAGGCCATTTAAATTTTTTTTGTTCATATCTCGATTGTTATTCAAGTTATAACACACTAAATTAGATAAACATTTGGACATTTTAATTTTACATGTTATAGTACCAATCCTAACGCCCCACAATGATAAATAGCTACAAAACGTAATTCATACTCTGACCTGTGAATTGTAATAATTGTATAATTGTTCCAAGATCCAGGTAGAGTCGAGTCTCCCAGACGAGCGTAGCGAATGGAGACTTCATCTCATATGTACAGCATCGAGGCCGGTCAGAGTCGAAACCCTGACACAACCGAAGCGAATGGAAACAGTTTTTATACACCTCTATTAGGGCTTAGCCAACTTCCAGAAAGTGGTGACATAGGCCTACACAATTAGGAGGTTCAGAAATCTATGTATAGTTCTAATAAAACTGGAAAGGAACTACTGTAGGGTTGTGGTGTTTGTGGTGTGGCGGGGGTTCACACAACCAAATCAAATTTTATTGTATTCAACAATTCTTAGTAATATGAGTAATGATTTAAAAAAAAAAAATCCTTTTACATTTAATTCCAGATTATTTTTTTCAGTGTTTAATTATTGATCTTTTACCTACGCATATTTTGTCACTTCCGTAGAATTGGCAAGATGGGACCGCTACTGGCAACTGGCAACAAAGCTCGCCTGCCATTCGTCCAGAATGCTACGAACCCCTCCCACCAAATCCGCTTTTACTTCCATAGAATCCCTTTCCAGTTTAAATCAGACTGTAATATCTGTTTCACAAACGTACTATACTGGTAAAGACTTGTTGATTTACCAATACAATTTACCATTCAATTCAAAGCCCAAGAAACAAACTTTGGGGTATTATATTTAAATTAAAGGATCAGCTTCTATTTGATTGTATGATCGGGCTATTTAAGCACCATGATGACATCCATCTAGTAGTCTCAGACTAGGATTGTGTCTGGTGTAAGGGGCGTGTCCTCCCTTCTACTTGCTTCCCTAGCCTGACTTGACAGTACAACCCATTCCAAGAAAACTAGGTACACAAATGTAGCCTAGCTACATTTAATTCCTAAAGTTACAACTTGGTGACAGATTTTTGCAAACGTTTTATTCTTATTTACATCGATAAAAGAAACGAAAGTAGGGTACGCGTTTACACAGCATTTGAGATCTATATTTTTTTATTGGGGTTGTATCGCCGATAGTAAACGCAGCGAACAAATTGTGGGACCCTCTTTTCCTCTCCACCCCAGACACATTCCTACCTTGAGGATGCTGTACTTTTACATATCAGTGCTTTCATGAGCGTGTAATTCCATTTTGTTTTAATTTTTCACATAGACTTAGTTCTTAAGAAATGGTTTGTGATCACTAAAATAAATCGATGATGTATTTCTCGTAGAAATTTCCATTTTTGGTGCTCTGAGTGGGAACGATATGTGAATCATACTTATTTTCCTGTCAAGGTGGTAATACTTTTATTTCTATGAAAGCAGACATGCAGTTTTCAAAATGTTTACTGCCGAAAATAAGTCACAAAGCATTGTTTTTCTTTTTATCTTCTGTAATTTCTACTTTTGGATTATTAAAGTTTTGAAATGGCGGTAGTTAAAGTTAAAGCTTCAACTTAATTTAAATTCAAAACAAACTTTGATGACTGAATAATGTATCGTGGAAGGCGTGTATTTCGCGTCGTAGTATGCGGTCATCCTCTATTAAAATACGCGCCCACAACGTGTACTACGTACCGCGCTGTCTTGATTAGGTGAAACGATTGAAGTGTTGGCGGTGGTAATATTTTATAGCTTTCATCATGTAGAACCAGTGCACAGGTTTTTATATGACCTATAGACTCCCACACATGTGTACATAGATAGTTTAAACATATTTATTTCTAGAAAGTACCATTGTTTTTATGAAAGGATGTTTATTTCGAACAAGTCAACTTTCGTATAAAGTTATTTTTAATAAATTACTTTATATAACATCAAGAAATTGTTATTTTTCTACTAAAAACGCAGAAGTAATCATCGTCGAATAAAAAAGAAAGAAAATACCATAAAATAAAGCCTCCTAGGCGTGGAATACTCTCTAATAGTGTCAGGCTTGAAAGAAAACAAAAGTTAATCAAGGGAGATCTGATAGGAACGATGAAAGAGAGGGATTTAACCCAACACTAATAGGGAAAAAATATTTAAAACAAGTTGGGCTCTATTGGAATTGCTACGCCAGTAGATAAAAAATTATGTTCATCTTCATAAAGATTTCGGTTGTCCTTACCGCTAATTCTCGTTCAGAAATTATTAAATGTCGTCTGGTAATAAAAAAAGTCTGAATTTCTTTTGACATTTGAACAATTATTACTCCACCATATAAAACGGGACAATATATCTGCACACATGTTTGGGGAAACAACCCATCACTGAGTCTGGGGCTCCCTCAACAGCTTCCGCCAGTTGACTGTCCTGTGCACCAACGGTTCAATTTCGGGTCCAAGAAGATTCCTCGCATCTAAATTCACCCTATTCATCTTATGCTCGACCTACCTGATCACTCTTATCACAAAGCACCTCCGTTATCGCCTTCTTTGGGATATCACACTTGTTTATTAGTAAAACATGGCCACCCTAACAAAGCCTACCAAAGTTATGAATCTGCTCACATATCTCCAGATAATAAAGCTAGATAGCTGCCTTTCTCTAATTGGTCTGTAGTTTCTCCTTAAAAAAACAAAAAATACATTTTGATTTAAATTAATACAATTTTTAGTTTTTGTGTAAATTAAACAAACATCAATCTAGACTCTTTCTTATGAGAAATGTTTTTTTTTCTGCTCATAATAATAGGAACAATTCGATAACTGGGCAGGTATGTTTGATATTTTTAAATTCCTCAAATTATTGTTTTTATTTTGCAACCGACAAATAATTCTAATTTTGGGTTTCAGCCAGGAGAACCGCCTCGTCTCTGTATGAAACGGCCTAAAAACCCGATGTTCGTCTCAGAACTGGTAAGTAACACTATATCTAAAACTATTTGTCTTTTATTAAGAGTTTTTTAATTAAGTCTTACTTAATTATATTTGCAGTTAAAAAAAAGTTCAGTAAAGGTTCAGTATCGACTCTTTCTGTTAAAAATGAGGACACAAAATCTAAAAGAGAGCGAATGTGACGCCAATTTCAGTTCATTTTTCGTATTTTCATAAAATCCGATTTCAGAAATAACTCGATTAAAAAAATGTATACTGAACAGAATCAAAATTATTTTATGTTATAAAACGATATTATTCTATTAATTTCCGGTAGAAGTCTTATTGGCTGAATTTTTAAATTATATAAAATTTGTCTCATTATTTTACGCGGTTTTAAATATAAACTTTTAAAAATCGCTATAGAAAATATTTTAAGCAGTTTATGAAGTTTCTTTGTTAAATTTAATTCTAATGTTCTTTTTTCGAAGACGGTAATTATTTCCATCATATTTAGAAACTAACTTTCCCCACTGCAGACTTTGTGTCTAGTGAACCTCCAACATAGTTGAGCAAGTCACTGTAAATGGCAAAGAGTAAGTAGCTTATACATATTATAACGATATCGCGTTATCAAATAAATAATAAAATAAAGGATAACAACGATCTCTATAAAAAAATGAGTAATTACATGTAATTTATGATATAAGGGGGAAACTAAATTAAATAATAGAAAAATAATGAACAACTAGTATCATCTGGTAACAGAAAATATTATTTTAACAAAAAATATAATCAAAAGGACATCTGTGCACAACAAATTAGGAGAGAAAGCGTGCAAAGAGAAAAGAAGCCGTTTTCGCTAACCTTGTAGTATACACGTGCTAACGTTAAACAATTTGTAACGGTATCTTAAGGGAGATTTTATGGGACGCAGCTGGATGTATAAAAAAAAGAGAAATCTACAGGGAGAGAGAGACCTGATGGGACACGCTAGAAAGCATAACGGTACTTCTAAAAAACATGAGAAACCGACAAAAGGAATTAGGTCGGCCAATCGGAAAATAGCCACATGGTGAAAGCTAACGAATTTAAAAAAATACAGCCACTAGGAAAAAAGAACAACATCTGGGGAGAAATCGAGAATTCAGCGAGCGAATCGGAGGGGTGAAAGCGAAGGAAAGTTTGGGAAGAAGGGAGAGGTTTTTGGCGTCGAAAATTTGAAGAGGAGTCTAAAATCTGGAGTGGTGAGAGGAGGTCTGAGAGACAGAGAGCATTCTGTGGGACAGAAAAAGGGAGTTAGATTGACCACGAGACTAGGGTTCTCTGTGTCAATACGTCGAGAAAATTAATTAGTTGAATCAAAGTTGAAAAGAGAGTTAGTAGTTTTTAGTCAAAAGTTTGCTGAGATTTTGGAGCAGATTAAAATATTTTGGAAGAATTGTTCGAGAGAAGAGTCTGAAGAACTAATTCATCGCCAGTGGAGATTTGAGGAGGATCATCAGTCCGAATTCCAGGATTAAGTGGTTGGAGATAGTGTGTGGAGTGTTTTGTTTTTTTATATATCTAAATCAAATTTAAAGCCATCGTTGTGTTGTGTGTGGAAAGTGTCTCGTCGATCAAAATTGGAAAGCAGTACCAACGATAAGTACAATTTAAAATTCTTGTTCACTTTAAAATTATAAATTCATTTTTCTAAAATAATTCACTTTAATTGAGCCATAAAAGAACCTAACGACCCCAAAAAGAGATAAGAGAATTAATTAAATAAATTAATAACTAACAAATTGAATAAAGATTATAATAAAGTTTAATTTTATAAAGGAAATAATTGTTTGTGTATAAAAAAAATAAAAGTAATTCAAATTACAGATTAATTTCATTAAAAATTAACGCCAATTGTGGAAACTTGATGTTTTTTTTTAGTAATAAAGTCTAGCATAAGGAAAGACAATTAGTTAAGATAAATTTGTATATTACATAACATTAAGGAATGCTTGTGGAATGAATGAAGAAATTTTAGACACTAATGGAATAGATGTACGTTTTTATGATTCTTTGACATGTTGCTTAAATAAATTAAGGTTTGTTTTTTAAGTAATACGTTGTGTCAGGTGTGTTATTTATATTTCCACAATTTGCAAGTTTAGGAACAACTAAACATATAGCAGGTAATTAAAATAATATTGAATTATTAATATCTAATAATAATTATTATTCAAAATATTCAAAATAAATAAATAAAAAAGTAGATTAAAAAATTAATATAACATCTCCAAAGTTATATTTGGCTCACCAACGTGTGGCTTTTGTTTAAAATAAATTAGTAAATTAAAAATAAAATAAAATATAACAAAGTTATATTTGGCGCTCAACGGCAGGGCTCAATTAAAAGTGAAGTTTTAATTGTTAAACATAGAAATTGTAGAATAAGGACATAGACATTGTTGTAGGATATATTATATATTGTGTATTGTGTTAGAATAAGAGAATTAGATAGAGATATATGTTGACGAGAAGTAGGAAAAGAGTATTAGATTCAAATATGGCCAATGAAAGTGAAATTTATAACCAGATGGGGCTAGGGAGCGAAAGCTTAAATTTCAGCGAAGAGGGGAATCAAATTGGGGAAGTAGAACAAATTAGAGGGTTAGAAATTGAGGGTAATGTAGAATTCCGGGCGGGGACCAGCGATAGGAATCCAAGGGTAGAAACAGCGGTAGGACAGGTAGGAGGAGACGGTATGGCGGGATTGCAGGAAATGATAAGACAAATGGCCGAGGAGAATCGTAAGTTAGCCGAAAAAGCTACAGAGGAGAATCGTAAGTTAGCTAAGTTAGCGGAGGAAAAAGCCGAGAAGTTAGCTAAGTTAGCGGAGGAAAAAGCCGAGAAGTTAGCGGGAGAAACTCGAAAAAATTTTGAATTAATCGAGAACAATATTGAGAAGATCGCGAAAAAACAGGAGGAGATGTTAGGAACAATTCGTGGGGAGTTAAAAAATAGTATCAGCGAGGCCGAGGATAGGATTAATAAAAAATTAGAAGAACGATGCGACGGCGTAGAAAATCGAGTCCGAACGGTAGAAGAAACGGTAGCGGAAATCCGGACGAATTTCGAGGGACAAGTCAAGAAAACGGGAGAAGAATTCGGAAACCGAATCCAGGATTATCGTGCGGAAACCGAGATTCGCGTGCGAGAGATCGAGGACCACGGAATCGTTGTCGACGCTAGGCTACAGGAACTCGCGCAAAAAGACGGAGAAATACGGGAGAACTGTGTAAAATTTAATGACGTTAATACTGCTAAACTGGAAGAAAACGCGAAAAAGACGGATGAGGTCGCGAAGAAATTAATAGAGCTTGATAGAAGGTTAAGAGCGGTTAAAAACAACGGAGAGGGATATATACAAGAGCCGGAAATAAGGAACATAAGTTTCTCAGGAAGGGAGCGGTTTCCTATGCAATTCGTAAACGTAATGAAGGAGATTAGTGAGAATATGGTAGGGAACAATATGAACTGGATCGACCGGTACCTGAAGGACGACGCGTATATCTGGTGGCGTTTGCATAGGGGAAGCGTGCAAAATTTCGAACAATTCGAAGAATTATTTAAGGAAAAATATTTCAACGAAATAATCCAGGCCAAGATTAGGGATCAGTTGGAATTTGGAAAATTCAGAGGTAGAATGGGGGAAGAAGCGATCGCATACGTAGAGACATTGATGTTGCAATGTTCGGAATTAAATCCACCATTAACGGAGGATCAATTAGTATACAAAGCGGGGAAGCATTTCCACCCAAATGTGCTCATTGCAATAATTACGCGAGGAATAAAAAGGAAAACAGATTTCATAAAGTTATTGATGGAATTTGAGCATGCTAGAATAGAGCAAATTAATGAGAGTGCTGGAACGGAAATAAACAGAAGGAATTACCAGGAAAAGGGAAATTATAACTACAATAGTAGGCAAGATAACTGGGGTAGACGACCATATGACAGGCAAACCACATGGCGAGAAGAGGGGCGTAGACCTTTTAACGAAAGGGAAAACGTAAACAAACCTAGTACGAGCAATGACCCGGGCAGCCAAGACAAGAGGGTTGTCAAGGAACAGATGCCTAACGGTCGGACTAATTATATGAAGGACCTTACTTAATTAGAGAAAAATTAGGAAATACTACATATAAATTAGGATATTTACATAAGGATAAGATTAGGGGTACGTTTAATTGTAGATTATTAAAAGCATATCATCACTAGGAAATAAGATTAGAAATAACACATGTCAGGGTAAACAAATAAAGAAATCTAGGTTAGGACGATGAAAAATAAACAAAGGGGAAGCAGACATGACCCAAAACAAATGGTCAACAACCTACCACAAGAGAACAATGGAGAAGGGGTCCATTGTCAAACACTGAGGTTTACCACAATTAACAATGGCATTGTAGGAAAAGGTTTTGGGACAAATAGTTTTACAATTCCACGGGCAAAGATTAAATTTATTTCTTAGCCAAACCAGGAAATTAATTTAATCTGGGGACACTATAACGATATCGCGTTATCAAATAAATAATAAAATAAAGGATAACAACGATCTCTATAAAAAAATGAGTAATTACATGTAATTTATGATATAAGGGGGAAACTAAATTAAATAATAGAAAAATAATGAACAACTAGTATCATCTGGTAACAGAAAATATTATTTTAACAAAAAATATAATCAAAAGGACATCTGTGCACAACAAATTAGGAGAGAAAGCGTGCAAAGAGAAAAGAAGCCGTTTTCGCTAACCTTGTAGTATACACGTGCTAACGTTAAACAATTTGTAACGGTATCTTAAGGGAGATTTTATGGGACGCAGCTGGATGTATAAAAAAAAGAGAAATCTACAGGGAGAGAGAGACCTGATGGGACACGCTAGAAAGCATAACGGTACTTCTAAAAAACATGAGAAACCGACAAAAGGAATTAGGTCGGCCAATCGGAAAATAGCCACATGGTGAAAGCTAACGAATTTAAAAAAATACAGCCACTAGGAAAAAAGAACAACATCTGGGGAGAAATCGAGAATTCAGCGAGCGAATCGGAGGGGTGAAAGCGAAGGAAAGTTTGGGAAGAAGGGAGAGGTTTTTGGCGTCGAAAATTTGAAGAGGAGTCTAAAATCTGGAGTGGTGAGAGGAGGTCTGAGAGACAGAGAGCATTCTGTGGGACAGAAAAAGGGAGTTAGATTGACCACGAGACTAGGGTTCTCTGTGTCAATACGTCGAGAAAATTAATTAGTTGAATCAAAGTTGAAAAGAGAGTTAGTAGTTTTTAGTCAAAAGTTTGCTGAGATTTTGGAGCAGATTAAAATATTTTGGAAGAATTGTTCGAGAGAAGAGTCTGAAGAACTAATTCATCGCCAGTGGAGATTTGAGGAGGATCATCAGTCCGAATTCCAGGATTAAGTGGTTGGAGATAGTGTGTGGAGTGTTTTGTTTTTTTATATATCTAAATCAAATTTAAAGCCATCGTTGTGTTGTGTGTGGAAAGTGTCTCGTCGATCAAAATTGGAAAGCAGTACCAACGATAAGTACAATTTAAAATTCTTGTTCACTTTAAAATTATAAATTCATTTTTCTAAAATAATTCACTTTAATTGAGCCATAAAAGAACCTAACGACCCCAAAAAGAGATAAGAGAATTAATTAAATAAATTAATAACTAACAAATTGAATAAAGATTATAATAAAGTTTAATTTTATAAAGGAAATAATTGTTTGTGTATAAAAAAAATAAAAGTAATTCAAATTACAGATTAATTTCATTAAAAATTAACGCCAATTGTGGAAACTTGATGTTTTTTTTTAGTAATAAAGTCTAGCATAAGGAAAGACAATTAGTTAAGATAAATTTGTATATTACATAACATTAAGGAATGCTTGTGGAATGAATGAAGAAATTTTAGACACTAATGGAATAGATGTACGTTTTTATGATTCTTTGACATGTTGCTTAAATAAATTAAGGTTTGTTTTTTAAGTAATACGTTGTGTCAGGTGTGTTATTTATATTTCCACAATTTGCAAGTTTAGGAACAACTAAACATATAGCAGGTAATTAAAATAATATTGAATTATTAATATCTAATAATAATTATTATTCAAAATATTCAAAATAAATAAATAAAAAAGTAGATTAAAAAATTAATATAACATCTCCAAAGTTATAATATATACATGCAGATGAAGAGGCCGTACATGGGGAGATATGTAAAGGGGACTTCCTTAGATTGTGGTTTCTATTCTATTGTCCGATACTTTCAGACAAAACATTGTCTGCTATCAGAAAACAAGACATTATTGAGCCACAGTTCCGTTGGCACGTTTAGCAGTGTTTGCAACTGCAATTTATAGAATGTATTCAATAGATTCTAGTTTTGTCTCATTAGATTTTTATTTATGAAATCTGGTTAATATTCACTGTTTAAAAGAAAAATTGAACCACACTAAAATAAACTGTGCTAAAACATTGGACTACCTTTCTCACACGCTCATACACAAATCAAAAATAATGTTAGTCTCCACGACTCCTAAAATGTATCTACTAACTTTATACCCAAGCACTAGTATTTTTCTTAAGCGAGATAAGTTGGTAGATAGATCCTATTATAAACGTCCTGAAAAGTGTAAAAAAAAAAAAATAAAAATAAAAGATATTTATAAACTTAAATAGAGCCTGGGTTTGCTTCGCTGTGATATAAACTCTTCGGCTCTGCTTTGCGGGAGTGAAATAAAATTGGGAGATTCACACTTGCGCCTGGTCATTGCAGATCTGAGATTTACTAGAACCTTTAACACGTGACGGCTGTTTGAACAAATTTATCGTAGTCTATAAGTTTCATATACCATGTTATCATATAAAATCAATTTGACAACACATATAACCTAAATTGTTTAAAGTAATACGATTTACAGAACCAATTGCAACTATCTATAACTAAATACTGTATATAGAAGTTATAGCCAACACTGTAAAGTGAACACTGAATATTAATGAACATTGAATATCTCATCACATCAACTAATTATGGCTTTTATAATTATGATATTTTCATTTTTTAAATTGCACAAAATACATGGTTTACAAAGAAGCTAGTGCATTTTGAAACTTATTAGTGCAAATATATATATATATATATATATATATATATATATATATATATGTGTGTGTGTGTGTGTGTGTGTGTGTGTGTGTGTGTGTGTGTGTGTGTGTGTAATTAATGATATTAATTTATATTTCATTACGTTGTTTTTTGCTAAATATTAATTGAATTTAAAAAATATTTATTTGGACTATAATACACTTTATTTACAATTTTTATTTTATTTGCAATATATAGGTCGATGTAAACATTTATAGTCATTGGGCAATTCATTATATAGTTTTAGCCTCGTGTTCAGTCAACTATGTTCAAATAAGTGAGATGAAAATACTGTGTGTAATTATCTTTATTTCTAGTAAATATTTTAACATTAAAAAACAAAAACGAAATTTTTTTGAACAATTGCTGCATTTCCTATTCCTTAGCCCCAAAAACATAAGCATTTTGTTAACTCCTTTTGTTGCTATATATCATTACATCGGCAGGATTCACTAAAACAATACCTCCTGAATAACATCCGTTGTAAACCACTTCCGGAAATGGCGACATGCTCCACAGTGTCAGCAATGTGTTCTCACAGTATTTGCTTATGGTGCAAGGAAGTTGTCAGGGCTTCAGGTTTACCTTTTCCCATGCATCTGTCAAGCATGACAAGGTCAAGAATAATTGTTACACAGTAAAGTACTTATCATTTACTCTATCTCAGAAGACATATCCTGAGCCTGGAAAGTTTGTTTCAAAGAGATCCTGAAACATGCGTTTTATAATCTGTGATTTTCCACTGTAATGGAATACTAGTTCTAAATTAGATTATTCATGATTTTTTAAAAATAATAATTTATGTATGTTTTACATAATGTCTTGTGACTTGTTTAATGAATATTATTTAAATACCTCGTTCTATAGGAGGTTATTTTATTTCGTCATCAGCTGTTTCTGTGTATCTTATACCATCCTCAGATGATGAATACTATATTGCACACACTGAACATTAATATTGCACAAAAATAAATAAACATAATTCACAAATATAATTGGTACTATAATACATACCAGTATGTAGTAAAACAACGTTTGTGGCCACATGCTACGCGTAATCAACTATTTATTGAAATGATGCTTTACCGAAACAGCTGTCATGAGAAAATAAAAGATCCTTCTAAACAAAGTTAAATAATGTTCATTAAGTTATTTAATTCAATTACGGTACTTTCTTGAAAATTAATACCAAATTCTAACTTAACACCTTAAAAAACAAAAATAATAGTAATTATGTGAACAGTAGACCTCGCCGCATAGATGTGTCAAGTCGAATTATTTACACTTTTATAAACAATTCGTGTAAAAACAAGAATGTGTTGGGGTAAAAATCCAATGTGACTTCTTTACCCCCCACTACCGGTGGGCTTCGGTGGCGGATACTCAATTCGGTAAAGATGTAAATCATTCCACTACATTTAAATTTTAATCCAATTCTCATTGATTCGTATCTTCAATTTATATCAAATTTTTAAGTAAATGTCAGTGTAAATGTTATGTAAAACCTTATAAAACGGTTTTAAATCATGTAAATAAAAACATCAAAAACAGTAAAATCTTCTCGTGGACAAATATATGAAACATTTCAGGTTTCATTTTTCATTTCAAGTTGTGTTTGTATTACTGCTCGTCATTGACTCGTTCACACCATTAAATTTCATTCTTTGCTGGACGTGCTTTATTCTCAGTCGTAGCGTTTATGCTACGGAACGCGCAGTAAATGTTATTATAAATGTTATTATGTTAAAACAGAAAATATTATTTTAAAAACTTTATACGTACTACGTTTGTCCTTTGGCCTAGTTGCAAAGAGGTCTTCTTAAATGTCATAACCATTGGTTATCACTTTTGGGCTTAACTGGGTAGTAAACACTCAAAAATATAAAAATGTCGATTGTTTGAGTGAAAATAGGACTTCGTTTCTCGCGGAAAGTTAAAGTTTTATTACAATCAATTATTAAATGAACATTTAAATTTTAGTATTCGCTAAGTAGTTATAAATCAGCGTCAAATTAGATTACAGTCCTCTAAAATAATTAAATATATTCCAAACCATACGAGATTTTTCTAAAATATAATCATACTCCTTTCCTTCTGAATTAAACGTCAAAGTTTTGGGTTAATTGGACCAAACTTACTTTAAATAATACATCACAAGGACATCAAATCTGATAAATGATTACCCAGAGGTCTAATTTTTTCTGTTCTTTACTTGAAAAATATGAGAAATGATCACTTAAAAAGTTTAAATATTACGAGTTTCATCGAAATTAGTTTTGAAATCTAAATTTGCTAGGTTCATTTTGAATTTTTTATAATTTAAGAGCCAAACTTGTGTCTAATTCGCATCCAACGGTATTAGCACCTTTAATACTGTAAGTTTGTTAAAAAAATTATAGAATATGATACAAATATTTATAAATGTTGTGTTTAACCCTATTTCACTCCTACTCACAGGAGGAGGTACTTCTCTTAAGTGATTTTAATCAAAACTTGTGGATTAAGGACATTTATTCAGCATGGAACTTCAGCATTACCCGTTCGCACCACCAAATTACCAACACACTTCCACCTTTCACCTATTTTCATTCTGTATTAATTAAAATTGTTAAATTAAGTGCAATCGGATTTGTTTTCGGTCTATCACAGTTATACTAATTTAAAATATATAAATAAATTGGACTTCAAGTAAAAGACCACAGATTTATTACTTGAACCCAACCTAATCTAACCTAACCTAACCTAACCTATAAAGGATAAATATTATTTTACAGAATTTTTTACTTTTCAACCATAGAAATTGAAAACAAAAAGTACTAAATACACATTCAAATAGGTTTGTTAAAGTCGTCATGTCTAGGCATTTACTTTCACTGAACCAGTACAGGTTACCAGCTTCTAGTTATTGCAGAATAAAATCATTGTTGATTATTTATCGATCAGACTATTTACGCATGCACAATATAAATTAGTTTGAAGAATTTCACTTTTCGTGATATTAGTATTAAGTGTAATTGATAAGAGATGTAAGATATATAAAAATATATATAATAATTTATATTTGTCCATCTTGTCTTAAGACAGGTTAGGTAAAATCTATATTAACTTAATTCAACTATTATTTTATTATTAACATGAAATACCGTACTCTTCATGTACAACTATCAAAATAATCATATTTAAAAACAACACTATGCCATCCGTCATATCGTAATCTTGTTTGATATTAGGATGGTTGTCGTCAAAGTCCAGTTTATAAACACAGTTTGGTAACTTTATATCTAACTTTAAACAGCTAAAAATTACATTCATTCGTAATTTTTTCAGAAATTGTCACTATTAAAAGTTATTTTTCACGGAAAAATATCGCCTTAAAAGTGACTGTTTTAAAAGTCAATATTATTTGTTTGTTATACATGAATTTGAGAATGCCTAATAATAATTTAATAACCTAATTGCGTATGTATTTGTAGACTTCATTATCAATTTTTACTGTGACAATCAAAATTGCTAGTTAAAATATATTTTTTAAGAACCATGTTTGAATGTTCATGAATCTTGATACAGTTTTTTATAGAGAAAAATATTCGTTGAACTTTACCGAAACATGTTCAACAATTTATAGATTTTCATTTTGCTTCATTCAGGAACCCGAATTGATCTTATATGTATTCCAAGAATAGATAAAGCGTGTAAAGAACCAAAATACCAAGAGTGTTTATAACCTTTCGTAGTCTATTTTATGTCATAAATACACTCTTATAAATGTGATACAGACGGAATGTGGGAGCTCCGGTATTCTAGAAGAGGATTCAATTATTCAACATAAGTCGTCATAAATCATTGATGCAGTAGCGGGTGGGCCCAAGCTGATGAGGAATGTAGGGTAATAAAATGAACGCATTTCCTGTTGATAAACTTTATTACACATCTTATAAAATGTCTTAATACTGGTCTCGACATACCAAGATGTATAGAGTACTTACAACTGTTATCAATTAGTTTTATAGATCATTGTGTAGGCTTTCAAGCTTTTATAAGATAATAATACAACACGCCAAAGTTGGTAAAATATGTAGATTTTATTACAGTATTTAACGTTCCTTTGATGTATTAATGGAGGAAAACCCCGTAAATTTGTTAACTCAGAGGTTTAGCGAGTTTTCATACAGGAGAAAAACATTTTTGTGGTAGTTGTGTGAAACCCTCAAACTGAAAATTTAGCCAATTATCATTATGTAACAATGATTTTGACTAGCAAGTATTCTGTTCGAAATTAAAATTATGGTTATAACAAAATTAAACTTCCACCATTTATACTAGTTTAACGCATAATGAACTTGTGCAAGATATTTGACCAAGGGAAGTGAGAAACTGTTGTAACTAAAATATTAAATTTTATATTAAGTGTTTGTTTAGCAATTACAGCGAAATGTGTTTACCGATCAGTTTCACTTGTGATGCATTTTGGAAATCAGGTTTTTTGCAACTAGGGCGAACGTTATATGTACAAGTTGTTATTTGATTTTCTGTTTTAAATGGAGCCTACTTAAAAGAATTGATGCAGGGTTTCAAAATAGTACACCAAAAATGGTTTTAAAAGTGGTACACCAAAGTATTAAATAGCAATCGGTGTAAAACAGACATAACGAGCAGTCGTGCAAAAAGAGGGAATAAGGTTTTATGACAAAAAATAAAAATATTCCCACGTCACTACTTTTTTTATGCCTCAATTTTTAGGTCTCTATTTTTAGGATCCGTAGGTAAAACCAAGGACCCTTACAATTTCACGCCTGTGTCTGTCCGTCTGTCTTGTAATATTCTTTGTATTGTCTTACGTATTGGACAAATATATCGGAAACAAAAAATATGACCTTGGAATAGTAAGATGGAAAAACTATAGTTGGAAACGTTTTGGAAATATTATGTGTGGGATATCAAAAACTAGAAGTTATTCTGATTACACATATGTATGTTTATATGACGAAAAAATTAATATGTTGCCGATAGGTAGCTTAAAAGACATCTACCGTATTTCATAAAATAAATGTTCCTGTAAGACTACGGACCCTAAGTTGTGTCGTTTTAGCACACGCTTGACATATCATCATTTCTATAAATTTAAAAAGTATCATAGATTTCAAAAATATCAAATAAATAGTTATTTATGTTATACTTACGTTATTCTATGATTTGAGATAACCTATACAACTTCATATAATTGTCATGTTATACGCATCAGTATGAATGAGAATAAAATATGCAGTAGTCAGATTGTTTACGTTCAAACATATTAGACAATCCGCCACCGAGGTCCACCAATGTTCGGGGGTGAAGGTTTGTTTACAGTTAAAGGAGTCAGCATATCAGATAATATACATCGAAATTAAAACGATTTAATGTAGGTCATGCTTCACTGAAGAAGGCGACTTTGTCGTTGAAACCCGTTTGATTTAATAAACGTACTATTTATTTTAATTTTAAAATATCTCTTTAGTCAAACTCAACATTCATTTATTAATATAGGCTACATCGATAGGTACAGTACAACATTTACTACCACTGCCATCCCAATTGAACAATTACAACAAAAGAAAACCACCTATAGAGCATTAAAAAATTTCTATGTGAGTGTTTTGTTCAAGTGTAGAGTAGCTGTGGTATTACTTACTTTTTTGTCAAAGAATATTAGTGTCACGCCACAAGGTAGGCAATAGCCACATTGGGTTTAGAAGAACCATTTAAAGGATGAATTAAAATTTACAATTAGCTAGGTTTTGTTTGTATAAAAACATTGTAATGATATTCACCCTAAAATGTCTACGTTAACAGAATCAGTAATGTAAAATCAGTCTGTGCACCAAACTTGAGCAAAATCGGACAAAATTCTTGATAGCTGATGAAGTACCATATTTTGCCTTTCTTGATCAATTCAGTTTTTTATTTATAGTCCGTCTCTAAATATACACATATGTATACAAATACGTGAGATTTTAAAACCACTCAAAAGTGCCCTAGAAGTCAAGATTGGTGTACAATTCACACTCTCTTGTCCAAGTGAAAATTTCCTATAAAATTTCGCTAAAATCCTAAAATATGAAACCCATCTAAAATATTTCTGTTACTAAAATCTAAGTAGATTTTATGAAAATCGGAAAAAATCCACTACCACATCCTTCCTTTTATTATTGCTATTACTCTTTTCTTGTGGTGGTTTAACTGTGACCTACTCTTATGAAATTGGTCTTAATCTGTTGTCGCAATTTTTCTACGCGAAACTAATTTCGTCTTACTTTAAGAAGGCTGTGGTCAATAATTGGGGTCAAGTAAGCACTTCCTGTGTGGGTACTTTATCCTTGACCTTACAAAACATGATTAGACTACGCCTAATTATTTAATCGACTAATTAAACATTCGTTTCTCGTGTAGGTACACAGTGTTGTTGCTATTAGAATAGGTTGCAAATCATATGGTAAGGTGGTGAAATAATTTCAAATATAACTGTTGCAACAGTCATTTAGAGAATTAATCTGAAACCATGAACTGTGCATCGATCATGCTCAATAATGTACGGTTCAAATTCCTATTTATATTTGCATTTTGGAAAATTAAATTTTGTTTTGTTTCTTCCCATTTTATCAACAAAGCAGTTACAAATTTCGAATGATTATTTGAATAATTATAAGACTAGTGAATCCGTTTAGCTAAACGGTCGCAAAATTTATCTTACAATTAGTTTGTTTAACGAATTCAGTAATAAAATTCTTTATGTAAACAGAACATGTTTTTCAAATAATTTTTTTTAAAGAAAGTTGTGCAATTCGAGATCAATCCGGGATTGGCTTTCTTGTGTATTACAGAAATTTAATTGTATTTCGAAACACTGTAATCTATCAAACTGTCCCCAAACACTTGGTGTACATAGACTAAATACAAATCCCTCCGTACGATACAATTTAATCGACACTGTTACAGTTTGTAATTATTTCCTTCGCTCAGCATCACAGCTATAGCAAGAGTCATGTGACAAGAGTACACCTGTTGTGTTGGGTTCAAACTCCCCCGCAGTTTGTAGGCGGGGCTACGTGACTAACATCACTTTTGACCGTTAGTGTTCTGGGTAGACGATTTAGCGTGTTACAATGTTAGTTCGCTAAAGGCATTTTCCTTTGTGGTATTAAATTCTCAAAAAGTTTGGAGAAAAACTTACATTTTGTTGTTTGTATGCACTGAGACACACGAACTCAAGTGTTTTTCTCTCGATAACTTTTATCAGTAGGTTTATAGAGATTATTATAACATTTTGTTTCAAGGGCCCTAAAAGGGGAATAAATTCTTCTTTCAAAAATTTATGTCTTAAACATAAAAGAGATTGGGGAAACAGTACAAAAAACAGAAAGAAACATCGTCAATAAAATTATAGTTAAATATCTCAGTTATTCTTGAAAGTACGAACGTTTACCATAACTGATTCTAAAGTTATTGGATGGTATCGAAGTGTTCAAATTATTGTTATAATTCTGTCGAACATGCCAAGCATTTACACAAAATTAAAAAGCGTGGATCAACTCGTCATATCAAGTTGTCATTTTAAACATCTCTCAGGACATTAGGAACATTAATGAATGTGACATTGGCGTAACAAAAAAACACATGATTAGCTCTAATGTATAAATAAAAAATATCCCAACATATTTGGTCCAAAAATCATAAATTTAATTGGGAAGAAGCAAAGATGAAACCTAGTGAAAAACGAATATAATCAAACATAATCGAAAACCCACATGTAAAATAACGGACAATCTTATCTGCCAAGCCAGTGTAGAAATGACGTCATTATAAAATAACAATACTTCTTTACCTAAGGCTGGTATTTGTCTGGTTAATTCTCCTCAGGGAGTGACTACAAGGTCATGCGCTAAATTCTTAAAAGATAATAGATTGTTCACCAGGCAATACTGTCACGTAACTACTCTGTAAGCACACATCCACTTTGTTCAGTTGACAGGTGTGTATATACTTGGTTCACGTTGGTGTGCTATTTCTGTTGATTTGTAATTTTTAATATGTTTGTATACATGGTCTTAATTTTTTTAGCTTTCAGGCTTAGCTCTATTCGTGTATTACTTTTTTAGCTTACTAGTTTTAGTTTTAATATAGTCCTAGGTTCTTTTCTTATTATGTTGGTAAATGTAAAAAAAAAAAAGATATAATAACCTTAAAAAATAATAAAATCACAGATTTGTCATGAGTATAAACATCCAAAGGTCTTTTATATCCCTTAGATTAACATGGCTATTAAGTCTCGATTTGTTTATTTTAGAATATTCCTTTTTTTAAAGCAAAAAATACAATTTACTATACAAAGGTTCCTGTAAAAAGAAGCTAAAAATCTACTTCCAATTTTTTTTATAAATTAAAGTCTGAGCCGTTATAAATATTATTCATTTCACCACATTTGTTGATAATCAGATAAAAATTGCAAGCATTTACAGTGGATAATCGGTTACAATTTCAGGTTTGATAATTTTTGTTGGCTAACGTTACTTATAATTTAAACATCAATTTTATAACCAAATGCTAAGAAAAACGAACAAAATATGCACTCACTTTAACTTTATAATTTGACCCTTATTTTCGAGTCCACCTCCAAACAATTTTCACCGTAATCGAGCATTAACGTAGGAAGCAAGTCCCGTAGTCTGCATAGATTGCGAAGTGGAAGCTATTAGTTCCATCAGCTCTTGAAAAAAATGCTTTTAAATAATATTCTACGTTATACTTGGCCGTGCAACTTAAAATATTTCTATACAAATTCTAACATTCATCCCGTTTAGATACATAGACCAATATATAATAATATGTAGGACACGGAATCTCGTATTTTATACGTGACAAATATTTCTCTTCACTATTGTTCAAGTATTAATTCACGAAAGACTTCTGGCCTTAGTGCAGATAAACTTTTGCGTAGTTTACATCGTAAAGCTTTGTTTGTTAATATTTCATTTTGTGGACGCGGGAATGTAAAAGTAAGTGTGATTGTTTGTTTATTAGTTAGGTTGTGTTGATTAAGCCATTCCAATGATAGCATCAACATTTGTTTGATGTTTGTTGTATTGACGGTTAACCCTCATTAAATAGTACTTTCAGCAACACACAGGGACACAATGCTTTCACTTCTAAAAGTTACAATTAATTTACTATAACGAGAACAAAATACTTTATTGCGAGTTGTTATTTATATCCAACCAACACTGTACTTAGTCTAAGAGAATCAATTACTCTGAAACAATGTTCCATACACAAAGGTCAAACTGTGATTTACGTTTTTGTTCCAAGTATTTCTCGACAATTTCCATGCACTGTACTATACTTAAGGCTGTCTCTAGTACCCCCCCCCCCCCACATCTCCTATCGTCTTATAAACATAACCTTTCGTGCTTCTACAGTTATTTTTGTTTGCTTCATCCTCATTATATCAGGATATACCGTTCTTTTTACTTTACATCGCTCCATTACGTCTTTAGAATTTTCTGACGTGTAAATATTCATAAGTTTTTTGTTCCTTAGTTTATTAAGTTTCTGCATTAGGAAATACTAATACAGCCTTAACCACCCGGAACGGTAAAACACCCTGGAATAAGTTTTACATAATTGCATAAAATATAATTACTCTCTCTCTCTCTCTCTCTCTCTCTCTCTCTCTCTCTCTCTCTGACTTCTACTTCATACGCGCGTGTGAGTCCTCTGTGTGTGACAATTTACTGATCAAAATATGTATCAAATTTATATTCAAATTCAGTTTACAGATGGCTGTGCAATATCTTATATACACTTATTAATCAGGGGGCTGTATATAAAAATATACACTTAAAATATTTTATTAGCGTCGGGTTGTACAACTATTAGTTATATTTATTTTTATCAATTATATCAGTTTCATAAACACAGAAGACTTATAATTTATATTTTAAAGCGTAAAATATAAGAATGTACTGATAAGCATTTTATTAAGTGTTTTTTAACTCAACTGGTTAAACTCTTCTTTGGAGTGGTTCGGTTATCTAAAATTGAAATTATGTAGCGCTACAAAAAAATTACCAAAAAAAGATAAGAATAAATATAAATTTTGATTTAAAGTGATATCGTTAGAATGGCAAACAGACGATTGACAACATCCATAAACCTATATATTTTTTACTAAGAATGTTTCTCCTTAGTAACTCAACATCATATGTCTTGACCCATTACACTTTTCTTTACTTTGTATATTTCTTATGTTTTTCTAATTAAAAATGTAGGAAATTTAACCCAGCTTCCATTTCTGAGAGCACATGTAAATAACTAATGATAAAGCCGAATAAAATTTAAATTTCGTTTACCTTTATCATTTATTAAAACAGTTCCATGGCTATTCAGACCAGCTTTTCCCTTATCTCCTTGGTGATTAGGTAAATGCGTACAACAATTAAGTTTTCATTTATATTACTTTATAAACCAATTTAAGTATTACAGCTATTGTTTTTAGCTCTTTAACATTTTGTAACAACATTCATTTAAATTACTTGTAAAATCTAAATGTAATTCATATATTAAAAAAAAAAAAATCTGAGTTATAAGACATAGTATTAGTGGTCATATTTTATAAGTAGATGGTTTCTCATTATGAAACAGAATTTGTACTTATAAAAACTTATTTTATGATGTCATATTATAAGTTTATAACAGTAGTAGTTGTATGAAACAGGTCTGAGTAAGATTGTTTGAACGATTTGAAAAATGGTGGTGTTTTTTAAACTTTTACCCTATTTTTTCCAAATTACGAAGACCGACATTTTTCATCTTACAAAGGACTAAATTAAGTCATATAAATTAAATTATAGATAATGGTATCAACTGTAATTCCTTGTTTTCTTTATATTATAATTTTGACTCAAAACTTTCCTGATGTTTAAATGTTATAGAATGGCAAAAATGTACGTCAAGTAATGTCATCCAAGTTGTGTATTTTATACATTTAACAGAAAACCGTCTTTATTTTTATAAATACGCAGGATGTAGTTTAAAAGAGCGTTATGGAGGAACACATAAAAAACATTGATAAAGTTTTCTAGTAAGTATTTAGAAAGGAACACAGCTCATTTTGTGGACGCTACATTAGTTCTAAATTCTGATGCAAACCAACGAAGTTTTAATTTATAAATTTTGAGATTAACTTGTAAGAAATTGAAATTTTGCCTATAAAGTAGTTACAATTCATCGTATAAACGTTTTGCCTTATACTAAATACTTAATTGCCTAAATTATACTTAATATATATATATATATATATATATATATATATATATATATATATATATATATATATATATATTAAATGTATATTTATAAATTATACACATTATAAATAATGTGTACTGTCTTTATTTATGGCAAAGATATTAATACAAAACTATCATATCATTTCCTTTCCGTGACTGTACCACAAAACAATTTGTGTTACAAATTAAAACAAAATCGGAAATAAAATAAAACCTCAACAGTGTTAACAATCAAACACATTAACAAGTAAATTGTTTAATCAATGTTTTTCACCATCTTAGGCGGAAAATGTCTAGGAAAATTTTAGTGAACAAAAACTGAAGGCTTTTCGGACATAATTGATTTTTATTTACCATTTCTGAACTAACAATTTTTAAAGGCGAGTTGATTTGTTTTTATTAGTATTTCTAATGTGAATAGGTGTATAAGAAAGTTTGTACAATGTTTTTGCACAGTTATTTAATATTTATTGGAAAATATACCCACATCGTTATTTCATGAAAACACTCCTTGAAAACGGAATTTACAGCAGTTGCCTTAATCTTATCCCATTCTTGGTCTAGAAGAAAGTTTTCCAATACCAAGTATTCATAATTATAGCAAGGATTAAATCGATTGCGTGAAAATATCCCCAAAGTGTTGTAACGTGAACTTGTTTTGGAAAGTCGCACAAGTTACAGGAAGAAAGTTTTGTATTTACGCCGCCAAGCAGGTCATTGTCATATCCTTTCTCTTTAGCGTTGTAAACAATACAAATTCAAACGTCGATTTGTTTCAATGTGACTGGAATATATATGTCATCTATTTGGAAAGTAAATAGTTGCTAGTGTAGTGTGCAATGCACCGTGGTCGAACAACTTTGTTTTCTTGAAGCCACTAGGAAAAGTAAAAAAAAAATGGATTACGAATTTTTAACAATCAATATTTTTCGAAGATTATTTGCTGTATAATCTTAATGAGGAATTTCATAGAAATTTTAAAATTCAAGTAAACTTAATCTTAATGAACCCAGATGATAAAACTGCAATAAATAAGCTGTTAGTGTAATTTAGGACCTTGAAGTAAGCAGGAACTTTTGAACCATTTCCAAATTTACCGGCAGTTGTTTTTGAGTAAAATACGTATTCAACTAAATAATAATAACGTATGTACTAATTTGTCATATCACATAAAAATTCCGGCTATTATTTCGATTATTGCTGATTGTTTTATTATTGCTGAAGTTGAGAAGTTATTATGCAAAAGTATTTTCAAACTGATTATTCTGATTAACAATTTCTCAAATAATAAATAAAAATATTAATATCAAAATTAAATTGTAAATTCAATGATTTTATTGACTTTTTATTGTTTCGGAAACAAGGGAGAGATAGGAGTAGCTGGAATTGAGTTTTTAAATTTCAAGACCAGGGGATTTCATGCAGGAACAAAAGTGAACATTTTTTCATACGCTGACATCCAATGTCGGACTATGAAAATGAAAGTATATTTCATGTGTTGGGAGGAAGCGGGGAGAGGTGGGTGTACTCGCTCCGTTCGTTTGTAAATTTTAAACATTGATTAAAATTTGTTTAAACATTTTGTGGTTATTTTGTATTTTGGAGTCATTTTACAAGAACTGCGTGTTGATTAATTCTTAATTAATTGTTTAGTCCAGCAAAGTCCTCAAAATAATAACTAATTTGTTTCAAAAAGTTTGACTAGCATTTTAAATGAATTACTGTTAATCGATTTGTACAGTTCACAAACTCACATAATTGAATGCATGTGTGGGATACATGATTGAATTTGTGTGGGATATATATTTATTTAAAAAAATCGTATAACAAAAATAGTTTTCCTCATACTGCTTCAGAAACAGCTGTGTTCAATACATGCATTGAGATGCTAAAGTTGTTCTTTTTAGGCCTAGGACCTAAAAACTTTAGCTGAGGTCGAGGTCATCAGCTGTTATTTCGTTTATACGAATTACGTAACGATTGTAAAGAATGTATAAAAACAACCGATACTCTCGATTGTAAATAACAGATAAAACAGCTGTTACTATCGATTTTATAAATAAGTACCACTAACACAAACTAAACAGCTGTAATAGCTGCAAACTTGTATAATTTGTCCAAACTTTTGTAGGTAAAAGTAATACATTTTAGTTTTTGTGAAATTGTTTTCTTATATTTTTTGCAGTATAACGAAAATTATAGTTCATCACTTGGACCAAAAGAAGCTTTTTCATCCTCGCTCATTTTCCGACCTCGACCGTTAAACTTGAGCTTGTATCTAAAAGATTCACTTTTGGTCCTAGTGATTAAATATACTATTACATAAACATAACATCACAAGTTCATATATTTAAATACATAAACATTTATAAAGATGAATTTGAAAGACCGTCATATTGAGTTTCAAACGCTATAAAATTTCAAAAATAAAATATCCTTGATAAACTGTTAAGATAACTCCGTAATTGTGATAAACTTATCTATGAAGAAACGAATTTTAGATGACGGTTTTTAAAAATAATTTAGCACCCATAAATTACTACCTACAGATTGACAACATGCTTTGTAACACTGATTATTCTATAACTTAGTAACAAAGGCATAGAGAGAGATGTGGTCTCTCCACTTCAAGGACGCTTGACAAAAAGTCTACATCGTTTGGAAAGTGTCATTGATATCGCCATTCAGCCAGTTTGCATTTCCCGTGAGAATGTAAGATTTCACACGTGATAGAGCAACCGATGTACAGCATGATCTATGATCTTCTGTGGAGTATTGATTACATGTGATCTACTCGTTAGCCAAGATCTTATGTCTAATGTATATTGATTTGTTATTGTAAAAAATATAGTTATTGTAATGATGTCTGATTAATATTCATGTTGTCATAAAAATCTTAAAGTAATGATTTCATAAAAAAGTAAGTGGTTAAATGTAGGTTAACATTCAGACAGTTGGAGTAATCTATTGAAGCTTTACCTTTGTGTGAATAAGTTGTTATCGATTGTTTTTTATCTAGAAGAGTAAAAAATATAACAATAGAACTGTGTGACATAACAGAAATAATATATTATTATGATAATATTGCTTGGATCTAACCTCAAATTGATTGTATTGCTATTATAATACTAATAAGTTTTTATTAAATTTGTAAAATTGGTTGTTAAGGTAACGAATGTTGAAATGGTTTAAACGTCAAGAAACAGTCGTCCATTTTAAAGTTATTTTAGGCTTAATTTATTTGAAATTTGTTACCAATCAGAACTTTTGACTTCGGAAAAAAAAAATAGCCCTTGTATGCTTAGAAATCGTGACAATCGAACAAATAGCTTCGAGATTCATGCTTAGTTAAATTTTGATTTTAAACCTCTTCCAAAGGAGCTATGCTCAAATTATTAAGTTTAATTTGACGAAATAAATTGAAACACACAGCGTTGTTTGTATAGGTGTAGTTAGAAATAATATAAGTATAACAAGAAACAAGTGATAAAACAAATATTAAATGGATCATAGATATCGACATATCTTCATATGTTTATTCTGTTATTGCATTTTGTACTCATGTATTGCATGAGTTTTGGTTGTTGTCTCTACATTGGTTTCGATTTGTACAGTAAATCTGAAACAAATTTATTAATAGTATTATAATTGAATAGGAGCTCTATGACTGAGTGTAATGAAATAGTTTTACTGCTGTCTGTCGTATTATATTTTTATTATGTAAATTGTTTTTATAATGGTATCTCCACTACAGTACCATGTTTATATGGTTGCTTCTGCGAGTATACCCCTCTTGCTGAATTAATTTATTTGTTTTTATTTTTAGTTTTCGGTCAGTCAGACTATTATTAATCTTTTAACAGTTAAGTTTATTAAAAGATTTGAGTTGTTATTTAATTTTAATTTTTTTTATTTTTTATTGTTAGTGATATTTTGTTTTTTGTTTTAATTTTTTTAATTTGATACATTTAAGTTGACTTTGGAAAGAAAATAGGGAAATGATATTGTAAAATATAAAGACAAAATTTGTAATGGTGTAGTTGTATACAGTAAATATACAGTACCTTACTGAGAGACAAAATATAAACAACGAACACACCTAAACGGAAAGTACTAATGATTTTAAAATAATGTGAGTGAAATGTAGAGGAATATTAGACATAATGGCCGTCTCAGCGTACCAGACTGCATATAAAAGAAAGCGTTACTATTGGCGAGTACTTTGTTTAACACAATATTTTTGTCATATATCCATTGGAAATAAGTTGTTACCACCATACAAATCCAATGATATATGGACAGATTCTAGTATTTTAAATAGCCATAGAAATAAAATTGATTATTCCACTAGCTGCAATAACTAAAAGAAAATAAATCTAATAATTATGTATTTAGTTTTATTCTGTACATTTCGATAGGATGGTTAGTCAACATCTTCAGACGGTTCCAATGTTAAACTAGAACTCTAAATAAGAACACTTCCGAGTTAAATTTATAGTTTGTAAGTAGATAATTAATAGGTTATTTAATACTTATTTAATACTTAGGTATTAATAGAATAATACTTATTCCAATTATTTATTTTTAGTTATTGTTCTTTAATTTATTGTGGTTAGGAGAATCATTAATTATTATTTATGTATAAAAAGTAAGTCACGACGTTTCAAGAGTATAAATGAACTTATCAACTTATCAACTTAAGAGTGATAAACCAGAACTGACATAAAAAAATGAAAACTGTAGTTTGGCGTTATTTTTGAAATACAGTTCTGTGTGTTATTTTCTGATCAAGTTAGTATTTAGTCTTAGTTTTGACTGTTCAGGTCTAGATTTAGGTCCGAATTTCTTTCTTAAATTATAGTTTAAATTTTAGTTTCCATTATGGCCATAGTCTAGGCTAAGTTGGTGATTTTTTAACTTGTGGTGTTAAAGGGTAGTTGATTTTTACTTTCAAAACACCGTGAATTAGTTTTATATGCACAAACGTCCGATTTATCCATTACCAGACAACTTTTAGACAATTAGGCTACCAAGATTATTATGTTCCTGTTTTTTGTCAATAACTCGGTTATCTTTTAATATACAGAAAAAAATACAAAACACATCTCTCTTGTGATTTTTTAAATAAAATTGGTTTTCGAAATATTCAATATTAAATATTTAAAACGGCCGCCATTTCGAAAATTTACAAAATAAAGTATTTTCTTCTTTATACTTTTAAAACCTAACATACAAAATCTTATACTAAATCTCAACTACATATTTTTTCTTTTCCCACGTTATAATGGTTTATTTATTTATTTATTTTTTTAAAATAAAAATGGCGGATATCTGTAAAATTAAGCGTTTCAGGAAAAAAATATTATTCTTAATTTATTATTTATCCTGACCCACAGAATCATTTCCTAAAGTTTAACAGCTTACTTACGGGACACTGTATAAAGCAGTCATCGTATTTTGCAGCAATAACCTGATTAACTACAGCCACGACAAGACTTAATTAGGCGGTCAATACAAATTGAAAGTAGAAATGTTACGTAAACTATGTCAATACTGACATTAATATTCACTTGATCTATTTGATCCATTAAAGGTAACCATAGCGACGGTTGTCTGCACTGCTTTCGTTTTTGTAGTGGAGAGAGAAATCGCTTTGTACGCTGTATAATTGGATATCTCGATAGACACGTTATTTAATGTATCAACGCTCACGCACTTTATTATTATTTTTTAGTGAAATCATATAAAACAGAAATTAGGATTATCATCTCATATGATCTACCCACAGAAGTAATTTAACACTATGTTTAGTCTACTGTGTATTTACCTGTAATAATTAAGTCACAACTACCCGTCTCTTTATTTTTTAAAATAATTTTAATATTCTCTCACCCTTCCTCCAAAATTGAGTAAAAGAACAACAAAAATATCAAAAACTAGTCGTCACTAATAATATTAAAGTAAAAATGTACCATTTACACTTAAAAAAAAAAATTATTATTATTTATTTTTTTTTTTTTTAAGACACCTAATTTTATTTAATTTGTGCCATAAAAACATCCTCATTGTAAATCATCTTTGATTAAACTGGAGGTTTTATATTTTGTTTTATTTCCAATTATTAAATTGAAGTAATTTACTTGCAATTTTGGTCATTAATTCCTCTAAATTTTGAACGAAATCAGTAGAGTTTATTTTAAGAAATAACGTCTATTATAACAGCTTCATTTACCTATAACCCACGAAACGGCATTTTTGGGCAGATAACGATCAACTAGGTCCATAGAGGCAGAGTTGAGCAAAATTTGATTAGTATCGTTAGAACCTTAACTTTATCTTAACATTTAGGTACTAGCATTTCTCTTTCTGACAGAAATAAAGAGTTACGTATTACAAATAACATTTTTGGTTTTGAAAATTCATATTACACTTGAATTACTATTGTGGCTTGCAAATTACCACTGGAAGTAATAAATCTAAAATGAGTGATCATAATGATTTGTTTGTTAAAAATGATTGGTGTTATATATGAATAATACGTTTCCAGAAATCTGACTGGCCTCCATTTTGGATTGATTCAATTGAAATAAGTTTTGTTGTCTTCATTTTTCTCTATTCATCAAGGCTTTTAAATTCCTGTATCAATCGACTCCCCCTGTAGATTTATTACATTTTTATTTAACTCCTATAGTTACCCTCAGGACTCTCTGACTTTATTCTGGGTAAAGTAAGTTATTGTACAACAAAATTGTATACAGACACATCCAAAATAATAAATAAATATTGAGCTTGACTTGTGAGATAATATTAGATAAAAAAAAAACTCTAACACAAGATCTCACAAAAATTACGTTTACTTAATCAAACTAGTTATAGTTTTGGTTTTGTAGCTCATGTGTCACTGAGGATGGCCACTTTGTCGTTGAAACGCGTTTGCCTAAATAAACGTAATTTTGGTGAGATCTTGTGTTCGAGTTTTTTTTTGTTTTTTACCACTCAAAATAAGATTATTAGTTTAGATTTTTCATTCAAATTATTAATAAAATTAGAAATTGGGGTTTGGGACTTAATGATTACATCTTAGAGTTAATTGGAGTTTTGGTCTCATAGTAGGTACCCTAAAATTTTTGATACAACAATGAAAACAAAGCCTAACAATAATCAAAAATTAGAAATGCCGCTCGAAGTATTTAAGCTACAAATACTGTACGAAGAAAATATGATACATAGCATATAAGAATAATCTTTTTTTGGTAGTCAGGGACATTAAACAATGCCAAATCTGCAAAAATTCGGAAATCAATATTTTTAAAAAATAAAAATAAAAATACTTTCTATAGATTGTGTGTATGTGACAAATGGAATATAATGAGAGAAATTCCATAAACATTTTTGAAATGTAGGTCAGCTTTCCATTAAACGCTGAAAACCAAACATAAATTACTTTGCTGAAATTCAAGAGAGGGACATTTTTAGCAAGGCTTAGTAAACAAAAATATAGTTTATTTATTTTGAATTTTATTAACTTCAACTTAAATTTATGTTTTTATCCCACGTCTTACCCACGAGTATCTTTGTATCACCATGTGGACAACGATAATACTCGTAGTTAAATTTCAGATGAAATTCACTGTAACATAACTCAGTCCATCCTACAAACGTATACACTGAGCTTAGATATAATTAGGTAGTAAATCGCAACCAGGATAAGCGTTAGTTAGCTAATTACAGGGCAATGACTCGTAACACCTTATTGATATAACTGAATGTGGGCCACAATGAATGCCTTACAAGGAAACCTGCTTACCCCGGCGTTCAAGTCTCTCACTGCAACATATTCAATGTAATCATATTTAAACTTTAGATGTGACAAGAATATGAAAGTAATTGGTCAACAGATGCCCACATGGTCCTGTATGTTTTGTAATATTATGACAAATCAAGAGTTCTTCTGACTCGTGTAATAAAAAATAATGAGTAAGCTGTTAAAAGGCAATAGAGGTAGCTTCACTTAGCGTTCCAGTCTCGCACAACATTACATTCAAGTTTTAATCATATTCAAACTTTACATTTAATGGTAACAACAAAGTAAATAGTCAACAATTACCCACCAAGTCCCTATATATGTCTGAGCGAGACCCTCTTGGTAATGGGTTGAAATATAAATTTAACTAATGTTGTATATTAGACGTATTGACCCACCACCACGATTTTTAACACATCATTACAATTCAACAACAGTGTTCTAATGAGGACAGATTTAAAACCTTTTTACCCAAGTGAATAGTTTTGATTAGCCATAAATTTCAAATACTCTAAAAATACAGGAACTTATACATTTTCTGCCTCTTTCTTGAAAGTTAAAACGTTTTAAATTCGTTACCATAACAATCAATTTTACTAATTTATAACTGCTGATCATAAAAATTTATTTTGAAGTGAGGTTAACCAACTAGACCCAAGACAAATTATCATCATAATATATATCATATCTGTTGTGTCACATAGAGACCTATTGTTTAGTTATTTTTTTATTTTTTTTTAGATGACTAAACTACAGCCAAATTTTTCTCACAAGGAGAAAAGAGTTCTGCTCCAGCTTTCTGAAAGTTAATCTATAAACAATTTGAATATTTGTAAATATCAATGGATTATTACATATTTAAATCTTTAACTTAAAGAGAAACTTTATTTTTAAGAGAGAGAGTTTTATGTTTTGTGATTTGTTAATTACTCATTTTGAATCAATATATATCAACTAAATAAAACTTGCTCCACTATGCGAGTTGTAGACAATTTCTTATCAGTGTAGTAAAAAATAAGGAATAAGCCTAAGGAAATCTAGGAATCTTGCACACCCCAGCGTTGAAATCTCTCATTATTCAAATTGTAATACTTTTTAAACTTCATATATTATAAGAACAAGAAACTAATTGGTTGAAAGATGTGCGTGTTATTGTATAAAATTGTAACTGTTCAAAGTTCTGATGTTTAATTAAATCTAGGATGGATGATAAATTGTTAAAGTAATTCACGCGAGATTAAATAGTTGTATGAATTCATATTTATTTAAGTGAAAGCACATCTATCAGGACTGTTTATGCCATCGATAAAATTCTGAAGCAAATGTATACATCGATGGATTAATCTCCAATTTTCGTATTAGGATCCGTCCATACTTCAAGACTTCTTTTTTAATTAAAAATTAAAAAAATCTATTTTAATTAATAGATTAATTTTGTTAATTTTTTTGATAGTTATTGATTTATTTGATGATACAAATTAAATTTTTATTTTAGATATAATTAGATGAAAACATTCATATTCAGTTTTTTTCCACGTACAAATTAGTTTATAATATACCTAAGTTACGACTGACAGTTTTCATTTACTAATTCTGTAAGTATTGAAATTAATCCTGTAGATAATAACAATAAAAACGAACTAGTTATTTTTTTGGCATTTAATAATAAACTGCATGGTTAGCAAGACCTGAGTTGCCAACATAAAGGTATTTGTAAAGGCTGTATTTCGATATTAAAAAAACTATGAAATTTGTTGAGTTTTTGAATCGATCAAAGTTATTTATTACAAACTAACGGAATAATACAAGCTACAAGGCCTGCTAAAAACGGAGATTCACTGAATTTTTGTTCTAGGTTTCTTGTATTAAGTAACAATTGTGATATTCTGAAATGCCTAAACCAAGTGAAGCAACGGACATATATTGGCAATAATAAGACTTCCTAAAGTAAACAACAAATGCTTTAGTATATTTCACATAAAAATAGCAACACATCTTTCTCTATTTAGTAATGCCTTACAAGTTGTATATTAGTAAACATTGAGTATTGACATCTGCTTAGTGGTTGAATACTTGTCGTAGCAACAACATGGGGTTATTTTTGTTTTATAGTTGTAAGATTAGTAGTGCAAATAGAGGAAAGTTGAATAAGAATTGTGAAAAATCTGTGAAAAAAGTGAGTTTTAATTTATTGTTGTTTGAGTTTAAAAAAAAAAAAGTCTTTTATCTTACTTATTAATATTTATTGATCTTTAGGGTGTTGCAGATACATCGAACAGAAACCATTGTTTAGATTTGGTTTCGAGCCCTTAGTAAATGAAAGAGCTGAGGATCCGATCAATATTTTCATTCTAAAAATAAATACATTTAGAAAGGTTTTTTTATATTTTTTAACGTTGAAAACAAGAAACTTTGGGTAATTAAACTATAACAAGAACTAATACCCAGATCTACAATTGTACCTGTATTTTATAATGAGTTAGCCAATTGATAGAATTTTGTTTTTTATTAATTTTATTTTCTCAAAGAGTATTAAATAAATATAATCCCTTTTTTACCCTTGTAGTTTAATGTAATTATATATTGTTCATATTGTTTGTATAATTTATCTTGATATTTATCATCATTTGTGTGCAACAAATAATGAATTCACGACGTTTCGCAAGTATATATCAACTTTAGTTATCATGTGATAAACTTAGAGCATTAGCTAACATTGACTAGTTAGGTTTATAGTTTTAGTTCCTAACGTATTCATATCATATGTTTGACATTTTCATGTTGCTTATCTTCTGGGTTTATCATTTGATAACAACAGTTTATACTCGCATTCTCAAAATATGATGGTAAATGTACGAAAAATTACAGTAATATATAAATACACTTAAAAGTTCTGGCATGTTTTGCATATTACTATTGAACAAAAATTAATCTTGCATTTAAAACTAATTTTCTGTAATTTAAAAAAATGAGTTCTAATATGTGTAAATTTTAAATTTTACAAGGAGCCAATAGTTACCATTATCTTTAAAAATTCCGTTTATTTCAAAACAAGTTTTGTATAATATACAAAAAGGACAGTTTTCCTTTGTGGAAATTAATTAAAAATAATAAATTTACGTGGTTAGTATATGGCGTTTTGTTTATATAATATTATATCCTCCATTTCGTTTATACAACTTAAGTAAAGTCACATTTCTAAATTTACCTTGTCATCGAAATTCTCAACTAAACATTTAAATAAAAAGACAAACAAATTAGGCCTCGAGTATTTCCTCATTAAATATGCACAACAGAGTGAACAGACTCTCAGGTATTAAAATTATAATATTAATCGACTATTGTCTATTGTTTATATTTTACAAATAACCTTTTAAAACATTTTAATTGTCCTGTCCTCCGAAGATCAACATTCCCTTTCACCTGACCGGATACTCAAAACAAAGAGGATTTCATCAAAGTGATTAAATTTCAATTATCAGATAAGTAAGGATTGACAAGTGCAAAGTCTTGGAGTAGTGAAAGTCTTGGCCTACATCAGCCCGCCGTTCCAATTCAGTTTTATAATGTTTTGTAATTTAAATTACTTAGAACTGTTGTTAATGTATGCAGATTATTGGTTTTGCGAATAACTTTGGAAACGTTGCTATTGCTGTCGCTTTAATGGAAAAGTTGAAACCCGGTATCATCAAATGGTTGTGGATCATGGCCATAGAAAACGATTGACCATCCATTCAAATTTATACAATTGTATAAGCAGAAATCTACATGGTAGTGACAATTTTGTTATATTTATTTAATTACCCCAATTATTATCATTCAAAATGTGGGGATTTTATTTCTTTTATAACAGCAATTCTTTATTTATTAAGTACAATGAAATTTATTAATAATAATTTTGTTTATTTGTATTCAAAACTAACAATTTACAAAAATTTGTTTATTTAAGGCTATAACGATCATGAGTAAAATATAGGAGATAACTTCTTTTTAATTTATTCAAAGCAAAATATTCCACTAGCTTAGTTATCGGTGACCATTAAAAAAATCCCTTGCATTTACTAAATGCTGTATATACTTTTGATCAAATTTTCAACAATCATATTAGAGCCTCCATATACAGAAAAAAAAATAAACTCACATGTATGGTAAACTGATGATGCAGTATAACTTGTTATAATTTGACAGTTATGTTTATATTAATGATTACAAGGTATTTTGTAAATATTTATTTATTATGGTTGTTTATTTCCCTCTTTTTATGTTTGAATAAGTATATTGTCAAAAAATATTGGATATTTCTTTCTTGACATGTCAATGAGTAGAGTTCAGTTTGTAGGCTTAGATTAATTTAATTTACATATTAATTACTATCCTGACATTGACCTTGAAACAGTTGATCATTGTTGTGTTGGAGGTTGCCTATTCGATAGAAGAACATATAGTTAGAATATAATTTATTGGAAAATGATTTATTTTTTCACGTCACATGAAATTTTCCGTAGTAATTAATCTTACAAATAATATATCTTTAATTATTCAGATAGTAGGTAAATATTGTGAAGTCTTCTATTTAAATCTCTATATTCTCCATTTTAATTCATAAGACATTTCACAAATTGACTACCTGTGTTCTCTTATAATATACGATTTGAAAACTATACAATGGTTGCCGTTGTGTGAAGATATATTATATCCTTAAAATTTAGAAATTGTAAGGTTTTTAACTTTTGATATCAATTTACTTAAAAAGACCGACATTTGTGAAATTTTCAATCTCTAAATAATTAAAGAAGCTCAATTTTCCATAAGAAACACTAAACACTGTATCTGTAACAAGTTTAGGTTTTTTCGTGTAAACTAAAAATGATTACTTATTTTTGAAACGTCATCCCATTACACACAATCCTTGTTCTGGAAAATTGTAAGTTTTGTTTCATTTTCAGATGTAAAAATCTGACTAGAGTTCTATTTATCTTCATTTTTCAGATGCGTTTCAAATACGTTTTATGTCATGTAACACTCATTATGAACTCGAAATATTTTCAAAAAATATCATCTAATATGTATACGGCATGCGGGTTTTCCTTTTCATCCCCAGACATAGTTACGATTTTTTATTGTTTATTTACATTTTTCATATATATCTTGATAAGTAGCAAAGTTTTACTTGTTTCAACATGAAGGCATTCAACATCTAAGTAAAAATATATTTCGGTTATTTAGACATCTTGAATGTTTTGATTTTACAGTTTGTATAAGTCATATTAAAATTATTTTGTAAGATCTTAATATTTTTATAAAGTAAAAAAATGTTAAATATAGTACAATTCTATTTGCTTTTTTAAAGAGAAAATTTGCAATAGTTAACCAAATTCTATGGAGAAGTAATAGAAACTGGTAATCAACTAATTAGATCGTTAAACTGTTTATATCTTTAAGATTGTCAATATGGCTCTCGTTCAAAAATCGGAAAATCACTTAAGTTAAATTTAAGTAAATATATTGGAACTGAGAATGTTTTAGCAAATAATACATATCGTTTTAGCGAAATAGAAAATCCACGAGTGTATTTCATTAAATATTGGTCACTTATTATAGTATTTAAAGTATTATTTTGAATTTCTAAATACTTGCCCAAACCTTGAATTATTAATGTCGTGTATAATAATAATAATTATTTTAAAACAATATTGGTCTGTAGATGTTCGAGCCCTTGTATAGTATACCAATTTTAATATAGTCTTTTACCTGTCGTGAAATGTTATAGTAAACTCTTACGACTTTTGCATGCATTTTAAATTTCAAGTTATAACTTTGCGAGTTTTAAGTGTTTTAAGCTTTACTGTACTAAATTTGTTTAAAACTTTTGTAGAAAATATTTTTTAATAATGGGCTAAAAACTATTTAATTTTGCGGTCATTTTGAAATCATAATGATTTTGCAAGAAGCAACCTATATTGCTTTTTCCCGATCGGCAACATTGGCTGCTGTACACGGTGCGGCCATCTCAGATTAAGATTAAACATAATATAGGGTGATTCCCGCAACCCCTTCGTAATTTTAAACCTGTTATGCGTTTTAACTCCAAATTTTTAGGGAGTTATGTTGTGGAAAATTCTGCCCCATTCAGAGGTATGAATCAATTCCACTCTTATTTGGTGGACGGGTGGGGGTTGCAAGTCAAAATTTTTATATAGTAATCTCTATTGAGTGATACCGCATTTTAAAGCTTTCGTTGAGACGAGAAAATTACTACGATAATGTTTTTGCATCTTAAAATGAATACACATCGGATTGCTGTAGAATACAATACGAAGAAAAATAGAACAATCTGAATTTCTTGGCTCCGCCATTCGGGATTGGGGCATCGGAGAGGGGTTTACTTTACACTAATTTTCTCGTCTCAACGAGGACTTTAAAACGAGGTATAACTCAATAGGGATTTCTATTTAAAAAATTTGACTTGCAACCCCCACCCGCCCAACCAAATAAGGTTGGAATTCATTCATACCTCTGAATGGGGCAGAATTTTCGCAATATAATTGCCTAAAAGTTTGGAGTTAATACGTGTAACAGGTTTAAAATTACGAAGGGGTTGAGGAACTTTGGCATCACTCTGTATATAAGTTACGCCACTGAAGACCGACTAGGTCTCTTTACAGAATTGCAAAATGCTATTTCCATTGGAAAACCGAATATTAAGAATTGCCTAATCGATTACCGTATACGTTCGAAGCCATACATAGTGTGGACTATATACAAAATATATGCACCATTGCAGAAGACTGTAAAACCAACCAATTCAGGGCCGTGTGAGCGAACTTTAAAATTGTTTCAAGTAATAAGATCGGTATACATTTTGTGATCTGCGGTTTGAGTCTTTTCTTCTGGGGACAGAAATATTTAATTTCCTATAGAGGTTCGCAAATCATCAACTGTTAGACAATACATAACAACAGATGATTGTGCAATGTTTGTACAACAATGTTACACAATACGCATTGTGTGTTATAGTTTCACGTGAGAAGTAAATGTCAAGGACACATCAATGTCATTCTTGCATGATTTAAATTACAGTCACTCTTTGCTTTGTGATCTTGCATGTAACATGATACTTTATACTAATGTTATGCACACGTAATATACTATATAGTTTGTCTCCACGATAAATGACGACCAGTGGCATGATGGATGCAAATTTAAAGCTGTAAAAAACTTTCAACCATAAAAATACCAATTAAAAATTTCGTAATGTATATGTTTTCTCCTAATTTGCAAAACTTCATAAAATATATACATATACAATTATATATAAAAATTGTAATATAAAAATTATATATATATAATTTTCTCCACAATGCCACACTAACACAAATACAGTATTTTAAATTATTTAAATATAGTCTTTTATTTTGAAAAATGTTTACATAACAGTTGTCGGTGCATTAGCTAATTCAAATGAAATTTTCAAATGTCTAGAACCCGTTTTGACTTTGTGATACCGGTTTTACTAACAGAAGTACTTTATGTCGATGATACTATAGAAGCACATGTATTCATTTAAAATACGCCGGTAGACACTTCTTGGTTAAAACCTAATTTTGAAAATTTTACTTCTAACATAAAATAATTTCATTGAATTCATTCCGATTATCTAATGGTTTTAAGAACGAATAAATTCTGTCAAATTTTACGATTGGAAATTTACTTAGCTTTGAGCTTTAGATTTAAAATTATATAATTTCAATAACTTTTGAGAGTCACTAGTTTCAAACAGGTCATCGGTAGAGTAATGTTTGCTAGTTTTACTAAATGTTCCGTTACATACTCTGTTGAGTTAAACTGCTAAAGTAGAACTAACTTGACCTAACTTCTTGATTGGGTTCTATTACGAAACTAGAACTAACATGTAAAACTCTAGTGTTATTTCTTGTTGTTTGAAGATGAAACATCTCTCGTTCATCATCTTCTTAAGAAAAAAGGAAAAGAAGACAGTAAAATAAATACTCTAATAGCGCTAGGGTCAGAAAAGAACAAGAGATATTTAAGAGGTGCCTGATAGACAAGATGAAACAGAAGGATCTAGCCCAAGACTAAATGAATAAAGGGTGAAGATCCAGTTAAGATTGCCAGTCCCATACTCACTATAGTGAGCCCCTGAGTACACAAGTGTAAAACTCTAATGGATTTTACTGCTCAAGTAAAACTATCATCTAAAACTGTAAAGGATTCTACTGCTAAACTAGAACTAAATTCTATAAGGTTCTATTGTTGAGCTAGAACTAACATGTTAAATTTTAGAGGGTTCTCGGTTAAACTAGAACTAACATGTTAAACTCTAGAGAGTTCTATTGTTGAGCTAAAACTAACATATTTAACTGTAGAGGGTTCTACGGCTAAACTAAAACTAACGTGTTAAACTCTAGAGAGTTCTATTGTTGAGCTAGATCTAACATGTTAACTTTAGAGGGTTCTACGGCTAAACTAAAACTAACGTGTTAAACTCTAGAGAGTTCTATTGTTGAGCTAGAACTAACATGTTAAATTTTAGTGGGTTCTCGGTTAAACTAGAACTAACATGTTAAACTCTAGAGAGTTCTATTGTTGAGCTAAAACTAACATATTTAACTGTAGAGGGTTCTACGGCTAAACTAAAACAAACGTGTTAAACTCTAAAGAGTTGTATTGTTGAGCTAGCACTAACATGTTAAACTTTAGAGGGTTCACGGTTAAACTAAAACTAACGTGTTAAACTCTAGAGAGTTCTATTGTTGAGCTAAAACTAACATGTTAAACTCTAGAAGGTTCTATTGTTGAGCTAGAACTAACATGTTAAACTCTAGAGGTTCTCTTGTTGAGCTAGAATTAACGTGTTAAATTATAAAGGATTCTATTGTTGAGCTATAACTGACCAATTAAACTCTAAAAGGTTCTAGACAGATGATAATTTTGCTCTCGAAATGTACATTAGGTTGTTTAATGGTTAGGTTCTTCACATTATTATTACACATATTTTGATAAAGTTTCACGAATAATCCACCTTCATATTTGATTAGCTTTTAATGAAATGAAATAAAACACAATTTTCCACAATAAATACTTTATTATAGCAAGAAGACGTTAATTAAATAATCATTTTCAGTTGCTACATATTATGAAAAAAATAAAGTTTCTCTATATGCATCGCCTTTTTCAAATGTAGAGTTTTTGTGGAAAATGTTTGGTGATTAAAGTGTTCGGGTTGGTTATTTCAAGTGAATAGATAATAATCATTTTGCAGCTGATGACTTGGTCATTGAAACGTCGTCTTACGACAAATAAAGTGGTTATTGAATATCTTTTTTCATTTTGTGTCATATTAAATGATATTATACTATATAGTAATAAAGTGTGTTTTTCATTAACATTTTAGACTAATCTTTGCTGTTGAACCACCATTCTGAGGAGGTAATAATAGTTTGTACATCAGAAGGTAGGTCCAATTGACCATTTGGTGTAACAAAATTATCGTGTATCTGGTGTTATTAGTTGAAAAGTAATCAAGGCATATCAATATTTTGTGTATACCCTGTAGATTAATATGATTGACGCTTGAAAAGTAAAAGTAATTTCCATCCAAAGGTAAAACCCATTCTATTAGAAAGGTAGCAATATTAACTCGGGGCAAATTATACTACAATTGGAGCGAAAGTGATTTGAGGTGGGGCTCGAAATGCGAACCAAAATATGAAAAACCCGCCTTTACCCTTTCTGTATTATATAACTATCACGTCCTAGCGGGGGTGTGGAGAAAGCGGTGAAAGTGTGTGTGTGCGAGAGAGAGACAAGTGTCTAATTTCACTGGTCGCCAAGGTTAATGCTCGCTAGAGACCAGCTGGACTTGGTCCAATAAAATTCAAATAAAACTCCTGCTGAGCGCTGAACGCTGAACGCTGAACACTGAACGCAGAGAACTGCATGGTATACTGACAAACAATTAATTACACGATTGATATACAACTTGACCTATGAAACTAGTTTTAGTGCAATACAGTCAGACATTACAGAGTGCTGAGGGTGTTATTTGTAGATGTTCTGCAGCCGTTTCACCAGAGACAAAGACATCTACACTTACACTACGTATTGTACTGAATGATGTCCGATATTTTGTAACCGTTATCCTTACATCATTTTAAGAAAAAAATACGTGTAAAACTTTTCCCCTCTGTTTTTATTACAAAAAATGGAGGGCATTGAGTACAGATTTGGCATAGGCCTACGTATTTTTGTGTGTACATTGTTACAAGTATTGCCTATTAAAAATCAAGGCTATTTTTATTACTTCTTTTTAAAATGGCGGTAGTTTATTTTTTGTTTAATTTCGAATTTTTCGAAAATCATTTTCGTGACGAAAAATGTAGAAGAGACAAAATATTTTTCTCTTTTAACGAAAAGTAGGCCTACAATGATATACTTATTTTTATTGCGGGTAAAAGAATAACTGAGTTACAAATAAAGAAATAAAAACTTATTTCCTTAATACTTATTATATACCCAGGATTTTGTGATACTCATTATACTTTATAATTTTGGAAATATTACATTATAACGGAATATCTCGTTTCAAAAAATTCGGAGTATTGTAGTCTATTACCAAGATGTTTTTTTTTATTATAACTTTCTTATATTATTTAACGTAAGATGTCTGTATTTGTTGTTAGAAGTGGTAAACTTTTGTTTGACGTAAATTTGTTGTAAAGATAAAGGTTTTAAAAATATTCAATATTATAGCTTTTAATCACCCCGCCATTTAAAAAAATTACAAAATAAAGTTTTGGTTTTTAACGCAGTGTAAAAGTTAGGTAAAAATGATTGTAAAACGAAACCGAAGTATTTAAAAGGATTTTTTTTTCTCTTAAGGAAACTGACAACATATTGGTTTTTATTTATTTTACGAATTTTGGAGATCATCAAATAAATTTTGAGATGGAAGACACATTGAATGACCACACAATATATCCATCATGATACTTACGCGACCACATCGTAGAATTTAATTCATGCAAATCCTCTAAATATACCGCCCAAAAATTGCTTTCTTAGGAAATCAAATTGCTTTGTTAGTATCAAAGTATCTTACCCTAAGTAGTATAGGGTAAGATTGTTGGAAACTGTTGTTACACAGAACTTAGTAATTGTGCAGTTACAACTTTCTTGATGACGGCTAAGCCCAAACAAAATGTCGGACATCACTCTGTTTAGTTGATCGTGTTTGTTAATACGTTTTATCGAATTCGGTTTACTACAGTTAATTTTTGTAGAAACTTATTTTCCTGCTTTCAAACGAAATTTAACATTTAATAGAAACTTAATAATATTTCTGTTCAGATCTATCAAATTTTCACTACTTAGCCGACTTATCGCCACTACAGTTCAAACGATTTTGATGCAGTTTTTATTAAACCCTTATTGGGTAGGGAAGCTGTATTTTCAAAGCAAATTAGTTAATGTTTGTTTTATATTCTCAAAAAATGTATATATATATATATATATATATATATATATATATATATATATATATATATCAAAAGGTGATAAGGAGTTGTATATATCTACTTTTCTCCCTAATACGCTAAAAAATTACACAAATAAAAAGAAGTAAAAAATTTAAAATCGGTATTTCCATGATTGAAACTCTTAACAATTTTTGAGAATAACTTTAATTTCTTTTTCCCCCATCTACTGTTTTTTTAAAATATTGTAGCTGGATTAGAACTCTAGACTTTTATACTCCTGTCGTGTTGTCAACCACAAGTTGTATTTCTTAAATTTCGAAAAAAATATAAGATAAAGGCGGTCAGAATTTAATTTACAGAAGGTGATTTCTTTTACATATTGTTTGGCACATTGATTTGTATTTTAATCCTTTACATACCTGTAAAAATTTAATGTAAATTGGTTTGTACGACTGTGAGATATTTAACCGCTTAAGATGGCATTCATGGTACAGTTTCAATTTTTTGAACAACAATTCCAAAGCTTGTATATTTCTAGGAAATTCTTTTAATCCTCGGGGCTTCATTACAATAATTTTAATTTTAAAAAGTTAGAACTGGTTAAGAATATTGGTTTTGTCTTTGTTTGGGTCTCTTTCTAAATACTCTAATTAAAATATATATATATATATATATATATATATATATTTGTAGGTAAACACAAGATATTTGTAATGTAGCTAGTTTATCTCTAGATAGAGTTTTGTCTTTCTCCTACCTCATTGTGCAGACTGACAGACAACATAACCGACAAACAGAAAACTAGCGTCATTACAAAAACTACTATTTTAGTTAGATACCCTCAAAATGGTTTTTATGTTAAAATATCGATTTACAGGATTTTTTGAATCACTCAATACATGAGATATAAAAAAATTATTTAGAGTGACCAAGAATGTTTAAAGAGAAGAGTGATTTTGTTTATGTGATTGTAAATAGGGATCTGAAGTTAGGAATTCTTAGTGTCAAATGTCAAACTATCATTAGAACCTACGCCTGAGAACTGAATAGTACACGTGACGTCTTGAGAGTGAGATGGAGAATGTCAGTCTATGAAACCCCCCCCCCCTTCTTGTAGGATTGTCAAGACCCTAAAGATTAATTACAGTTCCGGTTAGGGTATAATTAAATCTGAGAGGATGTAATTTACACATGGCCGTCTGATTTTCAATTTAGTCATTAATAATTTGTGACTGAGGAAAGAATACTTGTTTGTACTGATTAAAATGACAAAAATATTATGTGAAATAAAATGCATGTAGGAATTTCGATTCGTAAACAATTCGAAAATTTCCAATAAAATGATATCATTAAGTTTATTTTATTCGGGTGTGTTGTAGTAAAACAGTGATAATTATTGGCGATGTATCAGTCTGTAATAAGTCAGTTTATTTTTATATAGACCTACAAGGTGTTGAAAAAATAGCATTCAAGCTAACATCATACTACGTATTTGAAAGTGAAATCAGGTAAATAACTAGTTCGTTTATCAAGATAATTCTATTCCTAAACGAACTTGATCAGATAACTTCAGCTACAAGAAACTATTGCAATAGATTTAATACTATGATAATGAAACCGATTAAAATTTAAAACGCAACTAATCTCACAAATAATCAATTAAAAGATGTTTAATTTACTGATGCCAGCTGTGAATCCTTGGCAGAACTCCAAGAGCAGAATGGTGTACTATTAATTTATAAAACAAATATCAGATCGCCAGTTCACCGCGATAATAGAATTTTATAATAGATGTTAGGCCGTCATTTTGAAACAGAAATTTAATTGATACAGGTGTATCTGTTAGTTCTTTTCAAAATTTAGAAATTTTTCAAAACATTTATATCTTCTTAAGAAATGTATTGTTTTGGTTTTAAAGTTTTTTAACGATGAATTGTTCAAGTTATTAATATTGTTTAATCGGAAATTTACCATCATTTTTGTAAATATAAACTAACACAAAACATTTCGACAGTATAAATCAAGGCCGTTATCAAATGATACACCTAGCCCTTAAAAGTGAAAAATAATAACATGGCCTAGTAACCTAGGGATATATTGAAACTAAAAATAATCTAAAAGAGGGACAGTTAGTTGTTTGCCTTTCTTTGTGTGTCTAGTGGTTTTTTCTGATCAAGTTTGAATTTAGTCTCAATTTTGGCTGCTTAGACCTGAATTCTTTACTTAGTGCATAGATTTAGTTTCAGTTTCCAATATGGCCCTTTATAATAGCTAGTAGCTCAAATTTGGTTTTTCACTTTTACGTTCTAGGTTTATTAATTGACAACGGACGTTGAATAATACTCTCGAAACGTCATGGATTAGTTTTTATATACACAAATGATGGCGAGTGTCCGATTAAATTATGTTAATATCTGAATTGTTGTTTATTTAATTTACTGGGTAAGAAAAAGGGAATACATTTTCTTTAAAGTGTATGTTTATTGCTGTTGGATTTGGTATATTTAGATTTGTCAAAGTTACAAAAATTATATAATTTTTTTTAGATTTTGAACGGTAACCATTTTGAAATGGCTACATGGATTTTCTCATTAACGAACACAAATCAAGATCGTAATAAGATCACAACACTCATGAGTTATAGAAACCTTAAGTCTTGATTTTAACATAATAAATGGTTGTCTAATTTTCTTTTATAGTGAAGTTGACAGAAAATTAGCTACAAGATAGACAAGTGTTAATATTACATCATAAATGGTTTTATAGGCCAACAGTATCGATTTATATATCTATTACATAAACAACAGGCTCGAAAACGCTTTTTAACTTAATCGATCTTGAAATCATAGGGATATATATTATAATAATTCTACTACACATGTTCAGTTAATTAAAGAAAATTATAATTTGCGAGTAATAAAATTGTTTACGGAGCCGTTTACGTAAATTCTTTAAACCGGTTAAAATATTTATTTAGAGTGGCCAAGAATGTTTAAACAGAAGTGATTTTGTTTACGTGATTGTAAATAGGGATCTGATGGTAGGAATTATTAGTGTCAAATGTCAAACTATCATTAGAATCTACGCCCAATGTGGAGATTATAAACAAAACCAGTAGCCTATGCCAAGTAGCAAGAGAAACAAATTTGTGGTTTTGGAATAATTACCAAAAAAACTAAAATGAATCTAGATCACCATCATGAAATAAAATACTTTTAAAATAAAACCATTTACACACTTTCTATATATATATATATATATATATATATATATATATATATATATATATATATATATAAACCTTTTAAAAGTTTTCCGAAAGAACTATAAAATACAAACTTATCTCCTATAAAAAAAAGAGAGCACAAACAAAGTAGTAAAGAAAATGGTTTACCACGTATAGAGTATTTTTTGGAGAGATAGCTACAAATATAATTTTTGGTTTTATGGATGAATATGTGACAAAGTTAGTGTAATAATTTGTTACAATTCAATTAAGTGTAATTATAAAAGATTCATATTGTTTTCACAAATATAATGTAATTGAATACGGGTAAATCTGTGTTTAAAAAACTAATATTTCGAACATAGAAGAGGAAAATATTAATATAATATAAAACTGTGAAACACATTTGCTACGTGAACACATTGAATTTTATAGTCAATAAACGTGATCTAGACACGTACGGGAACGAAGGAGGCCTACGGATAGTCCTTAATGACTCGAGTCTAGCCCCCAGAGCAAGTTGGAGGCTTGTGCACTCCGTTGGTTATTTCTGTTTTAAGTAGTGTTCCAAATTTCACAATGCTCGGCTAAAAACAGTGAGAAGGGGTTTCCCTGAGGCCGTAACATAAGTCGATCAGCCGGTATGTTTTTAAACGTGTTTTTCTGTTATACGGGACAATAGTCAGATTTGCATGGACTAAGGTTAACTGTGTTTAATGATATTTGTAACTGTAGTTGTATTATAAGTTATCTATTGTGTTTTGGTTAGATTTGTTATTCGGGTGTTTCATTTAGGATACTTTTGAGTGTTTTACGGACCATCCCCAAACTTCCCCTGCGATCCCCATATATAATTTGCCTATTTTACACGTTACAGTGAGCACATTTCATTTGGTAGCAGAAAGTTGGCTTCTCTGATTTATAATGGAGAGAAGTCAGTTCTAATTACAACTAGTATATTATAATAATATTACACTTACAGGACTGTGTTTCTAACCTATAAATCACCTCTAATTGTTTCTATTACATTTATAAATCGAAATTGTTGTTACCTACTCTTAAGTGGAATAATAGATTTCATATACAGGGAGATAATAGAGAGGGGGTATTCTGCTCATCTTGACGTATGCAGAACTTTGTAGTAATTAAATCCACATTTGTTTCGTATTATCACAGTTGATTCGTTTCGGTTAAATACCATCTTCATAACCATCAACTGATATGATATTGATTGGACACAATATAACAGTATAGGAATATCACATTTTCTTAGGAGGTCAGAGTTTGTAATTACATTTTTGACAATAACTTCACTATTCGATATCGTAGAGATGTGGGTTGGTATTCCATTAGATCCTGAATTGAAATCTGTATATTTGTATCTAATTTAGTGTTTTTTAAAGTTGAATAACGCACAAGATATGAACAAAAATTGTATAAAATGACCCTCATTTTGATTTTTCTGAATTTCAACAGGGTTCTATATGAACACAGTGTAGTTAGCTATACCAAATTGTATGGCCGCTATCGTGCTAACATACAAACGGGAACGTTGATGGACGGATGGCATGTCGAAAATAATTTTTTAGGTTTTTTGAAGCCATAAAATTTGATGATGAGTCTAAAATTGGAAGTCGAAATATTTGCGATTAGAAAACCAATCTTCGTACTCTGGGTGTTTTAAAATACCGTTTTTCCCAGCGTCATGTCATGTGATCGTGTAAATAGCAGAAACGTATTTCATATGATAACATTATATGTCCAACCGTAATTGCAGTTAAAGAATACATAACATTCTATTGTTACTTCAAACAAAAAGAATGTAAAACTGGTAATCTTATAAAATGGGCGCATCATTTACAAAGATCTGTTTAATGTTGCGTTACGAGCGGATGTAGCGATCTCGTGATCTAGAGCGGTTTCTAAGCGTTGATAATCGTTTCTAGTTGTTCGCAAACACGCTACATTAATCGCAGGCTTAGCTCACTTAATACCTCTGTACTACCCAATTTCACGATTTATTATATTTATTATTAAAAACGAAAGGGAAAGCTTAGCAGTGATGCCAATATTAGGAAATAAAAGTTGAGCGCGGTTCGTGTGCGAGCGGATGTAGTCGGCATCAAAACTTGCCCTAGTGTAATTAATTTTGAAATAGATTTGCAAAGAATACTGTGATTAAAGACAGGAAGCGATGTATAACAAGTAGGAGGTTAAATTCATAATTACGTTTTAGATACGGCATGTTTTGAACGGTATGTTCCCTCATTTCAGAGTTTGTAGATGCCACTTAAATATTTGTAAAAACTCTCCATGTCAGACTTACCGCTGACCAAATGTCTAAATAAACTGTGCAAAAAAATGTATATACTTTCTCACTCACTCATCTAAAAACCAAATAACAAAACAAAACAAACGAAAACACCAAAAATATCAGTTTAGTAGTTGTCAGCCAAAAATTGAAAATAAACCATGAGCACTGAAAAAACAAATATTTGTAAAGCCTCAACTTGCTTCGCATGTATCAAACTCGTTCCCAAAGTAATATTCTATCAAAATCAAGGCGGTAAGGTTTATTTTTGTTTCTGCCAATTATTCCTAAACCCCAACGCGTTATGGTTCCTTGGGGTCCAAAGAATTATGTAATATAAATAAATCACTAGAGCACTGTGGTGATTGTATATGAACAAGGAAAAAAAAACCACAAACCACAAAATAACACTACACAAAACTATATGATGCGTTTATATTACCTCATGTACATTTCGATAGTTCCGCTATCAACTTCAGTGGTACACTACCCGGAATTGTTTAATTACAATTATTTAGAATTTATTCAGAATTATTTAATACCGGGATTCGCCTACCCAATATAGGTTTACTACTGAAAGCGTGTTCGTACAAAGTCTAAATTTTCTTATTCCCTTCAGACCAATCACCACTCTAGATAATCAGCTCTTAATGAGTTAATAATCATAATAAACTAAAAACAGGACTTACATTTAATTATTAAAGTACTTACACACAATTCAAATTGAAATATGGGTGGTTGAGGCTATATTCTCATTACTAACTCACCATTTAAATATATATGTTTCGCTCTGCGTCTCATTCGGCCTTCCCGACTACACGAAAACGTCGTTATCCGAAACTTAGCCCAGCGTAATAATTTAGAAACATTTACCATAAAGTAAATTTACTAAATTGAGGGGAACCGAATCAGATCGTGAAGTTTATCCTACCTCATCGGTTTTGCTGCCATCAGATGGGAGTTAGTCTCAACTCGGCTGCAAGGAGATTATTATAAACTTTGTTAATCGCTGGTGTATTGCTATCAAACCGTAACCGTCACTCTCTTTCCCAAACCGTAATAATTCTTTTTACTTCCGATTTTGCATACTGATGATGTAGATCATTAGTCTTAAGATTTCACTAAAATTTGAAAGAAATCGATACAGCAGGTTATGAGAAACTACGTCTTTTATAACACCTTACAGTTATTTGGGATTTTACCGATAACTCACGAACCGACATATTTGGAGAGATGTTGGCCAACACGTTTAATTTTGGGTCCTTGAGACTAAACAGGATCAAAATCGTTGAGCCGACTGTGTTTTTATCTTACAGCTGGTACCATCAAATTAAAAAAAAATCAATGTTATTGGGAAAATGGGGGAATAAATCACCCTGAGATATAAACAAAATGTGCTCACATAACAAATTTTGTTAAAATCGGTACACTCGTTTAGTCTGTAAAGCACTTCACAGATGATACACGTACATAATTCCTAACTCCATCTTTTAAGAGCCCATCACGTGACTTTATCTATACTACGTATATGTGTGAAAATGAAAATAAACTAATTTACAATTTTCAGTAGGCCTAAGTAAAATAAGTAACACGGAAGCCTACATATACACGCTCTGTTAATATGACGCTAATTTACAAATTATCTTCCAAGTAACTCCATAATTTGGAGAGTCAGAAAACCATAAAATAACAATAAACTATCTGAAACTTATCCAGCGATAAGACGGAGGTTTTAGTCAGAGCACTCTGAACATTACGGTGAACTCAACTCTGGCCTCATGAGTCACATGTTATGTGGATCATGACACCTTTAGCGCCTCACAAAACGACTTAATTATCTAAGCTACTCTGGAAATGGTAGTCACTGACCCATTCTCTCTATCGGAAGTTATTTCAACGGACATTATCCGAAAGTGCTATTAAAGGATACCTTATCTCTAACTGTGTCTCGTCTTTAGACATTACTGTTGCAGCTATTTTCTTCGTAGAATAAGTAAAATAAGAATGTAACTAAGATGGATGATGAAATGGTTAGAAAACAAGTTGACGGGCGACATCTTGGTACTTACCTAGTTCCATCATAAACTGTAATACATCCTCTAAATGTAATGCTTAAAAGGTATCTTTAGCCTTGTAGGTAGAACAAAGGTTCTTACCTCGTAATTATGTATATCACTACTTTCTTGACGTCTGTAACGCTCTAACAATCCCCTAAACAGTTTTCACTCGCTTCGCTCCGTCCATACGGGCCTCGAAACTGTAGATATTCGGGTTGTGGGATATCATCTTTAGATTCCAGGCCTAAATGTCATAAACAGAGAAAACAAATCTAAATTATTATTTCGGGGTAAGTTTTTGATAAATGACGTTCCTGGTGGAAAGTTTTATTTGATACCCCACACATAATATTTCCAAAAATAAAATTTTCTTGTTAGATAGTTTATAATTCATAACTACGCCAAAGTCTTTTTTTTACCGCTGTATTTTCCTAGGAAAATGTGAAGCATATATTTATTTGAAGGACTTATCGTCTTGTCTGTGTACACGCTTGTTTCACAGACACGCGCGTGAAATTACAAGGGTCCTTGGTTTTACCTACGGACCCAAATAAAGAGAAATCAATAAAAATGCAATCCATCTTTTAATTCTATTGTTTTTCTCACATCTCACAAAAACTGCTTTTATACGTTACGCATTTCTCATTGTGTGGTTAAATTAAGTTGTATTCGTCATACTATAAACTGTAGACCTAACATATAGTTTTATTTGATACCCCACCAATAATTCCAACTCGATAGTTTTGCATCTTAACTACCTCAAGGTTATTTTGTTTGTTATCACTCTATTTTTTTTTTGTATGTAGGACAATACAAATAATATAAATGCAAAGTTTGAAAATATAGGATTTATACTTTTGTCTGTTAAGACTTACAGATATATGGACAGACACGCGCGTGAAATTATAGGGGTACTTGGTTTTTGCTTCTGCCCCTAATAAAAACAATAAATAGTTGCAAATATTGTGTTTTTCGCTATTTCAGTAAGTTGTGGTTAATATAAATTAATATATTTCTTTTATTCCACTTGTAGTGGATAAATTGCGACATCTAGGGGTTCATTTGCTACAGTCGCATTTAACCCATCTCTAAATTCGAATATGGAATGTACGAGGTCGTGACCGTGACCGTATCAACCCCCCCCCCCTCCGGAAATTTATGTTTCCGTGCCGTCGATTTGTCCCACCTGACCAAACTTTTTGACAATTTTGTCATTAAACTTAATCTATAATTAATATACTTAATTAACTACTAATTTAGACTTACGTGAATTTTTAAAGGCATCAGTTAGATTATTGCTTAAGGCCAAACACTATGGGTCTATTCGACCGTTTGGGATAAACTAATCCGCATGTAATAATATTTAAGGTGTGAGCAAAGGGCCCAAACTCCGAATAGGTCTTCCGACCCATCCCAAAAATTCCTAGCCACTCATTTTGGGCGGAGGTTGGCCTACTACAAAAATTACGATCCACGAATGATAACGCCCTTCCTCGTTGATCACTGAATGCACACTGCATCCTCACAATCTATATGAGTTTAGACCTTCGATCACAAAGATATAGTTGGGGCACCGCTTCAAAAGACGTTGGAGCGCCTAATATTCAAGTTAGGTAATTTACCCTACTTAAATCCCATGTGATGCTGACATCACAAGGTAGATAGAATAATTAATTAGTTTATTTACCAAGAGTATTTGGCTTACTGTCAGTCTATCGTTGAAAATGGAATATTAAAATTATATCAATAGTAAAATTTACCTAGAGACATTAACTTTGTTTGAAGAATACTTGTGTGCCCACATGGAAACGTATTTAAATTTAGAAAAATCACTGTAAAAAACTTCAAAATGGCTCTCATTTACTTATTTTCCTTCAATAGTTCAAACTGCGACATACTAATTTATTATAATCGATTGCTTGCAAAAAGTTGTATAATTAATTTATTCTTTCAAAGTTCAGGATCTGATATTTTATTATTTTGACAACTACTACAGAACGTTTCGCTGATCATAGTCAGCTTCTTCAGATGATGCATAATGGGGGGGGGGGGGTAAGGAATGTGTGCGAAACTTACAATGACTGCTAACGGTGCTTGTAATACGTTGTTGGCCCATTGAGTCTACTTGAGGGAAAATGTTGGCAGAATGGGTGATAGAGGGTTACCATGGTAACAAAGAGGCGCGATACGAGGACGGGTTTTTCTGCGCACTTCATCACTTGCTCGCTTTCAAGTCATCATCTCACAATCGCCAAACATTTAAGTGATGAAGACTGTTTATATATAGTCATATTCTTACAACTTAACTTCCATAGAGTTCAGACAGGACGATTATTCAATATTTTGGAAGAATATACAGTCCAAAACTAAACCATACAGCTTAATGAAAGAGTCAATTTCAATTGAAACCCTATTTATGACCTTTTAATGAATTATAAACAAGATAATATGAGAAAACTTAATGAATCACTGTGATAACTTCTTATCAACGTCTTGTCCAAAAACTGTAGTTACTCGCCGGACGTGATCGATACAACTTAGTTATGTAACAATATTTATACATAACCTCTAATTTGTTAACAATTTCAATTCCATTTTGTTTTTATATAAATGTATATCAGTGTTTATGTAAGTGTATAAGTTCAGTGATTCTATCGATGTTTGAGTATGCTTCGCTTCAGCTAAATAGCGCTGCAATACATAATTGGAGTTACAAAGATCACAAGTAAGAATAAGGTAATTATATAGTTTATTCTAAAATTAAACAAATTTAAAATTTGTATAATGGTATCAACTCCAATTTTTTACGATTTTATTTTGAAAATAATAAAATATCGGGCCCTGAACTTTGAATGACGAATAATGAGTCCTGCATAATCAAATAACCGACATGAGTGTAGGAAATAGGGAACTAACTATAGGCCTATCACATGTGCCCACCATTGAGACCTATGGAATTTTAATATTATGGAGATAATAGTTTGGAAATAGAAATTAAAATGGAGTAGATTTAAAATTGTTGGAACACTAGTAGAGGAGAAGGGGTTACGTGGAAAGTTATGTAATGATTACAAGAAATATTTCTGGAATATTAACTTTTAAAGAACAAAAAGGAATCAATAAAAAAAATTGATTGCGGCTGTTATTTGAGATTTATTTTAAAATTATATAGTAAGTAATTAATGACAGCTCACTATGAATTTAATTATTAATGGGCAAAGTCTTAAAAAAAGAAAGTAGTATACAGTATAATGATATCCAGGAGCTAATAGTAATGTGTAACGAAAAGCTTTTAATATATATTGGTGAAATAGTAGCTTAGAATCTATAGTGCCTTTAATATTAGGTCGAGTTTTTGAGAAAATATGCGAGGGGGGAAAGGCCAAATAGTCATACAATCCGAAAACATAGGCGGGCACGTTAAAATATAGATTTTTATTTGATTAACTGTACAATCTTAAAACCGACATCACCATCTCAAATAATACTACAATTTAGAAAACTTCACATACCCATGTTGACAAATCATTTGACCTTGCGTAACACTGATGTGTAATGATGTGAATTTGTACTTAAATTGTAAGTTCTAAAAAATATGCAATAGTGATTTCGTAGTCTAAATTAAGGTTAATGGATTCGAAATTTCTAGAGGAGGGGAGGAGGATTTAAAGTTACATGGTGGCTACTTCAAATATTTTTAGTATAGGATGAGTTTTTCAAAACACAAAAAGGATCAATTTGGGTCAAAATAATTTGTTTGCATTGTTGTGTAAGAGATTTAAAAATTGAATTTATAATGAAATCATTATGTATATTGCTGAAATATTCAAAGATATTTCACAATCTCTAGTTCATTCGATTTTAGTTATGTATAAAGATAGCTGTCAGAATGACAGGCCAACTAATCATACAATCGGAGATAAATAGACGGACATAGATTTTACTTTGATTAACTGTAAGAATTTAAAATAATACTTATTCATATGATGTAATTTAGAAGCTCTAGATGATTACCATACAGAAATTAACTTCAACGATAGTTATAATTTATATCAAGTGATTTGTGTAGTTTAAATAAAGGTTAAAATCAATTAGAAATTGATAGATGAGGAGTAATGGGAGGTTTGACTGTAAATATATTTATTGCTTTTATATTATAAATTGCTAAAATCGTAGAGAGAATTTAGAATCTCATGTTCGTTCGATTTAAATACTTTTTAAAGAAAATTGTTATATTAACTGGCCTCAGATTCATGCAATTTGAAATGATTTTAATAATATTTACGTAATAATTGTAATAATAAATACAGACTCCAACAATATCAACTACGAAAAATATATAAGAACACTGATGTGCAATGGAAATTACACTTTCTTCTTTATTTTAATATTCTAGACGCATCGTTTCTATTTTATTTTATAAAACTGATTTTATAGTCTAAATAAAGGTTTAAATGAGTTATGAATTCGAAATTCGTTGAAGATGGCGGGACACAGGGTTTATCAGGTATGTCCTGGATGTATAAAATATTTTTCAATAGGGTGAGTTTTGAAAAGATCAATAAGAATCAATTTAGGTCAATAAATTAGATTTCGTCTGTTGTTTATTTTTAAATTGTATAGTAAATCATTATATAGCTTATTGTTAAAACCGTAGAGGAAATTTAAATATCTTCTTCGTTCGATATTTTAATATATCTTCAAAGAAAGTCTTTGCAATGACTGGCCTCATAGTCATATGATTGGAGATAGATTGGTGGACATAGATTTTAATACTGCCTGATATCACCAGTTTTAACTAGGAAAAAATATAAAAAACATTATTTTCAATGGTGTGAACTTGAACTCGGGTAAAAACAATACTTAAAGTTATGGTTTCCTGTTGTATTTTGACATTCTGGACCAATCGTTTCCATTTTATTTTATTAATTTCATTTTGTATTGTAAATAAAGTGTGAATGAATTAATTTGAAATTGATAGAAGATTGAGGGGGAGAGGAAAGTTGCGTGCTGGTTAATTCAAATATTTTTAGTATAGAATGAGTTCTTATAAAAACAAAAAAGAATCATTTTATGGCAACAAAATTAAATTTCGTCTGTTGTTTATAATTGATTGTATATTTTAAAATGTATATATTTTAACCATATGTCTACATTTTTGAAATCGTAAAGAGAATTTATAATCTCATTTTCTTTGATTTTCGTTGCATACTTTTTTTAGAAGTTTCGGAAAAAAGGAGCAAAATATAATAGTTTTGGACATAGGTTTTAATTTGATAAATTTTCCAAATTATTGTTGTAAACAATAATGAATTTCCCATCACCAGCGGAATTTTAATTTTCCATGCACACATGAAGATCCAATCATTCTATAAAGGAAACTGGTAAAAAAATACACAAAAACATATTTATACTCTCTATATCCGTATTTTCTCAAATCGGGTACAAAATATAATAAAAATGATAACATTAATAACACGATTTATCGAAAGATCAAACATTATAGCATCGATTAATTATGTTGGACGTAACTTTCTTCAGAGACAAGACCGTCCGAAATGTAAATGTGTTTGGTAGCAGGCAGGGGCTGGTTGTGTGTGCCAGTGGGCCAAGCGGTTCATCTAACGGACTATCAAACTGCAGAACTGGTTTCTACTGCACCTGACCCACTACCGCAGGTTCTCTTGACACATATTTCAACTCCTCCTCCACATAATTGTTCCTCAATACAATGCCTACTTGATCCAGTCAACACCGAAATTTTATTTGTCTGATGCAATTTAAACGTTATAGTTAATTAATATGTAAAAATAAAATTATATATTTTTGTTTTAACTACGAGAAACAATGTTGTGTGACGGTGTCAATTTAAACAGAAGATAAGAATAATAAGTTTGTGTTGACTTTGAATATGGCAATAATTATATTTTATTTCGTAAAGGTGATTTTTGTAAAATTTTCCTGATCTTAAACAGCATACTTCCCGTCAGTAATGAATTGCAACCACTGAGCCACAAATAAACAACTTTTGAGCAGTGTTGTATAACTTAAATTAAGAAATAACAGCCGTTGAGGTAAATTAAATATCTTTAACATATTCCCTAAATTATTTGGATAAATAAACTTGTTGCTAAATACCATCTACGTTTCAACAAATTTTACTGAATCTGGCTTTATTTAAGTTTTTTATTAATAAATTCTTTTTGAAAGTGTACAAATGATGGCTGGGGAAGTAAATAAAACTACTATATAGCGGACTCATTTTTAATTTGAAAGTCTAAAAACTCATTGAAAATAAAAGTAGGATATTCAATGTTTATTATGATAAAAATATTGTTACGTTAAAAGAAAAATAATGTCTAAACTAATTTATATTTTAATGAAATTACATATACGTTGACGAAGAAATTTCTTTTTTAAATTGAATATGACCTACATTTTATTGTTATAAAATTTAATATTAGTGACCATAAATATATCTTAGGTCATTTAAACATTATTAGGACTTAAAAATTAAAGTCCACATGAAATATGAACTCTCATCACATATGTGCATACATAAATAAAAAAATAGTTGATTTTAACTGGAATTACTAGGCCTACTATGTGAACTGAAAGTGACTATATTTTTTTTAACAAAAAAGGTGAAAAAGAACCTTTTGTTAAGTACAAGTTAAAAAAAATGACTATCAAATATATTGTTTTTGATTGAAAGCGATAAATAAACCGGAATTAATACCATAAGCATAAATATTATTTAAATATCATTTTGTTTGAAAGATAGAAAAATATTTATCAATCAAAGAATTACAAAATAACACTAAAAATTTTGATGGAATAAAGATCTAAAAGTATTTGAATAGTACCTGTGAAGTTAAATAAAAAGAAGTTCAAGGTACTTTTAGGATGTACAAATAATAAGTTTTCAAATCTCGATGGATGAAAAATACTTTTGTTGTAAGAAAACTAGATGAAGTAGGAAGCAAATCAGCTCTGCATACATCAAATTCCGACTGCTATACAGTTTACTTTTCAACCATTTTGAGAAACTATTCTTTTTTATTTATGAAAACTGGTAAGTTTATTATGGTAAACAAAACAGTGCACTTGGTGGCTACTGATATAGTTTAAACGACTTTTTCCATCATTTATAAATGATGTATATAAATATATATATAAAACTAATATATATAAACTAATGCATAATGTTTAGAGAGTATATATCAATAATATGAACAATCTATCAAGTTATTTTAAACCAGAACCTGTCGATTGCTATGAGGCAGAGAATGAACTATTAAGAACTATTTGGAATAAACCGGCGAAAAGATATTTTCAAAAATATAAATGAATTTGTCCAACTTTGCACGTGTGACATAGTCCCGTATGTCGGAGAGAACAGTTGTATTAGCTAAACCAACGTTAAAATGAAGCTGGATTCGGGAAGAATTGTTCAACGTTATAATAAATGAAACTCCACCCTCACGTCAAGAAATATACTTTATTATAACTATATATAAAATTAAACAAAAGCACTAAAAAGATAATTTTAAACGAAAGACGAAGTCGAAATTTAAAGTAAATTCTATAAAAGTCAAGTTGTTGAACGCCCATTCAGAATAGTTCGTTGTCATTTATGAGTCGTCATTTAAAATTTTACGAGCATCGTAAAACTAAAGTAGATCGTGAAACTTCCTAGAAATGAACCACTTTTAAAAGCTTTCACAGGAATCCAAACCGATATGCCTAAACTCATCCCAAAACTTAATGAAGATATTGACCTGCATGGCGAGAAGGTGGACGAAAACTTGTATAACTACAAATTAGTTACAGTTTTTATGAGTCTTGTTTTGTTTGGAGGAGGTGTTCGTGTCATGGTAATGAGTTAATAACTGTTACATTTATATTCTTTTTTATATAAAAATTATAAATATTTTAATAGGGCAAAAATATTGCCAAATCAAACTGTCGTTTTTGATCAATATATATTTAGTTGTATGGCCCATTTGCAGTTGGACATGAGTTACTATATGTGTTTTTATCTAGTTAGAAACAGTTACGTGATGGGTTAAAAATTTATGTTGTTTGTTTTTTTTAACTGATCCTTGCTTTATGAGCTACACTGAGCCCAAAAAGTGATTTTAGGAATGATGTCTGTTGTTTGTGCTCTGCAGTCCAAACAACAAACAGATTTTGATTAAATATAGCATATGAGCATGTATTGCTCATACATTAAAACAGTTTTAGATTTTATTGATAGCTCATAATTTGGAAGTAGCTGTCATAAGACTAAAACTTAAAATTGGTAGTGTTTAAAAATTGATTGAAACAAATTTTGCTAGAATATAGCTTTGAAAACTCAAAAAACTAATGGTGGCCATCTTCCTAAAATACCGATTCTGAAGTTATCGGTAAAATACCAAAAATCGACCATAGAAGTTATCAAAGACCTTTTTCCCAAAAATTTTGCTCTGACGTCGTTGAAATTTTAGTAAAATATAAAGAATAATATCTAGAAGCAATATGCTAAATTACAAGTTGCAACGCGTTATGGATGCTTGCGAGTGTAATTAATTAAATTAATATAAGGATAGGGTTATGCTATCCTATGATAGACATTCTGTTTGCCCTTTCCCTAAAGAGGTCTTAATTCACTTATTCCACATCTAACCAAACACAACTCAAAGTAGTTAATTGTCATAATCTAAGTGGGAGGACATACATTTATTATTTTAAGTAACTACACACAACTGATTTTTAAATTTAGGTTATACTAACTAACACATGTAAATATATATATATAGATATATATATATATATATATATATATATTCGGTGCGCTATACTACACCGTTTATACAAACCGATCTTCATCACGTGGACGACGATTCTAAAACGTAGTATATAAGAGACGATGGCAGCCTACGTCATTTCGTACAGGATTTCTTGAAATATAATTAGTCTTTACATTGGTTTTCCAAGTCAAAATACTTCGATACACAGTAGTAACTACAAACAATCGGTTAATCGATATCTACAATTGATTGTTTGCTTGTTCTCAGGCGAAGCGAGTGAGAGGAGGCGAGGCGCGCCCTAAACCATCCGACCGGAACTTATCGACCAAGGACATACACACGATTGAACAGACTCACGATACGGTAAGGAGTCTTATTTACAACAGAAATATTACAATTATTATTTTATATCTATAAATGGTGTAATGGCGACGTTACTACTGTAGCTGAACTGAAACCCGAGGCTGATCTTAATACACAGAACCACAATGGAATATTTGTTCATTTCTGTCACTATAATATTTGCAATAGCTTGAACAAGGAAATGGGTTTGTAAGTTTGAAAATTATGGAAGATTTAGTTTTTTTTTTTTTCGGTAATAACTTCCCTGTTTTAGTTTCTTACGATATCTTGTGTGCAGCTTAAAACTCTGCATTTAATGCTATATTTTACGGATTTTACAATATAAAAATTAAAAACATATTACTAAAGAACCTAAATTTTAACCATATATCAAATTATTAAAACATATAATTGTCGTTTCCAGGTAAAATTTTAACAGTTTTGAATAATAAGCGAATGAATAATAATCGGGTGACGCAGTAATTCCTTAGTGAATTAAATTTAAGATTGTCACATATTAACAATAAGCCATATACACTGTTTATTTATGCTGGATGTAAGCAATCACACAACTTGAATCCGCACAAATAAAGTAAGCACTATATAAGTTAACCTAAAAATAATTTATAACAGCTGTTATAAATCCTCAATCAAAACAACAAAATAAAACGTATTTAAGAATTTATAACAGCTGTTTCAAATTATTTTTGTTGTGAAACATGTTATTTTAAATGATAAAATTATTACAAAATAAGTGTTTCCAAAGGAAATGAACAATTTTGACAAATCTGCAAATAACACTGTTTAATTTGGCATCTCAATGATTAAAATTGCCCATAGAGTAAAGAATTACGACTTAAGCAGAAATTAATTAGCGAATTAAACATAAGATTTTTCTGATAGCTAGAATTTTACTCAGATTTCAGTTAAATTTTGCCCGTAGAGTCGATTTTATTGTTAATATGTTTGCTAATAACAAAATTCCAGGCTGCAAATTTTAAAATTTATCTAGTTTTTAAGTGTTTCAGATAGTCCCTTCTTACATGTATATTCTATGAACAGTAGATCACGCCCCTTGAATGTTTTAATAGTTTCAATAAATTGTTCTGATAAACCCAATGTGGCCACTGGCTAACCCTTGACTCGACACAACAATATTCATTAGAAGTAACAGTAAACAATACCACTGCACTTGAACATAACAAAAATACATAATTTACGGATGACCTACTTATGCCTTGTCTAGGATTGTGATTTGAAATTAAAGTGGTAATATTATGTTGTATCCATCGATATATATCAAATACAAATACTAACAGCTTTATAATAAATAAAACAATTCGTACTTCCTCAAATAAATTTAATGAATCGTGCCGACCTACGTTTCGCCAGTTACGGCATTGTCGAAGACAGCTTATAGAAATTTTACTTAATACAACAAGGCTAGAAAGAGTTGGCAGAAAATTCCATTAAGGAGGAGGGTAGAGGAATATTTGGGCTTTGACAAGGGTTGCAAAGTAGTGAATTACTAAGATCTAATTGTTCGTTAAAAACTAAACTCTAGTCCTTAATTTCTAACGCCCTTTTCACTTTGTAATTTTACCCTTAAAATATTCCATGTACAATATTGAAATCTGTATTTGAATAAAAATCCGAAATTTCATGCTGTTTTTAGATGGTTGGTAAAACTGGAATCTTCATAATCACGACTTATTTGCCCAACATAAACTGAATTAAAAATTTTACAATTTAATTTGTACACACTAATTTTTATCAAATTAGGCACCTTATCTTTCGATTTATTTAAATAAATACCGAAACACTTTCATTATACCATATAATTATATTTTTTTCTAATAACTTACCAACAATAAGGCTAATCTTACTGGTGCAACTTATCCTACGTCATATTTCAGTGTTTTCATCAGTATATTTACATTACAATATATTTTTCTAAATTTTACGTCTTTAAGTTCTTTTCTTTGTTTTTTTTTATAAGGTAATGATGACCGAGAGGTTTTATACATTTAAATAACAAAAAAAAAATAAAATAAACTTACATCTGTTCAATATAATGTAAACTCCAAGCGGAATTCAGACAAAGTTAGATCAGGTACTTAGGCTAAGAAACTATTTATCATGTGATCTTTCACACTCGAATTATTCATTTATTGTGTTTTGATTTATTTATTCTATAACTAATATAAATGTATTCACATTTTCCTAATGAACAAGAACGATTTTTTATCTTCCCATCAAAATCCACTTTCACCGCTTTTAAACAGAATCAATTAATGTCAATTGGGCATGAAGATGAAGTGTGTAATTAATATGGGACACTTTTACTTAGATTAAATAGAAAGTTGTAACTGAAACAAATTGAAGGAGGCCTAACTTAATTATCCTAATTATCAAATTATGTGGACGAGTGGCGGTCATCCGTTGTGTGTTTTGAGTGTTTTTTTTTATCTTACTTAATTCAATACGAAAATATTTGTTTTAAAGAAAGGAGAAAGTTGGTGTTGCTTACTTTCTCCGCATATGTCTAGCCTGCAGTGGGCTGTTTTGGGAAAATACTGAAATTTTGGATTTTACGTCAATTTGTAGGTTAGATATGCACAGTTAATATTTTGTAACCGTTTATAATAAATTGTACCATTCCATTTTGTTGAATAAATAAAATTCTATATAATTGTTCATTTTCATTGCAATAGGAAAGTGGTATTTTATCTCAATTTTAAAACACAAACTTTGTGTCGAAGAACTTTCACTGCTTTGTATAAACATTTTTTATGTTTAATTCTTATAATTTTTAAAACATAATTATAGTACTAAATAGCTATATTTCTTAAAAAATTAAGAAAAAATTTGCGACATTTTTCATGACCTTTTAACAGACACATTTTCTCTTTTAAAATTCTTAAGGCATCTTTCCAACTAAATTTGACACATTAGTGTTTATGTAATAAAGCTTCACTTTTCACCAAAAAATTTGGTGAAAAATTTAATAAATTAAATTTATTTTCAATTAATTAAAAAAATTTAATTAAAAATAAAAGGTTTTGTCAATTTCAAAATTGTCTGCCATTTTTATTAATTCTACAAATATTGTTTTGTTTCAATTTTTTATTTTTAAAAATGGTTTGGTTTATACTAGCCTGTCTCTATATTTTATATATTCAAAAATAAAAACATATCAAATTTATAAATCCTGTTACTACTTTAAGAGTTAAATAGGAGGGGGGAGCACACATAACAGACAGTGAAAACATAAAATTAATCTACTTAAACAGACAGTAGTAGTTTTTTCGGTTTCGTTACCTATTGTAGAATATTCACACCAACTGACGAAAAATTTTACGAATGTCCGATTGTCGGTAATTAAGGTGCCTTTTGACATTCAGTCAAGAACGCAAGTTAGCAATAACACTAAGTTTATAGTCCTCTTTTACGTCCGTTTTTACTATAAATTGTACATTGACCCTCAAAAATAAGGAAACTGCAATTCACTCAGTATAAGCATTTTTATCAATTGGTCCATTTAACATTCTAATTCATTTATTGTTAGTAATATAATCTCTGAATTAACATATATTTTATTAATGTTTAATTTACATGCGTTTAAGAGGCAAGTATGGTAACATATTTGAAATGTTAGCGATTTATTCGACTGGTTAGTACAGGTTCAACAGCCTGAAAGTGGAGGGTTGTATAAGCATCTAGGAAGATAATACAATAGAGGAGATGTAGACAAGTCCTTGCAGTGAAGGCAAGTGATTTACAATGATACCCGTTACATTAATGGTGACGAAGAAAGTGCAGAGTAGACAACAGGCAATCAAAGATCTCTTCAACTCTTACAATGGATAACCAGTTTCGGATCCTTGGTCATTATTACTGGAACAAACAATATCGCCACTTAGTTTTACCTAAGTTAGTTGTTTATAGCAACTTTCCAATTGCTTGCTTCAAAAACATACCAATTAACTCAGGTCCTTTGGGAAAAAAAATCCAGTTGAGTTGTATGAGCTTTATAAAATCTTAAAGAGATTTAGATTTTTTTTAGACAAATATATACGAATCGATGTTAAATTCTAAATCTTTTCTTCAACATACACACATACGAGATAGTAAGTTAATTAGATAAACTGTGCAAAAACATTGTGGCAACATTCTCACTCGCCCATCAATGAAGACCTTACAAAATTGGTCAGAATCTCACCAACAATTACCCTATACTACTTTTAGGTGATAATAATAATATTAAACATTTTGTTTTTGTTGTTTTAAATAGATTGAACGTAGAATTAGGACTTCGGACTTCGTTATTATGTCAAACAAAAGCTGTTTAATTTGAAATTTAAAATTTTAGAAAAATATTATTTAAATCATTTAAACAATTTTATTGTTATTGGAAAATTTTAAATGGTGCCACTTTGAAATTAATGAATAAATCAGGTCGGTTAAATATTAATTAGACCTTTATATTACCAACTAATATACCAAATTTCATTTCATTGCAATAAACCGTTCTTGAAATATGAATTATTCTATACAAAAATATATTCTAGCTAGGACACTAAGAAATGGATTTATTATTATTGCAGTATTTAAAAATATTATAATTATAAAATATTTTAGTCTTAGGCTGATTTTGGGTGTTGTAGAATAATACGAAGAAAGTATGTTTTTAGTTTTTTGACAATAACTTGGTTATCCTTTAAACTACTGAAAAATTACAACTCATTTCGTTTGTTACAATTTAAATGTTTAAGTTCCAATTCTTGAGGATTCTTATTTTTGATAACTACTTATGTTTTACCTGTTTTAATTTTTGTTGACCCCCCAAGCAAAACAGGTTAGTTTGTTTCTAAAACGCTATATTTTTATTTCTATAATAAATTTACGGTATATTTGATTTCACAAAAGATATCCCAGTTTTTACTCTCCAAGTGTGCATATTTTGTTGCGACAAACTAAAGAAAGGCTAGGGGTTTTTGATTACTTTGCAGAATGAGAGGCGACATTCCGCCTCAATAAAATATTGTTACAGACGGACGGACGTATTTACAAATTATTTAAAATTAGTTGATAAACATAGTACACTAAACAGTTTGATCTTAGCCGACTTTATGAAGAATACAACACTTGTTGGTTTACGATGAGGCGCACGTTTCTCGCTATTTTCTCGTTTTAATGACACTGTATTAATATTGTTTTAAAAGGTATCACGATTGAGGACATTCGTGGTGAGCGCGCTCCAAAAGTAATCTAAATTAATCCACTTTAAACCTGTACATTTTGATACTTCTTCCGCCAAATAGAAAATAGAATTCGTATTATTTTGTATAAGAGATGTGTGGATTTCAAATTTAGAATTGTATTTCAAGGTCATAGGTTGTAGTAAATAGGAAGTCTTGTATTTTCGTTAACGGATTCCATGGTCAGTTTGCAAGAAACATGAAGGAGTTATATTTATACAACAGATTCCATGGTCAGTTCGTAAGAAACATGGAGTTGTATTTATACAACAGATTCCATTTTCAGTTTGTAAGAAACATGGTGTTGTATTTATACAATAGATTCCATGGTCAGTTCGTAAAAAACATGGAGTTATATTTATACAATAGATTCCATGGTCAGTTTGTATGAAACATGGAGTTGTATTTATACAACAGATTCCATGGTCAGTTTGTAAGAAACATGGAGTTGTATTTATACAACAGATTCCATGGTCAGTTTGTAAGAAACATGAAGGAGTTATATTTATACAACAGATTCCATGGTCAGTTCGTAAGAAACATGGAGTTGTATTTATACAATAGATTCCATGGTCAGTTTGTAAGAAACATGGAGTTGTATTTATACAATAGATTCCATGGTCAGTTTGTAAGAAACATGGAGTTGTATTTATACAACAGATTCCATGGTCAGTTTGTAAGAAACATGGAGGAGTTATATTTATACAACAGATTCCATGGTCAGTTCGTAAGAAACATGGAGTTGTATTTATACAATAGATTCCATGGTCAGTTTGTAAGAAACATGGAGTTGTATTTATACAATAGATTCCATGGTCAGTTTGTAAGAAACATGGAGTTGTATTTATACAACAGATTCCATGGTCAGTTTGTAAGAAACATGGAGGAGTTATATTTATACAACAGATTCCATGGTCAGTTCGTAAGAAACATGGAGTTGTATTTATACAATAGATTCCATGGTCAGTTTGTAAGAAACATGGAGTTGTATTTATACAACAGATTCCATGGTCAGTTTGTAAGAAACATGAAGGAGTTATATTTATACAACAGATTCCATGGTCAGTTCGTAAGAAACATGGAGGAGTTATATTTATACAACAGATTCCATGGTCAGTTCGTAAGAAACATGGAGTTGTATTTATACAACAGATTCCATGGTCAGTTCGTAAGAAACATGGAGTTGTATTTATACAATAGATTCCATGGTCAGTTTGTAAGAAACATGAAGAAGTTATATTTATACAACAGATTCCATTGTCAGTTTGTAAAAAAACATGGAGTTGTATTTATACAATAGATTCCATGGTCAGTTCGTAAAAAACATGGAGTTATATTTATACAACAGATTCCATGGTCAGTTCGTAAGAAACATGGAGTTGTATTTATACAATAGATTCCATGGTCAGTTCGTAAAAAACATGGAGTTGTATTTATTCAATAGATCCCATGGTCAGTTTGTAAGAAACATGGAGGAGTGTTACTTATACAATAGATTCCATGGTCAGTTCGTAAAAAACATGGAGGAGTGTTATTTATACAATAGATTCCATGGTCAGTTCGTAAGAAACATTGAGTTGTATTTATACAACAAATTCCATGGTCAGTTCATAAGAAACATGGAGTTGTATTTATACAATAGATTCCATGGTCAGTTCGTAAAAAACATGGAGTTGTATTTATACAACAGATCCTATGGTTAGTTTGTAAGGGAGTTGTGTTAGAAATATGAAGTGGTTGTGTTTAGACAATAGACTCCACGTTCAGTTTTTAAGAGATGTATGTAAGAAAAATGGAGTTGAATTGGGCCTGTGGTCTATTCATTGATTCTGTTAGTGAAAGGTGAATCCTTACTTTTAGTATCCAATACAACTATCTTATTTTTATGAAGCTGAAGCTGTTCATTTCATACAATATTGATTCGGGAAACAATTCAATTTATTTACAGAATGTATATTTAAATTTCCTCAGTAAATTACGTTCACAAAGACTTTTCGAAGAAGATTCAATTTTGTTTTTTATTCTAATAAGGAAAAAAAATTAATAAACATTTGCTTTTATTGTGCGATTTTTTTATGGTAATTGTTAATTTTATTGGCAATTACGAGGCTCGATGATAATAGTAATTGAAAAAGTGACTGGGTGGAGCTTATAATAAAAGGTACATATACAATATATTTACAAACATATCTTCTATAAAAAGTACATGGGAGGGGGGTGTTTAGTAAGCAAGACAATTTCATTTTATTTTTACTACATAAGTTATACGTAATATAGATAAAGTTGTGTGATGGGTTAAAAATTGATGTCAGTGGATTTTTGATCGACATCTGTTAGAACAGATTTTAATCAAATTTGGTACTTGGGCATATTTTGGTTATTATCTCCGGACTTTTTTCCTCATTTTTTTCAATAATTCAAAATGTGGAATAAGATGGGAAAGAAACACAAAATTACGATTTTCTCCAAATCGACTGTGATGATTTTAGTAAAATTTTGCTCAATAGCCTCTAAAGACCTACAAAACTAATGGGTTGAAATCTCTCCAGAAATAAAAAAATATATTTAAAAAAGTTTATTAAATAAAGCTTAGCTTGTGCTATAAACAAATATCATCTACTCTGTGTAAATCATATTTAATTAAAATCAAGAATTATAATGGCTGCTGTCAAAGTCCATTTTTTGCCAATAATTATTTCTGGACAATGATATTTTTTCACTTGCGATTTTTCGCACACGAAGTTGGGACTTTATTTTTCACTTTTATCTGAAGTTTAACGAAATTGGTAAAGTCTATTTTAAGGAATTACATCTTTTATAACAGATATGATTTTTTTTTTTTTTTTTTTTTTTTACCAACTTGAACCGGCATTTTTGGAAAGTTGGCAACCTATACATTTTTGTTTAGGTCCTTAAAGTGAATCCTACACTTAAGAAGAATATGAAAAAAGTAAGTTAAATTGTGAGAAAATTTTAATTTTGTGTTTTTGTTTTTACTCTGGGAACCGTTCAAATTTGACCCATAACATAACTTTCTCTATACCACGAAACTATTAAAATTAAACCATGAATTGGTATTATTTTTCGGATACATTTATCCAGAATCCCTTACATTTCGTCCTGCCTACATGATGACTTAAACCGATAAGTGTCCTTCCATGTTAGAAGTTTTAATTGTGTGTATCATTATGTTTTGTTAGTTTCAAATTATAACACAACTTTGTTTTATTTTATAAACAAGGAGGTGGAGGCCTTGCTAATAAAATCACTTTTATTATATCTATGGATTTATATGTGTGTTAACAGCTTCCCGATTATTACAATACAAATTTAACCTAACTCACACCACGGCCTATAAAAAACTGTCGTGTTCTATCCCACTTGGCACAAAATTCAATTTTCTGGAACTCCAATTCTCAGGTCGTGCTCACTGACTGAAGCAAGAAAAATCAATTGTTGATTAAAAGTCTTATTAATCGTATAAGGTCAACCACACTCTTACTTATTGTTGAAGGAAAACCCAACCAATCTTTCACCACTGATTATACCGAAGCACTCAAGCATGGAAGTCAAGGATGTGTTTTGGTTTGTATGATGTTATTATAGTGAGATGGGAGCCGGATGGGTTTACCACAAGAATGGTTTGACTTCGTAATCTTCATAACGACCTATATATAGTAATTGAATTATTTGATTGCGACATAAGTATAGAATCATGCATGTTATAGGAAACAGATGTAATTTGGAACCAAAAGATTGATTGTATGTTACAAATATCGTAAATGTTTATTGTTTATTATTGTGTTTTATTTCATTTGATTATGTGAAAATTAAATGTTAGCTTAGTTTGGTGAGTGGAATACACAAATATATGATAAATTTGACAGTTGCTCTGAAAAGCATTAAAAACTGTTGACGAACTTAAGTGTACAAAGAATAGGTGTGATAAAACTTTCTATTGTTACAAATTATTTTTGTCTTACTTCAAGGTTATGATTGTGTAGTTACCGATAACTATCTTATTTTGATTACCGACCTTTACTGCAATTACCGTATACAAAAACATGAATACTGTTTTAAGTGTATTACAACAGAGAAATATTAGCTATTGCTTTCTCCTTCATAGGACACGTGAAACCTCCAAGGATCTTTCCAATTGGAGTAAATAGCCACCATCTTAGTTTACTGTGCTTACATATCTGTTATAAACACACTTCAGGAAACACACTTTGGACCACCAGTAGGACCAAAAGTGAAGCTTTTAGATATCAGCTCAAGTTTAACGGAAAATGAGCGAGGATCGAAAAGCTTCTTTTGGTCCTAGTGATGAACTATATTTTTCGTTATATTGCAAATAATATAAAAAACAATTTCACAAAAAATAAAATGTTATAACCTATTTACCTTCAAAAGTATGGACAAGTTACACATGTTTGCAGCTATTACAGCTGTTTAGGTTGTGTTAGTGGTACTTATTTATAAAATCGATGGTAACAGCTGTTTTATCTATTATTTACAATCGATAGTATCGGTTGTTTTTATAGATTCTTTACAATCGTTAATTAATTCTTATAAGCGAAGTAACAGCTGATGACCTCGACCTCAGCTGATTTTTTTAGGTCCTATGACTAAAAAGAACAAGTTCAGCATCTTAATGCGTCCTCGTTGTCATCTGTTCCTAAACATGATAGCTGTCATAAAAATAAGTAAGGAATATTAAATTTGGTATTATAGGGGACTATAAAATTGTATTGAAAATTCCAAAATAGCGGCCATTTTAAACAGTTTTTTGTTGATATCGTGTCTTATTTAATTTACGAAATACTAAATTAAATCAAAGTTTGTAGATATCAATTCTGCATCTAATGGTGAGAAACCCACCTCTCTACTATGACAAATAACAAAGTTATTGTCTATATATTTTCTTACTTACCCAGTATACCAATAGGATGAGGATGGTAAGAGTAACAAAAGACCTTCGTTTTTGACTGATATTACATTTCATGACCTCAAGAACCCGTCGCCATTGTCGTAAGTACAATATTGGCTACAACAATTAGGAAGCAACATAAGTTGTGTATAGAGGACTATAGTATACTCATAAAGAACTCTATTGAAATATTTTTTAATTGAATTGAAAAGTTTAAATGGCGTCATTTTTGTTCATATCTTGTCTACGAAACACCAATACACTATATTAGAGAAAAAATTGCAGATATCAATCCTGCATCTAGGGGTCATAACCCCACCTCTCTACTATGACAAATAGCAAAGTTATTGTCAAAAATCTAATTTTGAAACCTAATCAGCCACAAAAAATATAATATTTTTGTAGTTACGAGACCCGATAGGGCACCAAGACAGGCATAGCGAGTGGAGGCACCTTGCATATGTACAGCTTCGAGGTCCGCAGGTCCGAGACACCACTAACGAAGCGTGTGGAGACTTTTTAATACATAAATATCTGTGATTAGTATCTTTTTGACGTTAAGAAAGTAGTGATAAAAACGATTACGAGGTACAGAAAAGCTGTGTAACATCGGTTTTAGATAAACCTATCCTATACTAAATATAGGCTACTTGTTAAGACCATTTAATTTACCAATGAAAATTAACGTTTCCTACAAAACCCAAGAAATCAACTTTCCTATATAATACTACTCCAAAATAATACAGATACAGTAAAACTATTCCTTCAATATTTAACCTCAATTTAAGTAGGCCTACAGTATCATTTTTACTTTGTTAATATAAACATATAACAACACGATTTTCTTATAACATGTAATATTTCGCATCTTGTATGAATAATAGTTTCGCAACACTTCCACTTCCACTATTCTTATTATGTAGGAATGAGAAACTACTGTATTTCACATTAGATGCACTAAACAAACAAACTTTTGCTATTTATAATTATTGTATATTTTTTTATTTGATGTAATACACTGATTATTGTTTCTTACTTTCCTAACTGAATACTAGGAATATGATTTATTCTCACTGAATGAGATACTAATTAGAAAGTACTTTTTTTGTTGTAAATAAAAACGAAGTCGATGGGAATCGTATTAATTAGTTGTGATTGTGGCTCATTGGAAATATTCAAAAGACCGCGTAGATTGAATAGAAATATTATGTAAGTATTCGTCATTTGTTGACTCGATAATATCAACATTTCGTAGTCATTAGAATAAAATCTTAAATAAACTGTGCAAAAATATTATACTAACTTCCTCAACCATTCAATGAATACCACAAATAATATACATGATGGGAAATAAAAGGGTGAAACGTGGGCTAAAATCACACAACTTAGAGCCCATAGGGACGGTTATTTGTATAAAGGGGTCTTTTAAAGCGGCCTAGCGCCAACATATTAATTAGTTCGTTAAATAAACATATATATTCTTAATCAGAATAACTTGCAGTTTTATTTGATTCTCAACGCATAATTTTTCCTTTTTTTTTGTTTACTCGATAGTTTTTACCCATCTATAATTACTCCAACGTTATTTTTTGGTTACCACTATATTTTTCCTATATGTGAGACAATAAAAAGAATATAAATGAACAATTTGAAATATTTAATATTTTATTCTGTGTAGACAGGTTGCGACTTACATAGGTTGCGGGTGAAATTATAAGTGTCCTTGGTTAGGTTTGTTTACCTTGGACCCTAATGGAGAGAAATTTATGAAAATGCAATCTATATATTAAAAGCTATTGAATTGATTCTCACATTTCACAAAAACTGCTGTTAAAACTTATACGCTATACATTTCTTACATTTGTCGTTTATTACATGTGTCGTTAAATTAAGTTGTATTCGTTATGTAAAAAACTATAATATATGATTTCGCACTGCAATTTAATATTAAATCCAAATAATATTGTTTCAAATTTTTGGCTCACGCCTCGTTCACTTTAGAGGAGGGGGGGTGATATCTTCCACTTTAACACTTTAAATTATATTCTTAATCAGAATAACTTCTAGTTTTATTTGATTTTACCTACGGGCTGTAAAAATAATTAATTTTTGACCTTGTTCTTTCTTTTCGAAGACAATTTGGTAAAAAAAGACCCTATATAAACTTCTTGCAAATTTTATTAAGCCAATATATTAAAAGATATTAATATACCTTTAAATAGCCTAATCTCGCTAGCCACAAACTCGTCTACTCGTCTAAAGCGTAAATCGTATTCTAGTTTTTAATGACGAAGATATCAAAGTTTTTTTTCCCATTTATTACCATGATTTTTAGAAATTCGGTCTTTTATAACAACTCCATTGACTTTTTTGTTCGTTACCGAGAACTAGCGATCTTTGGGAGATGGTATTGTATTGTATTGTATTGTATTTTAGGGGTTACCACTGCCCTGCGATCTTTATAGGTATATCCAACTCCCCTTTCATTATTCTGGAGGTACTCATTTACGACTTCCTTTCCAATCCCGTAATCAGCATAAATTGTATGATTTGAAGGGGATTTATAGAGAGTTGATCTTCACCTTCTATTTGGTAACTCCAAGTTCTAGCTCTTTTAGTAGCTACGGCCTAAGAGGATTTTCTCGCCTACTTACAGTTCCTGCAGGTCGTATCATCTGTTAGGCCAAGTGTTTAGAGATGTTCTCCGTCAGGATATCCGTTAGTAGTCTACGCTTATTCTTGCATTGGGAAATGGTAGCCAAACATTCTATTTGGGTTCTGACAAGCTACATTCTAGAATAATACACTAAAAAACGTTACAGTATTTAGAGAAAATATAAATTTTCTCGCTTGCCATAAGATTTGAATTATGTACGATAATTACGAAATGGCCTGGTAATTTAGTCAAAATATGTCCACATTCCAAATTTAATATAAATCAGGACAATGGTTTGGGGTGCAGAGACAACACCATTCCAGTAACCACTTTTTTGGCTCCTGAGAAACGCAAAACAAATAAATCCATGAAAAAAGTAACATCAATTTCTTGACCCATCAGCTAATTTTATACTATGTATATGTGGGAAAGTAAAAAGAAGAATTGGCGACTCTATCTCTCTCTCTCTCTCTCTCTCTCTCTCTCTCTCTCTCTCTCTCTCTCTCTCTCTCTCTCTCTCTCTCTCTCTCTCTCTCTCCTCTCAATAGACACAGCGTGTTAAACAGTTACTTTATCACTTTCCTAACTCAGCTTGTAGTGAAGAGAGAGCAATTAGCATTTTCTCCTTCCAATCAATTAGACCAGATAATTGTGCATTTTACAAGGATACAGTTTTAATGCACTGTGTTGAAACTTTTACTTTCTTCGTCCAACATATGATTAAACACTTCCTGATCAGTGCTCATTTCCTGGCTTATAGTTTTCGTCACAGCTCTTGTATTTCGTATTCAAATGGCTTATATAATTAATTCAAACTTGTTTGAAAACATAACCTAGAAGTCCACATTATTCAATATACATGTACATATATTCAATTTATTTCGATACAATTTTGATGTCACATAAATATTTGAAGATTATCCAATCGAATCAAGTCACCCGTTCAAATTAAATAAAGTTCTCAATTATTAAAATGAACCCGGCTAGTGTTTTTGGATATTCTAATATCAGATTAAAAAATTGTACCTAACGAGAAAGTTTAATTTTTCTCTTTAAAGTTAAAAGATTCATTTTTTCATTTTCATATTTTTTGCCATCTAACAGCGGAAAAAGTAAATATGTAACCTAATATTTTTAACAATTTGTTATGAGTTGAATGAATTGTTTTGTACTTAAAAATAAAATTTTCTAATACTGAACTTCATAGTCGAGATTAACTATTAAAAGAAGCATTTATTGAATTCGGACCAGCCATTTCATTTAAACTGTAGATATGTAACGTCCAGACGTTAAGATAATCTTTGTTTTATGTTGAACTTGATAGTTCCGTACCAAAAAAATTAATGTCGTCTATAAACTTGGAAAAGCGAGAACAAAATTGTAAACTTGCTTATCAGTTTTTGTGTATGTGAGAGCGACTATATAAACTGGAAAATTCAACAATTGTTATAAATAAATATTGAGCTTGACTTGTGAGATAATAATTATGTAGAACAAAAACTCGAATACAAGATCTCACAAAATCTACGTTTATTCAATAAAACGCATTTCAACGACAAGTCGCCATCCTCAGTGAGACATGAGCTACAATAAAAAAAACTATAACTAATTTATAGTTTGTTATTGTAGCTCATGTATCAATAATTGTTGATAATACCTTGTGGAATTGGCCAAGATGGTTCAAAAATTATTAAAGCTTAACGTATTCCCAATATTAATTATAAACTCCTTTCAAATTAGTATTTAATAAATTTTAAAATATGGGTACTATTTCCATTTTCATCATTTTCCTCTCTTTTGCAGCAGCAGTCTTTATTAGAGTTAAGTAAGTTATATAAACACATTCTTTGAAACTACCAAATTTAAAACTAGAAAGTGTAATAGATTTTTTTCCTTCAGATTTTACATCCAGCATTCGTTATTTCCCCCAGATTTTTACTAAATTTGTTTGTGTAAAAAATTAATCATTTTCTTTTCATTTTTTTAAGAAGGTAGATGTAAAGACTATCAGTTTGAATCTTTATACTAATTTATAAACTTTCCTCTTGTCTTTGTGATATTCAATATGATAAACCAATGGAATTTATCGTCAATGCACGACAGCTTGTACTGTACATCAGAGCTACGAGTTTCTAAAATCCATCATTAGTTTCTACATTGTCAAGTTAACACGACTATAGAGATATGTCTATATTTTATAATCTGTTTCCATCATATTAAATTAAAAAATAAATAATAAATTGATAAATATGTATAGCCTTCAATCTTACAATTATACAATAATACAACCAATGAAAAGAAATATATGTATAGTATTTTTAATAAACAGTGTTTGAGAGAAATAAAGGACATATTTTTTGAAATAATATGCAAGTAATCTAAATTCGTATTTATTAATGATAAGACACATTTCAACACATTAATTTAATAAAATTCAAGTTAACATAGTGTAGACTATACATAATTGTCCCAAATTTGCATAAATTATCTGTTATGTTTTAAATAGATATTTTGAATTCCGAAAGAAAAAGAATAAAATAAAGTTTTAAATAGTTATTTGGTTTTAGAGACATGAAATTCTTTTAAAGATCGGTTTAAAATAGAAACATACAGTATTCAACCATGTAATTAGTTTGCTTGTATAAAAGTAACTTGTATAATACAATATTTTAATTATTTTAATTTTTAATTAGAAATTATAAAAACGTAGTAACAATTTTTCTTTGTGTTTAATTACATCTTGTTTATTGGAAAAAAATATATGTCGAGACAAAGTGCTCTAATGAGAGCTGATGGAGGCCCCGTAATATTTAAAATAAATGATTTTAAGATCTAACAGTACTTACCCAGTTCACAAAATATAGGGTAAGGATGGTAATCTTAAAAAATGATAATTTCAGTTTTTGTCTGATCTATACATTTCATGGCCTCAAGAAACTGTCGCCATTGTCGTATGTACGTACCCATAATAGCGGTTACAACAATTAAGATTGGAACATAAAGTTTTCCATAGGAAATTATAATGTACTCATATAGAATCGCATTCCAATTCAGTAAAATCTTATTAAAATATAAATAGGTTTTTGTTCGTAACATTCTGTACGAAAGACACTAAATTAGGTAAATATTTTCAGATTTCAATTCAGCTTGAAATGGTACCAACCCCACCTTTCTACGATGACAAATATCGAATTTAGTGTCAAAATATAGTTTCGAACCTTGATCTTCAAAGAAAATATGGTATAAGCTGAGTAAAGTACCGACACGTGAGTAGCGAGTGGAAGACAGCAACGAGGCCTTTCAACGAGTGGAGATGGTTTAGGTTAGGTTAGGTTATAGCCGACGTCAATATATTACGAGGTATAGAAAACCTGTGCAACAGCTGTTTTACGTGTACTGTGTAAGACGTAAGCCCTACGACTTGATCTACCAATACAATTTAACATTTCCTACAAGACTTGATAGACAAACTTTTGGGCATTACGTTTAGAAAATTTGTTTGTATTATATTGTATGATAACGGCCATCAAATGTTTCGTGAGTAATCGTACATGTGCCTAATATTTACGTATTTTTTTTTCAGATGGAACAAGAATCTACAAGCAAATCGACAGAACCGAGAACTATACCTACATTAAACACAAACCGTCAATTGAAAGTAAGTTTAAAATATTGAAATTTAGTTTTCCTTTCATCTTTTCCGCATATGAGGTAAAGGGAAAATATTATATGGTGATTAAGTAGGTTTGTAAATTTTACCACACGTATCCAGTTATGGTATTTTCTCAAAAGAAAAGTTAAGTAACACTGTTGTGGTAAAACCAATATGATAGTTTTAGGTTGGAAAATAGCTTCCATCAGATGTTCGTAGGTATTTTGTACTTAACGTAATGTAACCTAACCTAACCACTCGCTTCTTTCGAATATTTAACGATTCCGGCAATTTGAGTTTTTATGTTAGGAAAAACGTAAACCTAACGGGGCTCATAGTTTTACATGTTTACATTCATACATACGAGTATACATATGTGATGTGTCAAAAATTCGATATCGAGTTTTTCGCGGGTATCCGTTGTCAGATTCCCTTAATTCAAGATGGGTTTGGAATATAGTTAATTAATTTGCCTGACAAATACATCTGTTTGTGTACTTAGAGGTTTCACTTAAGCAAATTTTCAAAAAACTTTTTAGACCCGATTTTAAGGAAAATCTTTTTTATTGTTATTATTTTTTAGGCAACTTCCCTTTCGTTTTGAGTTATGAACAAAAAAATAACCTCATAACCGATTTTTTTACCATTAACTCACAAACCGGTATTTTTTAGAGATGGCAAGCAATACATTTTGTGTTGGACTCTTAGATTCTAACTTGAGCAAAATTTTGTGAAAATCAAAAAAAAATGGAAAACGAGTCCCCTGACATAATATACCCAAATGCCAAATTTGATTAAAATTAGTCTACGCCCTTTGGGCTCTGGAGTACTGCACATATGTTCCCTGACAGATATAAATCAGTTAATTAATTGTACAACATTTTTTCTCTCACGTATAGACTATATAAGCGCTTCAAAATTAATATGTGTTTTCTTAATTTAAAACTGCATGGTGAAACGAAATGCAATTAAATTCCTGGTATCATTTTTTTAATCCGTTTAGATATATTAGTCTAAAGTTTATATGATGTTGCTATTTGTAGCTTGATTTGTGTGCAGCCATAATGGATTACGTTTACTCGTATCGATTGATATCTGTGTTTTTTTAAGTCATAAAAATATTTTATATTCTTTTAATATGTCATATCGCTAATTGGTCATAATGTTTGTTTTTGTTTTGCTGATACTGTATCGATTATATCGTTATATAGTACGAGGTTTTATTTAAAAGAAAGAAGCAGGGTGTTGTTTTTAGTGATTTTTCGCATTGTTTCAATGTTTGAACATAAATTATGTTTTTTATGTATAGGTTATATTTTAAGTTAGCAGATGTTAAATAACATTTTACTCCTTTATGTAATTATTTAATACAATTTTACCAATCATATGACAAATATATTTCTACATTCTTTCTTTACCATCGTAGTTTTTCTTTTACACATCATTACTACCTTGTGTATTAACGATGGTTTGTTTGGAGTCGTTTTCAATCAATTTTACGAACTTAAATAGGTATTACTTATTAAGAACCCTTAAGAAAGTTGTCTTTGTATTAAAAGAGTTTTCAGTCTTTAATTAGACAGCTGATCCGGGACTGGGCGTCTGTGAGTGTCCTTAGATGAGAGTTTAGCCAGGTAACATCCGTCTTAGTTCATTACAAAATATAAGTATATTTAATGATATTTACAGAGGATATTGGACGAATATCATTTTTGTTTTTCAGATGTACGTTAACTAAAAGTTAGTTAATTATTTTTGAATCATTTCTTTAAGAACTATTCACTCGAGTCGGTAACTTGTCTACTTGTTGGGTCTCGGAGTTGTTCCTAGAATGTAGGCAATGTTTGAACAATTAAATCTCGTTAACTTACTAGAGCAGTGAAAATATCAGCTGTGACCTGTTATGGAAATAATTAGACGCTATTTGCAGTATGTGATAACCTGAATAACTTCACTTGTTTATCAAATACTTGAAAAGATTTATTTGGATTCTTAACTTTAGCAGATATTTCAACAATTATCATTTATAGGAAATGAACTTTCTTCATATTTTATAAAAATTCAAAAATATTAGATTAATAACAAAAAACATACACAATTTATTTTCCCACATGCCCTTAACCTAAAAGAAGGAAAATCAGCTACTTACATATCAAACTTATACAGTTTGATATGTGGGCAACTTTTGGTTATATCTCGGAATGTAACCCCCCCCCCCGAAAACTTAAAATTAGTTCCATGTATCAAAAAACAAATTTTCCTTTTTTCAAACTATTTTGATCAAATTTTGCTAAAATTCATCCTCTATGTACCAAAACCATACGTATTATTCGCCATCTCTCCAAAAATACCAGTTAGTTAATGATAAAAACAAAAACAATCGCCCATAAAAGACGTTATTACTCAAAGCCGGCTTTACCGATTTCATTCAAACTTTGGTGAAATGTAAATGGTAAATTAAATGACTCAAACCATTCTGAAAAATTGAAAATAAAATTACATTATTGTTAAGGAATAATTTTCAGAATACGAACCCCATAGCGTTCCCCGTTCCCTATACTGTACTTTTTATTGTGAGAATGAAAATAACGATTTTATTACAACGTTGAAGTTTAAAATTTGCCTTATGGGTAATCATTTCATTCGTCTGAGACAGAACAGAGTCTAAACACAATATTATTATCACGAATTTACAATTCGTAGCAATTTGCTATGCGCTAAATATTAAAAAAAAAAAAAAAAAGAATTAATTGTGTAGTATATACAGTATTTTAAAGTTTTCCAGCCTTGACTGATAACGCCTTAAAAATGAGAATAGGCAATTTGCGTACACGTCGCTTGTTTACGTGAAAAAAAGGGGGCTGAAAATAATAGATGTATAAAACATTACAATAACTTCTTCATACTTTCGTCTACAAAATCAAAAATTAAATTACATAGTTTTCTAAAAATAACTACTAATTTTAAATCCGGAAAAAATGTGTGTTTACTTTTTCCACTTTTTGTGTGTAAAGAAAATTTTTCAAAGTATACATTTAAATAGAGGCTAACACTTCATTTATGCCGTAAACTCGTCTAGAGCGTTAATAATATTCTCTTGACTACAGTTAAGGTCCATTTTCGTTTTTTGCCAATTGTTCTGGTCCGTAATTTTATTTTACTTTCAATTTAGTACTGGTTTGGCTCATTATCTCTACATATAGCCAAAATTTGAACTAACTCGATGGACTTTTTTTGAAAATTTTGATCTTTCATAACAATATTTTATAGCCAATAACTATTTTCATCAATAACTACCGAACCTGCTTTTTAAAAGATAGTGGCCGATAAGTTTTAATCATGAAAGGCTCTTTTTTAAACAAAATCGTTGGAAAGATATTTTTTTTTTTTTTTTTTTTTTTTACATCTGACCAAAATTTTAACTTATTAAAGAAAAAATATTCTAAAGGTATAGCAAAAATATGTCCACATGCCAAATTTTATAAAAATTTCTTTTCTCTTCTGTAAAGAAAAATCAGACATCATTTAAAAAACAACTTTTGGATGCAAAGAACCTCAAAAAGATATTTCTTGAAAATCTCGATATGATTCTTCAGTCCTGCCACATAACTCTCTCTACATATATGCCAGAAAATAAAAATTATCCATTGGTGTGGTGAAATTAACACGTACATACAAGATGCATCTTTAGAACAACAAAAATCGCCAAAGTTAACAAAATGCAACTTGAACAACTAACACTTTTTAGATTTTGGTTTTCCTTGTTATACAAAGGGTAAAATCTCGAGGTCTCTACAGCCTTTTAAAAAAATAAAAGAGCCTAAAATACATTAATATAGTCAGGTTCGAAGGAAAACAAAAGTTGTTCATGAAAAATTTGATAGGAAAAATGAAATAGGGAGGGATTTATCCCAAAACTACATAAAGAAAGATGTAGATCCAGTTAGGTAAATCGGAATTGCTATACTAACTGCTATATCCGTTGTAACCAAATAACGTTTCAAAATTTACGGTAGCATCCTCTGTTGTACATAGAACAATCACTTATAGACATCATGGTTAATTCAACGATTAAGTAACCATAGTTGTTCATAGAACAAACACTCATAGACATCATGGTTAAATTTAACTATTACCTCACCATAGGTGTTGATAGATAAATGTCTTGCAGGCACTATGATTAATTTTAACGATTAGGTTACCATAGTTATCTATAGAACAAAATGTCAACGATTCCGTCACCAGTGTTGTTTATAGAACAAAAACTCACAAAGAAAGATGGGTAATTCAACGTTTACGTTACCATAGTTGTACACAGAACAAAAGCTCAACGATTACGTCACCGTAGTTGTTTATAGAACAAAAACTCATAGAAAGATGGTTAATTCAACGTTTACGTCACCGTAGTTGTTTATAGAACAAAAACTCACATAGAAAGATGGGTAATTCAACGTTTACGTTACCATAGTTGTACACAGAACAAAAGCTCAACGATTACGTCACCGTAGTTGTTTATAGAACAAAAACTCATAGAAAGATGGTTAATTCAACGTTTACGTCACCGTAGTTGTTTATAGAACAAAAACTCATAAAAAGATGGTTAATTCAACGTTTACGTCACCGTAGTTGTTTATAGAACAAAAACTCACATAGAAAGATGGGTAATTCAACGTTTACGTTACCATAGTTGTACACTGAACAAAAGCTCAACGATTACGTCACCGTAGTTGTTTATAGAACAAAAATTAATAGAAAGATGGTTAAATCAACGTTTACGTTACCATAGTTGTACACAGAACAAAAGCTCAACGATTCCGTCACCGGTGTTGTTTATAGAACAAACACTCATAGAAAGATGAATAATTCAACGTTTACGTTACCATAGTTGTACACAGAACAAAAGCTCAACGATTCCGTCACCGTAATTGTTTATAGAACAAAAACTCACATAGAAAGATGGGTAATTCAACGTTTACGTTACCATAGTTGTGCACAGAACAAAAGCTCAACGATTACGTCACCGTAGTTGTTTATAGAACAAAAACTCATAGAAAGATGGTTAATTCAACGTTTACGTTACCATAGTTGTACACAGAACAAAAGCTCAACGATTACGTCACCGTAGTTGTTTATAGAACAAAAACTCATAGAAAAATGGTTAAATCAACGTTTACGTTACCATAGTTGTACACAGAACAAAAGCTCAACGATTCCGTCACCGGTGTTGTTTATAGAACAAAAACTCATAGAAAGATGGTTAAATCAACGTTTACGTTACCATAGTTGTACACAGAACAAAAGCTCAACGATTCCGTCACCGGTGTTGTTTATAGAACAAAAACTCATAGAAAGATGGGTAATTCAACGTTTACGTTACCATAGTTGTACACAGAACAAAAGCTCAACGATTACGTCACCGTAGTTGTTTATAGAACAAAAACTCATAGAAAGATGGTTAATTCAACGTTTACATCACCATAGTTTTGTTAAGATATTAACTTCACCATTAAACAGATTATTAAGACAAACAGGAGTCGTCGAGGAGTAGACTCCTATAGGCGGGTAACAGGATCCGACACACCCACAATGGTTACGATGTTCAGGGTCCCTCAGTCTGTACGCGTGCGTGAGTCTGTACTGTGTGATTTATTGCTCACTCTTCGCAGAACCTATATACATACAGTATTGTATTTAGTCGACGGGTTTCTAGAAACTGGTGAGTAGCCTACGTTAAGCTGTTATGGAATTCAAGTCTTAATATAATTGTTGTAATGTCCGTAAATATGTGTCAACTTTATGTAAGTTGATGGGGAACATCATAGAACGTACCCAGCCCCATTCATTCAACTCATGCGTTTATAGGTTTACTAATTTTGATAACACTGAGAGTTACTCGCTCCATAGTCGGTGTTTTTTCCCCCTGACAGGATGTGTACATCTACAGCGTATGTGATTTCAGTAAAATGATGTCTTATTTATTGTTTATAATCCACCGTTATAGAACCGCCGAAATGTTAAGAAACAATTTTTTTTTTTCAATTTTAGAAAATTGGTAAAAGGTTATACAAAAGAGCAAAATAAAAGTATTTTAACTATTTATGTAGAGTGAAATTAAAACAAAATGACAAAGCTAATATCAAATTTAAAACCACTTTTGATGATTTAAAGTTAGAAATAAAGGTGAAGATAGGTCGATAATTGAAGACTTTATTTTTTGGTCTTTTTCGCTTACACGTATAGATTACACAAAAATTAAATACAATAAAATATCAACTAAAAAAAATAGTACACAAATTAACATATTAAAAATAAAATAAAACAATGAATATTTAAATAAAGATTACATAATTAAAGAAAATCAACATCATTATAATACAAAAAAAAATATAGCATACTTTTTTTATTTAATAATTAAGTAACTAACAAAAGAAGAAAAAAAAACAAAACAAAAGTGTTACATTCACACGCTTATTACATCATACACGCGTTACAATGAAATCATTTCATCACACTCAGAGTAACATCAGTCCATATGTCTTAAGTTTTTTTGGAAATTGGGCACAGCTTTGAATGTATTTGACTGTTCTATCTTTGTAGTAATAATTAGTTGCTCATCACACCTGGCAGTTACTCTTGTGGCAATCCAAAGAGACCTTGCTAGATTTACACCTTGTAATCTTGAGTCAGATCCCTCTCTTCCATGTTTCCTATCAGGTCTCTCTTAATAAACTCTTCTTGTTCTCTTCATTCAACACTCCTATTATAGTATTCGAGTCCTAGGAGTGTTTATTTTTTTCAAGCTAAAAATGAGGTAGAAAATACTAGAATACCAGAACCTACTTAGAATGCTATCAGTTTAATTTATTTTCTAAAATTATGAAAACCATTTCATTTAAAACCAAGATTAATAGATATTAGAGGACACTAAAAATGAGCCAAAAATATAAATATCAACATTTTCACTCTTTCTCGATATTTTATTTATTACGAAATTGTAAAGAAAAAACAAAAATCTAAAACTGCAAAGTAATGATGAAATAAAACTTACCGAACTGTAATCTAAAGAAAATTTTATATAAATCACACGGCTATATGACTATATACAACATTTATAACTGCTGTCATTTAAATTAACTCAAATAAATCAATAAACAAAACCCCAAACTTGCTGGGGGGGGGGAAATGTATACAACATTTTTTTTAGTATGGAAGAGTAAATAAAATGGCATAATCTTTGGTTTTTGTTTCAAGGTTATTATAGATAAACTCGAATTTATAAAAATAAAAACTTTTTAAATTTTTTAAGATGACTAACAGTTATAAATATTTCCTGACCTTCAAGAATTTGTTCCTCAAAAATCAGTTTTAGAAAAAAATTACAAAAGACAAAAACTGTTTATTTTAAACTCCGTAAAACTTAGAGATTTTTTGTCAGACTTTGTTTTTCATTTATTTCGTTGCAGTAAAAAATAAATCATCAAAGTAAAATAATAGTCTAAAACATGTTTCTAAATTTTATCAGAATAAAATAAACCATTTTTGTCTCAGAAATTTGCATTAAAACTAATGTTTTTCAAGAAAAAAAATTCTTGAATGTAGTGAGATCATCAAATATTTAAAATATCTTGAAAAATTAGGTCGGATTAGGTCTAAAATATTTCTCTTCAAGGGTTTCCGTTTTCTTCAAAGGTTGCCGTTTTTTAGATTTTTTTTTTTCAAATATAAATGTATCAATAAGAACTATAAAGTTTGTGTTATTACTAATGCATCTTTGTCACGTATCTTTGCAGACATGTACGTCAGAAGGTACGAATACTGAAGATCTTATAAACAACAGCTGGACAAAGGTAAGAAAAACATAACTGACTATTAATTTTAATTTTTAATTAAGATTAAATGTTCGTTTATTTGATCTACTTTGAAAACGTTTATTTATTAATTAATATTATTATTATTATTTAATACTGGGCTTGCAACTTATTTAAATGTTAGACGAGAATTCTTTCGTTATATTTCTGTCCACTAAATTCTTGGACTTAATAAAATGCAGAAAATCAGTTCAAAATGCGCTGTTACTGGCTTAAATAGGAATGTTTAAACCGTTTCAATTGGCCTCCAGTATTCCACCATTTTCAGTCACATGCAACGAATGACAAGTTCGCATGTTGAATTTGACTAAAATTACAATTACTAGAACTCAGATTTGTTCTTATTATATGTTCTATCTATTATACTCCTACTTGTTACATTTTTTATAATAATGATTCATTAAGAGTTATGATACACGTAATATTATTAGTAATTTCAAAGTAGAAGCAGATGTTACGCAAAGCGGCGTAATCGAGTATAATATAGACGATAGTCGGATTGTTTACGCTTACAACAAATTGAGCCACCCGCCTTGGATAATGTTTTATTTTTCAGTTAATACACTCAGTACATCGCTGTATACATAGAGATCCCAATCACTAATACATCACAATACTAGGAGCAAGCGATCAATAATTCTATTTAACTTCATTATTATTCTCTGTGAGTGATGTGTTCAAGTACGCAGCATCTGTGTTATTAGCTGCATCTTCCAAGTCTATGAATATTTAAGGCACGTCGAGCACCTGATAGTAGTCAAGAACTTCTAATGATTTAAAAACTTCCAAGAAGCGAGAGGTCTACTATATCCTGAACCACTTTTAACAAGTTTTTTATGCAATTGGTGAGAATCCATTTCAAACTTTTTTCTAATTTAACTCCCAGTCCTTACGAGATCTTAACTCAAGTTGTAATTTGTCTGAGTCGTCTTAATTATTATCATTATGGTGAGTACGGGCTTGTTAAACCCAAGGAAGCCTAGCTGGATCCTACACTTTTATTCATATAGTCTTGGGTTAGATCCCTTTCATTTTCTTTCCTTATATCCTCAAGATTTTCTCTTGACCAAATCTTCTTGTCTTCCATCCCTGAAGTTAGTAGAGTATTCTAGAGCTAGGAGTCTTAATTTATGTTCTTTTTTTCATTTTTTATTTAAGGAAAAGAAGACCGAGAGGTTTTCTTCTTTAAACGACAAATCAGTTGTTGAAATAATGTGTGATGATCACTTTTCTCCCTTCCAGTTTAACTCGATTTTGTTCAAATTAACTTACTACATGGGACACCTATAGAAGGTTCTAATACTCATAAGGTAGAATTAGTCAAGGATACAAGTAGTAAACAAAAGTTTCTTCAGGATGAGATGCCGAGGAATAACACCAGCTTCCAATCTAATAATACAAACAAATCATCAATTTATTTAACTTGTTGTACCTTCACAATACTTAGACTCGTTGTTGGAAAAAGAACTTTTGTTTTCATAATCGAAGAAAAGTATATTACTGCGGTTTTAGTCACTATTGTGTACTTTCAACTTAGATTGGTAAACTTTATTTTACCCACAGTCAAATTATAATTATTCAATTATCCCTTAACAAAATTTTAAAATGTATTTCTTCTCGATTTGTAGATAATGCGCCACAAAAATTCCACAAACAGAATAATTCAAAATGATCTGTGTTTGGCTCACAACGCTATAACAATTAAAAAGCTATAACATGTAATGTTGGCAACATTACATTACAATCACTTATTTTTTTTCTCACATGTCAAGTTTTTCGTGGGTGTATCGGTTCTGAGATTTTTAAAGTCCAAAAAATGATGTCTGTCTGTTTAGTCTATGTTATATGTTCAAATAGGTGGACCAATTTTAATCAATTTGGTACATAGACATAAAACTCTAGAGGTTTGTTCTTCGATAAGTTGAAATTTGAGTCCAGCTGTCTCAAAAAATACGATTTTTGTGTTTTTATTTTTCTTGAGACGCCGATAATCAGATTTGAAAATTTTGAAAAAAAATTGCGAAATATAATCTCTAAAGATCTAATAAAACCTAATTTTCGTCATTCCCCAAAAATTTCAGTTCGTGCGTTGTCTGTAAATCAAATCGGCCATAGAACTGTTATAATAACTGTATTTTTTTAAATAGGCACTACCAAATTCGTTGAAATTGGGTGATACATGAAGAAATAATTAGTTATTCAAACCCGTATACAAAATAGCAAGTAATAGAATAATTTTCAAAACGTCATTAAAAACTCGAGTTCACTCAAATAAGATTTACAATTAAGGCGAGTTTATTGTACAACCAATTTAAATGATATTTATGCCATATTTGTAAACCTTCAAGAGCCTACCCGAGTACGAACTTGGCAATTCCGAGATTATAACTGAATCTAGTACTCTTGGGTTAAATACCTCTCTTTCATCTTTTGGCCGACTCTTGTTGTTACTAGAGTATTCGAGGGATAGAGATGTTCACTTTGTGTTATTTTTCCTCTTTTTATAATCCGATGTTAATCTATAGTTTTTTAGCATTTAAATAACAAGAAAAAAGAAATTCACATCTTTAAAATCAAATCTAAACATCTGATAAAGGTGGACCGGACCCTTTTATATCAACTTACCTTATGTAAGAAATATTCCGGAAAAAATCAGTAATAATAAAAAAATTAAATTTTATTTATCGAATTTTTTTGGAAGGTGGTGACGAACATATTTTTGGTTACTATTTTGTCTTTTGTAGTTGAGTGTGTCAGAAAGTTTATGCACTGTTTTTTTGCAGTTATAAAATGAAAACAATAATTTATTTTTACAGTAGAAAATAAAATGTGATAAGTTGATAGCGTAGAAGCAAGGTCATTTCAAGTTAGGTTATTGGGGAACCTCAGGTCCGGGTCTAGGCGCCATCTTAATCCAGACAACTCGTGTTTAAATTGTGTTTGAATACAATGACAATGACTGCGATAGATTGCATGCAAATGTGGGACACGCCTTAATTTCAAAATCAGAAAGCTCAGCTCAGGTATAGGATACATAGAGTAGTAGGCTATATGCGGGATGGGTGATTCTGTTTACGTCATATTTCAGTTATTCATAATTCATTTCAGCGATTTTACTTTATCGCTATTTAGGGCTATTGATTGTAGAACGTTGTACAGCTATAGAATTTGTTTGATCATATCTTCTTGTGTTCATAAATTAATGCGTTCCCTCTCTCTTTCGCACACACATGCATATAATAAAATAAAAATCTTGCTGTAAATACACGAAAAATCGCTTTCTCTATGACTGTAAAAGAAAATAAATAAATAATTGATATATAAATGGGTAACAAATTTATTTCCGAGTTTTTCTTTTTATCTATTTCTATACGCTTAAAGCGGGATTCATAAAAATTAGTAAAACAAATTAAATTTTTATGTTTAACCACTGAACTGCCAAGACGGTCAAAACCAAATGAATTAAATTCCAAATAAATTAGGAATGGAATGTGATGGTCTATAATAGATATTTAAAATAATAAATTACGGGAATTGTAACTGATTTGAAAAAGGTTTTAAATTATCGAACGAATGTTTCGGTAATTTGAATTTTTTCGCTCCTGGCAACGCGCTATCGAATATCTAATATTCAATGCACTGATCATCTTTAGGATTATTTAAAAAAAGTATTTGACAATGCCATTGTCCATTTACAAACAATAATTATATTCATAAATCATAATAGTGTAAACTGAGTATAGGCCTACCAGACAGAAAAAAACTAAGAAGAACCATAAACTTGATAGGAGATTGGAGCGGTGGTGGGGATAAATTGTTACATTTTCGCCATAGTATAAAGGAATTTAAAACCTACAATTTAATGTCTTTTACTTTCTAAAATATTATAATTTACTAATTGCAGTTATCAGGAACATAAACTATTCACATTCACAGTTTTTTAGCGCTGTTGTAGTTTTGAAAAAGAAAATATCAAGCCCTACGCAATGAAACAGCGGACGGTTATGTCTGGCCTAACTCGAACTCTCTCCCACCACAGTTCTACCTGTGCGAGACACAACCGGCGCGCCGTTCTTTTCTAAGCGGTACCCCCCCTATAATAGAGGAATGAATTCTTTGCTTATGAGGAAGGCAACGAATTTGCTGAAAGTCAATTTACACCAACATAGCGTGCATAAAGTTGGGTTAAGTTACGTTATTTAGAAAAGGTCGCTCATTACTAAATTATTTTAAATGGTGCTTTACATACATTTTATGCTGTACCAGGAAACGAAAAGTTCACTAAATATTTTTAAAACGTAACGAATAATAAATAGCGCATAGGCAGATTGAATTTTCCTACTTTCAATGTTTAAGCCTAGATTATAATATAGGTTACTAGAGTGTCATTTATTGTTTTGTTTTAGAGGTTATGATTTTACTCGACTTCCAATGTTTTCGAAATTATTTTTTTACGTTTATAAACGTTCTCAATAGTAAACATGATCCTAATTATTTATAATTGTACAATTTGGCGAGAAATGTTTGGGGGTCAAAAGTCACTTTACAGACTCAGTTGTGCATTAATTACCACATCCCGAATATAGCCCATGCAAGATACTTTAAGCGTGCTATGTTGTTGGTGTTGTTTTATTTTGCTTTTGTTGTCTCTTAAAGGTGAAAATCTATCAACGATCATCGCCTAAATAAAGAAGTACCTAGCATAAAACAGAGACCCCTAACATTCTAATACTCTCATTGAAACTTTAAAGTTCAATTTGTGAATGGGAATGTTAGAAAGTTAGTAAAACATTTGTGCACCATTTAATATCTATGTAGAGTAATTTAAGCATGGCATAGTTTTCTTACGAACAATCAATTTGAACTGTAATATCTCAATGTCCAATTATTAAAACTATTCACAAAAAAATACAAAATAAATAGTCAATTCGTTATATCTTTAAAGATTGTTTTTTTCTTATTAAATATTAGACAACTAAGTGTTAAAACTTTAAAAAATATATATTCCGGAAAATTGAAATTAGATTACAATTTCAAACTGTACAACATTCCTATTTAAAGCACTTGTCTTTTATCAAGAGGTTTATTGATAGTGCACAATACATTTTATGCAATTGTGTACAGGTACCTATGGAGTGTATGAGGCCTTGGTAAGTGGCTAACTTGTATCTAGTTAAAACTAGAAGAGAGGGATATGATAGGATCAGTAGTTGACTAACAAACAACTCAATTTTTTTAACCCAATTCTCAGAATTCATAAGGCCTGTTTTATTACATCAATACCCAAAGCTTAGGGATTTTTGTATTTATTTTATACCTGCTTATTTGGCCTACTCAAAGTAGTCTCTGTTCTATAATACAATGTAATTAATATAAACATATTTTATTTATTTATTTCTTATTTAATTATATTTAATTACAACTAGGCATAAAATCCTATCTGGCAATACACATTATATGTTAACTGTCACAGTTTACTGAAGTATCACCCATCAGTACTCCTGATAATATATATTCTGTTCATGTGTAATTAATTATAATATGCACCAAAACAAAGTTCTTGAGACTTCGTACTTTTCAACCAGTGTATCTCACCCGAGCAGTCATTTCAACATTCTCGTGTTGTAGCTGTCTGTGTTTGTGCTTCTCTGCATACCTCTTGATTTATTTTGCGACAGTGTTCATCTTGAGGTCATGATGAACACTGTCATTACAGATGAACCATTGTGGCATTAACAATACTCCGCAGTGCCTTATTCTGGAGCGTTTGTATGGTATTAACGTTTGTTTTTATTGTACACCCCCACATCTGTAAACTAGTCCATACAGTTTTGAATATTTGCCCATAGAAAAGCAGTCTGTTGTGTAAATCAAATTCTGAGTTTTTCCCAAGTAACCAGTATATCTTCCCAAATTGCATGTTTAATTCTACCTTCTTCTTTTTGATGTGCTCCTTCCATTGTAGTTTAGCATCAAATGTCATTCCCAATTACTAAGCAGTATTAGCTAAACGTATTTGATACATAATTTCTTGTAAAAGTTAAAAATCCAAGCAAAAAATGATGTTTTGTGTGGTATGTTAGAGCTGACAATATGATTTTAATTTTTAGGTTACCAACTGTTTATTGCGAGGGACATTATTTACATGCTCAAAACCTGTCAGACCATGTATAAGTTATTGTTTAAGGCACTAATTAAGCACATAATACAACATTTTTTGTCTTTATTTTTAAGTTATGTACTAACAATTCTATAACTTTCGTAATTTTTACTGTAGAAAATGCATACGACCATCCTTAGTTATTTATTTTATTTTAAAGCTGCATAAAATGAGCAATTGCATATATAATGTATAAATGAATTTACAACTTTAAAGTGACTCATGTTGTCACTTTAAAGTTGTAAATAAAAATCTGCTTCATGAAAAAGTTAAGACCTACTACTATTAAATGATCAGGACCAGGAAATGTTGATATTATTTCGGCCATATATGTTTTTTCAGTAACTTAAAATTTGGGGGATAATTCCTATAAGACCAAAATTCAGATTTTTCAAAATTAGCTTTAACAATTTTGATCAAAATTTTCTAAAATATATCCTCCGAGAACTGAAACGTATTGTTTGTCATCTCTCTGAAAAATTGTGGATTAGGAGTTATCTCCAATCAACTTAAGAATCGAACGTGAAAGTGTAATAAAGAGTCTAATATTTAACAATCAGCTCTACAGTCAAATTATGATGAAATGTAAATATTAGTAATTGAAACTATTGTGTGAAATCGCAAGTAAATTATGGTTTATGAATATCTTGGAAAATACAATTGACCTTGTATACCAGCAATAAAAAACTAGGTTCCAATCAAATACAATTTACGCCTATTATGAGTTTAGGAAACAAGCAAAGGAAGCTTAGGCTCTATGCATAGGCCTTTAAGTCAATATCTTTCAAAATATTTTAAAACACAATTTTACAAGATGTTAATTTTTATTAATAAAATGGTATATAAAAGTTCTATGTCTACTTATCATAGAAATACTCCCATCTACATATTTAAAAAAATATATAGACATTCTTGGGGTGATAATGTCAAAAATGTTATTTTGCTTAGTATTTGGTGTTGTTGATGGGCATTTTTAATTTGAGTAGTTACATAACTAGAAACTTTCTCAAAATTTGAATGCCACTGGAAGTGATTTTATTGAATTTGAAATTTGTATTAAAATAACCTCGTGCTTGAGAGGCAGTGGCAGGAGATATGGTCCATTATTCTGTTATTTTGTCTAGAGTATAGAGGCACGCTCAAGGTTCCACATGGAAGAAACCAATTACCATGTTGGTATAGTCTAAAGTCTAAACAACATTGTTCTGCAGGCTGGTGTTATAGAATTTTAATCTACACTGACTGGATTTTAACAAATTTTATATGTTGTACTCCAAGAACGGGACTGATAGCTTTTGAAAGGAATTCAGCGATAAAAATTATTTACATGATGGAGGCGTTTAAGTATAAAAAAACTATTTTGTGCTCCGGCAACTCATTTAGCCAATATAAAATAATAATATATTTAACTATTTTTGTATAAATAATGTATAGAAAATATTCAAAGTCCTCCTAACTTTATGTAAAATTTAAATCACAAGAAAAATTCATAAAATTAATAAATATAAAATTTTCATGTTTTTAGGAAATTTTTCGTTATTTTATTTTTAGTTATAACCGGTAGCTCAAATTCTCATTTGCGGTATAATTAAAAAAAAAAAACTTCCTTAATATAGTTTTATCCAGTTGGAATGTAATCTGACTCAACAATCATCCTACTCAAACCATTTTATCAATTTACAAACTAGTTAAATTGATTGACAGGTACTTGGGAGGTAAATTATTTTTAATAAAAAGAAATTATATATCGTTAAAATTCACTGTTTTGGTGTAATTTTGTAAAATTATATAAGATGAGTTGATTAAGATGTCACCCAACTAAAAGAAACCATTTATAATATGTAATTTATATAAAATACTAATTAACTTAAAGTTTCAACATAAATTTTGTAATAATAAGTGAGTAAATTTGGAAAGCGAATTTGACTAACTGTATATATTTCATCACACACCAACCGAGGCCAGAGGGAAAGGTAATTAAAATGATCAGAACAATTTTGTCTATCTTCCTTTAAAAAAAAACATTCTGTTCTTTTACTTTGAAAGTTTTAAGTCAGCATTATATGTTGAAAATAGAAAAAGAATTCAAGTTTTGCCAGACATGGGTACGTGACCTCTAAATTAAAATTTTTTTAGGCTGTAAGAAGCTGTTGTTTCATAGCTGAAAATTAAATTAAAATTTTATTTGCCAACAAAATATAGAAGCGGTGTACAATCGAATACTACAAAGACGTGTTCATCCTGTAAGAATTTACATATAAGTTCAATATAACAATAATTTATTTGAACATGACATCTAGAATGTAGACAAAGATCCACAATCATAATGTAGCTACCTTAAATATATAGTCTCTACACGTTTATATTAGAGTATTTTTATAATAAAATTGAACTAACTTTTTCATTGTAGGTTGTAGGACTAGACACACTGTACAAACTACTCTGTGAGGAACACCAAGAATTGCAAAGGACATACCAAACCGTTTGCACCAAGCTGCGGGAAGAGGAACGTGCCAGGGTTAAACTTGAGGATCAGTTTCGAGACTGGAAGCGTGCTGAGAGTGAGAATGCTATTAACTTGGCAATGGCGGAGCAAATCCAAGCTTTACAAGACCGTCAAACAGAGTTGGAAGCTGAAGCACAGGATTTGAGGGAACAGAATGATCTGTTGGAATTCCGTATCCTGGAATTAGATGATGGGATGTGCTCAAACAGTGGCAGTCTCCATGCTAAGGTAAACAATTCTTTATTTAAATTAATAACCAGATCTTATTATAACTTATATCCTCTTATGTAAAAATTATAAAACAGTTTTGTGATATAAATAATTTGTATTATGAGTTTTTAGTGGGATTATTGATTCTGAGGCCCCTCTCAACTCGCAAGTGACTATTTTTAAAATGAGTGTGAACAACTATTGAAGTTTAATGAATTAATGTATTTAGAATAAATTTTGTTATCAAGTCTTACTTTTAAACTTATTTCACGTTCAAAAAAATGTCTACAATGTGTGTTTTAAATCTAGAGTTAAGATGGGTCTGAATTTATTTAAACTAACTGAAATTATTTTTATAAAATAATGTAAAAAAAACTAGCATCTAAGTTATTAAACAAATTATGTACCCACTATAAAACCAATATATTAGGCACTATATACAAAACAAAAAATGTTACTGTCGTGGGACAGTAGAGAGAAGTGAAAACATTAACTGTCAATTTCAAAAATTAATAATATTTTAAACTTTCAATAAATGTAATACAATTATTAATTATATTTTGCATTGATTATTAGTGTGGATTGATTAGATTTATAGTTTATATATATATATATATATATATATATATATATATATATATATATATATGGGTATGTGAGAAAGTTTATGCGATATTTTTGCATTGATTTTAGTTTAACTATGTATGTGATTTGAGAAAGTTAGTGCAATATTTTTCGTAGATTTTTAGTTTTAATATGTACGGGTATGTGAGAAAGTTTGTGCAATATTTTTGCATTGATTTTAGTTTGACTATGTATGTGAATTTTGAGAAAGTTAGCGCAATATTTTTCGTAGATTTTTGTTTTAATATAATATATGGATCTGTGAGAAAGTTTGTGCAATATTTTTGCATTGATTTTAGTTTTAATATGTATGGGTATGTGAGAAAGTTTGTACAATATTTTTGCATTGATTTTAGTTTGATTATGTATATGAGTTTGAGAAAGTTAGTGCAATATTTTTGTAGATTTTTAGTTTTAATATATATGGGTATATAAGAAAGTTTGTGCTATAGTTTTACATTGGTTACTAATTTGAGTCTGAAAACGTTATTTAACAAATAAAAATAGTAGATTATTTAAATACGCAGCATAACCGTTGTTGAACGTATACTGTTATTAATATTTTCAAGAAGATTTTTCCTTTCACCACATCGATTTAACATCACCAAAAAAATTGCCTACTGGGCGTAAAGAAGAATTCACTTCAAAAAAAAAAACACACACACGCATGCGCACACACACATGCACGCACGTGCACACACATGCATGCACGCGCAGGCAGGTATGAAAAGTCTGTATTAGTTACACTATACTAGATGACTCTCTACTCACTGACTTAAAAATTAACCAAAAAAAATGGTATTGTAGAGACAGCCAGTATGGCAAAAATCATTTGCATTCTTCAGGTTATGAAACTTGAAGATCAGACAAGAAAACAGAGGTAAATTTTCTTTTATGGTTACTATATTTACATACACAAAGTATGCTGAATTTACAATTACACTTTACAATAATGTTTGTAATTATAGTTTTTTAATTGATAACATGTATATTATTTTACAGTCTCCTTCGAGCCGCAGCCCAGACACCCGAGATGGCACTGAGCTTGATGACATCAGTGACTCTGGGGTTATGTCTTTAACTACCAGTGAGGACATCAGTGAAGCCGATTTTCAAGACTACAAAGTGGTAAGTTCCTGATTATAACAAACTAACTCTTTTGAATTTATTAATTTATAAGATTGTAATCATGGAAAAAAATTCTAAGTTTTTGTTCTCCATAAGTAGTTTTTTGTTTGTATTTCAGAAAAATCGAATTACAAATTTAATATCTGTGTCTGAAGGAGAGAGTGTATTCTGGGTTTTGACTGGATTAAATTTCTTTCAACAACCTAAAATATGTTAAACATTTCATGTCTGTTTGGGTAAAAGGATCAAATCATATTTATTCCAAATAAAACATATTGGTCGCCAGTTTTCTATAATTATCTCTTAGCTTAAAAAATTTTTGTTCATATTTTTTTGTTTCCTACTTCCTGGATTGTTAATGTATTAATATTTGTATTACATACTAACCTTCAAACAATCACTTATTTTCAGATACTTCTGATTGCAGTTTCGACATTACACTGTCATTGTCAAAGACAAGTTTTTTTTTTACATTACACAATTAAATCACATTACACTAAACAAACCACATAACATTTCAATTTATAAAACTTTTTACACAACTTTACTATAAAATAATCATCATTTCTAGGCCTTTAAAATGTATAATCACATTATAACTCAATATGTCCACTGTCATTCTGACTTAAATGTAAACTCAGTGAGATGTTGAAACTGCAGTCAGATGTATCTGAAAATAAGTGATTGTTTGAAGGTGAATATATAATACAAATATTAATAAAATCTTATTATTAAAGACCTATTTTCTCAAACCCATAATAAAATTTCTAGAAATTTTTATGAAACATGAAAAGTAATATACTAAATCAATGTAGCAAATTGTTAGTAAGAAACAATTTACCAGATTCGAGAGCAGTTTATAAAATTAAAAATTAACCTTGACCGTTGTCATTAAAAATAGAATATAAATTAACCTAAGGTAATCATAACTCCAATTTCATGATGTGAGGGAAGTATGTGAAGATTTTATTTAAATATGAATAAATGCAATGCTTACTAGATCCAAGCCGCCTAACGAGAGATGCAAGCAGAGGTTCTTATTATTAGAAAGATGGAAGTATTCTTCCTACTAGTCTAAACGCTTCTATGAAAAATTTGAAGCCTACAATGGCAGAGTTGAAAGATGTTGAAAAAAGCATTGCAAATTACCAAATTTAAAAGTACCTAGAAAGTTTAATGTAAATATTAATAATTATGTAGCTCTGCTGATTGGAGCTTAGAATATGAGTAAAGCAAGCAGAAGCTTTTATTTGGTCAGTCTAAATAGAGACTGCTTCTGTATCATTTATTTATTATTTTTATTGTCTTTTTACAAAACAAATTTTTTTGTTTCTAAAAATTAACCTTTTTACTAAATTTTTTTTTAAATCTTAATTTAAAACAGAATCTTAATATAATGATTCTAATGACAGTCAACAATAACAAATTTTCAAAATACTCCATTCTAAATAACCACCAAATCTATAAACTAATGACTAAATGTAATGGACTTCATTTTGTAAATCTCCTTATTTTGATCCCCACATCAATTAGTTTCTAACCCACCCCCCCTCCATTACTTCTAACATTTGTATTAGACATTAATGACCAGTAATTAAATTAATAAGTAAATTGCATAATTAAAATTAATAAGCAATATTAGTTCAGATTTAGCTGATTCTATAATATGCATACTTCCAATTTGAAGGTCATAGAGTTTCACCTTTCACCTGTGTTAGAGTGGAGGGGAAGGGACAGGGCAATATCTGGGTCAGTCATATGACACACCTTTCAACCTCAACTTGTGTAGCAAGTGTTACAGTTTGGGTTTTTAGTTTAGAAACTGGTTTTCATTTGAAAACCACTCCTTAAATTGGAACCAAAAAATTAAAAATAATGTGGTGACTACATTTGTTTTCTAAATGGCGGAGAAAAGTTCATTAACTCAAAGTTCGTAAAATTGAAAGTTGATTTCTTAACAGGTTTCTCTCTCACTATTTTTTTCTTTTTTTTCCAATTGTGAGCAAATATGATATAAATATTGAATTGTTATTTTTTTTACAATGAAGAAACAACAACAACAACAAAAAATAATAATAATAATAATAAAAAATCCTATGATGGTGGTTTAGTGTCATGTTTTTGTTTCCAATTTGTCTCTTTAGGATAAACTTTAAGATTTGTTCATATTTTTTAACAAGGAACAAAAATCAATAGTTGTTTTTGCCAATTCATTTGTATGAAGAAACAATAATCGTTTTTGTCTTTATATAAAAAGTACTGTACAGTTTAACCACTTATAAAACTATATAGACCTATATTTCTTAATTTTGGAGATGTCAAGGAAAATTAAATTTGTATGGATACTCAATGAGAAATAATGGAAATTTTGTGTAAATTTTTTTTTTCAAAAATAAAACATTGTATGCCTTTTGTGTTAAATATTGATCATTTTAATTTTACTGCTTGACTGTTAAGAATATAAAATTCAAACTAGTCAAGTCATTAAATTTTGCCCCATTTTTGTTTACACAAATAATAAAGTAGAATTCTTTAGGTCATGACTAAATGCAATTTACCTAATAAATAAAATGTTTGTATACCTAAATTATCAGCTGTTGGATTATTATTAAAATAATAACCTTCTGTCAGTATTGGTTAAACTGAATAACTACCACATAATATATTTCAATTTATAACTTATTATAAATGGTAAATAATAGTGATCAATGCCCTTACATTTAAATTTAATGAGATATTATCACTGCTTGGTACCTTTTAAAAGTTTCGTAAACATATTTAGATTTAACTTCATTCCTTTCACTTTTCTTAAGACTTGGGTATTACAAGTCTCAAACTTCTTCTTCTTATATTATGGCTGTCAGTTGTTTCTCTGTAGACACAGGGCTCTGCATGGTTTCTTTCTTTCTTTATTTCATTATTGCTCCATACAAACACACTCTACATAACAAGCATTTAAATATAGCACATTTACAACTACAGCAAAACATATAACATCTTATTAAATATTAATAAATAAAACACAACAGCAAGAAGAACAAATCAACAACACAATACATACAAGTATTGATTTGTATGTAAATCAATGCAAACGTTTTTTCATTGATTTACGTTCTGTTATATTTTAAAATGAATTTATTCTTATAAGAGTAATAATTTAATTTCCCAAGATACTGAAATAATACTAAAGAGTGGCTTCCAAAAACATATCTCAGTACAAAATACAAAAAAGTCTTGTATTTGTCATTAAAATCTGTGTAACAAACTAAATAATATGACATTAAGACTGTCTTAGTTTATAAGGTTTAAGACTAAATTATTAAAACAAAAACAAATTTCGACTGCTATCATTAAAAAACTTTATTTTTTTACTAAAACCTATATTGGTTCTTTGCATATCCAGTTTTTGTCTCTGGGTACCAAACATTTAACGTTTCATATTTAGATTCATAATAATTATCCTTAGATTGATTGATTTCAAGTGATGGATATACTTCCTCTAATATTAGTTATTGTACCACTTATAGATATACTTATTAACAGTAAGTACAAATGATTTTACAAGATGTTTGTAATATCACTGTATTGATTACATAGCCTAAAGTAAATTTGTTTTCTTGTTGTTTAAAGTTAAAAAACTTCTTGGTCATCATCACTTAATAAAATAGCATACAATAAAATATACACCTAGCTCTCAATTTTAATGTACCACATTGAGAATAGTTGTTATCTGTTTAGTATGCTAGATAATATTATGTAATGATTTCAATGTAATTAAAATGTGAAATTGTTGGCGGCATTTTTTCCTTGTTGTTTAAAGGTGAAAAACTTCTCAGTCATCATCATCTTATACAAAAAAGAAGAAAGTAAGGTAAAATAAAGTCCCCTAGCCCTCAAATACTCTAATATCATAAAGGTCAGAAAAAGAACAAGAATTGATCAAGAGTACCTGTTAGGCAGAGTCTAAAATTGCTCCTCCTGTTCTGTAAATGCGTTCTAAGTATAAACTGTATTTGATCAAAATCGAGCTTTTATGATGACAGACAATACCTATCTGGATCTACACCTTTTTTCACATA